>CM034155.1:654932156-655502156 GCA_019776745.2 Taxus chinensis | reverse complement strand
AATTCCTAGTAAGTGTGAGTCATCAACTCGCATTGACTACGTCCCTGCCCTGTGTACACACCGTTTGTCGCTCCTACTGATTGAATGATCCAGTGAAGTGTTCAAATAGTGACGACAGTAGTGGTTTCCGTCGCCAATGTTGCGAGAAGTTCATTGATCCTTATCATTTAGATGAAGGAGAAGTCGTAACAAGGTTATCGTAGGTGAACCTACGGTAGGATCATTGTCATTTTAAAAACTGAACTTTGTAGGGGAGTGGGCATGTTCAACACATACTGACATGCGTCTCCTCCTCATCCCCTGCCTCTTGCGAGAGTTTGGACTAGAGTTCCAGATGCTTTTTCCTTTGCAATGCCTTAGGGGTCCCCTCCGTTGGATTTATCTTGGGTGGGTGTTATAATCTTCGCAAGTTGTTCTCCTATGGTTTGGATTATTACAAGGGTGAGTGTACAAGTGTCGTCTACAGTGTGGCTATGAGAGGAGCTCATTTTCGGCTATAATGGGTGCACCAGTGACTCTGCTTCATCTGGTAGTCTTTCTCCTTTGCGGTTGAAGGGGCCCAGTTATTTCCACATTGCTAGGAGGTTCCTTGTAAACGCCCATGGCTAGCTTTACAAACCATTGTAACTTTTGCTAGTCTATAAAGTAGTTGTAACCCCCCAACGTGTTGTCTAAGAAGGTTGTGTGGTGCAGATTTTTTCATGCCTTTGGATGGGTGAACCTGTGCATATGTCGCGGGGTGGGACTACCGTCCACTCATTTCCGTTCTCATCTGTTTGGTCTCTAGCCTTCTGACACTATGGGGGAGGGGACACCCTTTCTCCGATTTCTCCTATAAGGCATCACCTTTAGTTGCAGGGGGTGTCATGTGGAGGCGCATATCATAAAACCCAATGGCATTGGTGTAGATTACACCAAAAATTTGATAAATAGTTGTGTGGGTTACGCACCATGCGCGCATGTCGGACTCACGACACAAAAATTTAAACATGACTCTCGGAAACAAATATCTCAACTCTCATCACGATGAAGAATGTAGTGAAATGAGATACTTAGTGTGAATCACAGAATCTCATGAATCATCGAGTCTTTTAACGCAAGTTACGTCCGAGGCCTCGGCCGAGGGCACATCTTCTTGGATGTTGCACTCTAAAATCAGCCTCCCCCATTCCTTAGTGGTAGGATCAAAGATGGATGTCTATGCCCACCAGTGGCGTGGTTAGATAAAATGGGCATGAGATTTTTGGCCGATGTCATGATGAGTGGTGATGACTGGTTGGTCGGCGTTGGATAGTGGCATGAGGTCACAAATTTGTTTAGAACTTTACTCATTGTTTGTTGTGACTCTTCCATGGGAGGGTGCATCTCAACTTTCACTGCCCTAGGTTAGACATGAATACCTGTTAAGTTTAATCATATCACTAAGTAGAGGAAAAAGAAACTTGCCAGGATTCCCCTAGTAATGGAAAGCGAACTAGAGAATAGCCCACCATGAAAATCAGCTGATCTACATGCTGAATTATAGTCTATAGAAGTGTCCTCAGTGAAGGACTAGGCCTAAGTCCCCTAGGAAGGGGGTACTGGAGAGGGTGAGAGCCCTGTTAGGCCCAGACCCTGTTACACCATGAAGTGTGATGTCGATGAGTTGGGTTTGTTTTGGGAATGCAACCCTAATCGGGTGGTAAATTTCGTCCAACACTAAATATGGGTGAGAGACTAATAACAAACAAGTACAGTGAGGGAAAGATTAAAAAAACTTTGAAAACAGAGTTAAAGAGTGCTTGAAATTATCGGGGAGGGAAGTAGATGAATGCCAGTGATGCTCCCCTAGTCAGATGTGGAACAATGTGAGCTGATCTGCCACTCAGCTCGGGGAGTGCATCAACGTGGGCTGTCCCGATGTGACACAAGCACAAATTATGGGCCCATTGAGTGTACCTATATCGCATGGCATTCATGGAACGAAGCATGCACCTTTGGCGAGCCCTACAGGAACCTGACATGCTCATAGTGCTTGCTTGTAGGCTTTCCATCTGACCCGGTCTTAAAACACAGACTAAGGATTCTAACATGTGTGTGAGCCGGTGGGTTTGGAAACCTGCGAGGCGTAAGGGATTTGACCGGTGAGATCCCTTCTTTGGAGTGCGTCGCCAACTGACCTTAATATTTTATGAAGGATTAGAGTACGAGCACACCTATTAGGACCCAGAAAGATGGTGAACTATGCCTGAGTAAGGCGAAGCTAAAGGAAACTCTAGTTGGAGGCTCTGTAGCGATACTGATGTGCAAATCGTTCATTCTGGACTTGGGTATAGGGGCAAAAAACTAATCAAACCATCAAGTAGTTGGTTTCCTTTGAAGTTTCCCTTAGGATAGATGGAGTTGACATGTGAGTTTTATTGGGTAAAGAAAATTACTAGATGCATCAGAGATGCATAATGCCCTTGACCTATTCTCAAAATTTAAATAGGTAAGGAAACGTAACTTCTTTGGTTAGTCACGCCATGAAATTGTGAGCTCTAAGTAGGCCATTTTTGGTAAGTAAAACTGGTGATGCAGGATAAACTAAAAGTGGAGTTATGGTACTAAATTACACGTTAACCAAAATCCCATAAAGGGTGTTGGTTGATTAAGACAGTAGGATAGTGGTCAAGGAAGTCAAAATCCACTAAGGAGTGTAAAAACTCACCTGCTGAATCAACTAGGCCCAAAAATGGATGGCACTGAAGTGCGTAACCTATACTTGGCCGTCAGGGAAAGTTCCAGGCTCTGATGATTAGGAGGATGTGGGGGTTGTTGTGAAACCTTAGGTGCAAGCCTGGGTGGATTAGCCCCCGGTGCAGATCTTGGTGGTAGTAGCAAATATTCAAATGAGAACTTTGAAGACTGAAGTGGGGAAAGGTTCCATGTGAACAACACTTGGACATGGGCTAGTCAATCCTAAGAGATGGGGAAGTCTTGTATCAAGGCCGCACTTTACGTGATCATTAAAAGGGAATTGGGTTAATATTCCTGAACCGGGATGTGGCAGTGGATGACAACGTTAGGAAATCCGGAGACGTCAGCTGGGGCCTTGGGAAGAGTTATTTTTTCTTTTTAACAACCTGTCCACCCTGAAATCGGTTCAACCGGAGATAGGGGCCAGTGGCTGGAAGAACACCACACGTCCTACGGTGTCTGGTACGCCTTTGACGACCCTTGAAAATCTGGATGACCGAGTACTGTTCACGCCCGGTCGCACTCATAACCGCATCAGGTCTCCAAGGTGAACAACCTCTGGTCAATAGAACAATGTAGGTAAGGGAAGTCGGTAAAATGGATCCGTAACTTTGGGAAATGGATTGGCTCTGAGGGTTGGGCCTAGGGGTCTGCGCATTAAAACTTGCGGGCTGTTGTTGGCTTGCTCGAGCTGCTTCTGGGGCAAGGCTGGGCCGTTGCGTGCTTGTCGGGTGATGGGCGTAGTATGCTCCCCTTGTGGAGGTTTTCCTAGGTGGTGAACAACCAACTCATAACTAGTACGGACAAGGGGAATCCAACTGTTTAATTAAAACACAACATTGCGATGGTCCCTGCGGATGCTGAAGCAATGTGATTTTTGCCCAGTGCTTTGAATGTCAAAGTGAAGAAATTCAACCAAGCGCGGGTAAACGACGAGAATAACTATGACTCTCTTAAGGTAGCCAAATGCCTCGTCATCTAATTAGTGATGCACATGAATGGATTAACGAGATTCCCACTGTCCCTATCTACTATCTAGCGAAACCACAACCAAGGGAACGGGCTTGGCAGAATTAGCAGGGAAAGAAGACCCTGTTGAGCTTGACTCTTGTCCGACTTTGTGAAATGACTTGAGGTGTGTAGAATAAGTGGGATCCGTTTTAGCACAAGTGAAATACCACTACTTTTAATGTTATTTTACTTATTCCGTGAGGCGGGGACGGGGAAATGTCCCGTTTTTGGCCTTAAGGTGCATCAAGGCGCGCCAATGCGGGCGGAAGACATTGTCAGGTGGGGAGTTTGGCTGGGGTGACACATCTGTTAAAAGATAACTTAGGTGTCCTAAGATGAGCTCAACAAGAATAGAAATCTCGTGTGGAACAAAAGGGTAAAAGTTCATTTGATTTTGATTTTCAGTACGAATACAAACCGTGAAAGCGTGGCCTATTGATCCTTTAGACTTTCAGAATTCAAAGCTAGAGGTGTAAGAAAAGTTACCACAGGGATAATTGGCTTGTGGCAGCCAAGCGTTCATAGAGACGTTGCTTTTTGATCCTTCGATGTCATCTCTTCCTATCATTGTGAAGCAGAATTCACCAAGTGTTGGATTGTTCACCCACCAATAGGGAACGTGAGTTGGGTTTAGACCATCGTGAGACAAGTTAGTTTTACCCTACTGATGATCCGCGTTGTGATAGTAATTCAACTTAGTACGAGAGGAACCGTTGATTCACACATTTGGTCATCGTGCTTGGTTGAAAAGCCAGTGGCGCGAAGCTACCGTGTGTTGGATTATGACTGAACGCCTCTAAGTCAGAATCCACAC
Source organism: Taxus chinensis (assembly GCA_019776745.2). Lineage (NCBI taxonomy): Eukaryota > Viridiplantae > Streptophyta > Pinopsida > Cupressales > Taxaceae > Taxus > Taxus chinensis. The sequence continues at coordinate 655,497,613 of CM034155.1, read as the reverse complement.
TAGATGCGGTGCATCTCTCTCCGATTGAATCGTGACCCATAGTAGGGGTGCTCTTGCACCCCTAGGGACTATGTCATTGGCGACCTCCGGTCGGTGCAACAACCTGTCTGGGGAAACCTTGTATAACAATTTCAAGTGGTCAGCGAGAAGAATCCTTTACAAACAACTTAAATAAGCGACGGGGTATTGTAAGTGGTAGAGCGGCCTTGTTGCCACGATCCACTGAGATTCAACCCTTTGTCACCCCGATTCGTACAACCTGTAATTGGTTGAAGAGTGGGGTTTCCACGGAGGAGGTGTGGTTTTTATTCCTAAGTATAAAGCGGGGTTTCCAAAGAAGAGATGTGTTTTTTTTTTCAAAGTATAAAGTGGAGTTTCCATAGAGCAGAGGTTTTTTTTACCAAGTATAAATTGGGGTTTCCATAGAGGAGATGTGTTTCTTTTTCCAAGTATAAAGTGGGGTTTCCAGAGAAGAGATGTGTTTTGTTTTCCAAGTATAAAGTGGGGTTTCCAGAGAAGAGATGTGTTTTTTTTTTCAAACTATAAAGTGGGGTTTCCAAAGAGGAGAAGTGTTTTTTTTCCTAAGGTGTTTCTTTTTCCAAGTATAAAGTGGGGTTTCCATGAAGGAGATGTGTTTCTTTTTCCAAATTATAAAGTGGGGTTTCCACAGATCAGAGATGTGTTTTTTCTTCCAAAGTATAAAGTGGGGTTTCCAAGAAGATGTTATGCCTTTTTCTTAGTATAGAGTGGGGTTTCAAGTGAAAATTTTGTGTTTTTTATTTTCTTAGTATGGAGTGGGGTTTCCACCCAGGTGAAGGAGTTGGGCGGTCGAGCTTCGTGCACAAGCTATGATGCATTCGGTGAGCCAATTTTGGTGAGTTGATCCCCGAGAAGCTTGCCTGGGAGCTCATCAAGCAGCTCACTTGGGAGCTCGCAGAGCAACTCGCCTGGGAACTTACCTAGGAGCTCGCCTGGGAACTTACCTAGGAGCTCGCCTGGGAGCTCGGCTAGGAGCTCGCATGGGAGCTCACCTGGGAGTCCCCAAATCTCTCTCACTGGGCAACGCGCCTTGAGCTCGCCAAGTAGCTCGATCGTGAGTAGCTCGCCTAGGATCTCGCTGAACAGCTCGCCTGGGAGCTCCCCGAGTAGCTTGCTTGGGAGCTCACCGCGTAGCTTGCCATGTGTTGGTCCGAAAATCTGTCGCTTGGGCAGATCTATGGATAAACGAGCCAACAGTATGCAGGGCATAGCCCCTCTTTGAGTCAGCAAAGCGAAACTGGTTTATTGCTATTCTACCAGTAGGAATCTGTGAAAGTCTCACAATATTCCGCCTTCGAGGGTTTGGGATCTCATCCCAGTAGGGTGTTTCCGACTGCGAAAAGAAAGGAATGAAAGAGAAGATGAAGAAAGAGCAGGTCTGAAGGAAGAAAAGAAAAGAATTCCAAAGCAGAAAGGTTAGAAGGTTTATGTTTTAGGATTGGTAGTAAACAGAGCCAAACTTACTTGCATAAACGAGCAAAGCAATACTGATAAATAAATGACAATAAAACAGAAGCAGATCTAACAGAATAAACACATAGATTTGACATAAGAAAGATCTGATGCAAATAACACATGTATTCAACACAAAGTCTAAATATTGTATTAATAATTATTTCTGTTACAAAAAGCTCAAAGTCTTTTCTCCTCACTTCTATTTTTCATCTGAAAGATATTCACTCATGCACAATACAACAAGTATTGAGGTATTTATAGAAGAAGGAGAGAAAAGAAGGCAAAAAGGAGCCAACCACCTATTTACAAAGATATTTACAAAATATACAAAATATCTCAAAGTCACGTTGACTTTTGACAACTTGATGGATGACATCATCCCATGGTGCAACATGGATGATGTCATCGTTTGTGCCAACATACTTCAGATATTCACAAAAAGAAAGTCGAAGAAGAGAGAGAGAGAAGAAGAAGAAGAAGCCACTATTCATCATCGTCATCCTGCGGCCGAAAGGGAGTAGCCTGCTTCTACTGCTGCTCAGGTGATGACATGTGGAATTGAGCGCGGTATTCCATGAACTTGCTAATCATGGGCCCTAGTTGATCCTGGGAAGGATCCTTGTGTCGCTCACCGATCGCCTTGCAAGTTTCCCGCTCGTCTATGAGCTTCTCTGGGAGTTTGGAATATTCTTTTTCAGCTTCTATGAGGAACCCGATGAAATCCCGATAGGCCAGCAGGTTATTGATGGACTCTGCGTCAAAAGAGACCTCTGGCCCCAGCCCTCGCGAAACGATCTCCTTGAAGATCTGGATGGTTTCATCAACTTTTCTCAAGGTGAAAGGAGTAAGCAGCCCTGGAGACATGTTGAGAACGATTTGTTCCATTTGGTGCATCGCGTCCAGGGCTTCCTCCTTTACCTTATCGATCTTTTCAAGGACAAACTCCAGTTGATCCATCTGGTAGTCTAGAGTGGAAGTGACTTTGTTGAGGGCTCTGGGATGACCGAAGACACCGAACTTGACCAGATCTTCGACTGAACAATCGAACATTTGTTGAAAGGTCTCATGTTGCAGCCTAGCATGGTCCAGCTCTTCTGATATGGGTCCTGCTAGTGCTTGGAGCTCTTTATTCACCTTGTTGATGTTCAGATACAAGTCAGAGAACTTGGCGATTACTTTTTCACTGTCTTTGAGGATCTGGCTCCTCCAAGCAGAAACTGCCATACCCTGCTCGCCGATCTTTGCATACTCATTAATTTTATCCTGGCTTAGAGGCTCAAGAGTCTCGGCGGCAGTTGCGGGAAGTGCACTGCCCATCTTCTGTAAGGCTTGGAGCAGATGTTTGTTTTGCTCTTTCAATAGCCTTTTCTCTTCTTTTGTTTCTTGAAGCTTCTTGCAGAGGGCGTCAACTGCAGATAAGGCTTCTCCTTGAAAGCTCTCAGAAGACGTACCCATTGTGACTTGGGTCACTGTATAATCTGTCGGAGACAGATCCTTTTAATCCTTGAGGGGATTAGGGTATGCGATCTCCATCACCCTTTCTCCCGAAGCACTCTGAGAGAAGCGTGTGATAGGCTTCTGTCTCTTTGCCCCTTTGGACGGGATTACGGAAAAGTCCATCGGAGCGATGGGAACTTTCCTTTTCTGTTGACTTAAGTGCTGGGAGATCCAGGCTGGACTTATGGGAGAAGGGCCAGAAACAGAGAAGGGGACAGATGCAGTAGTAGAAGGGAAAAAAGTGGAGACACTTGGAGGCGGCATCGAGAGGGAGGCCGAAGAAGTGCTCATGGGAGGAACAGATACTGCAGGAGAGGAAGACATAGGGAGGGAAGGGAGCTCAGAGATGAGGGAAGAAATGGAGGGGGACAGGTCCGCGAGAGAAGAGAAGATGGACGAAGAAGCGAGAGGAACAGTAGAAGAAGGGGGAGAGGACACGACCAAAGGAATGGTTGCTTGAGTCACTCGAGGAGGGGAAGGAGGAGAAGAAGAAGGGACAGAAGGGACCTCAATTGTTGTAGCAGTGCCAACATCCTGAGTGGATGGGCCTATTGGAACATCCTCTTCTGCTTCTTTCTCTGGAGAACCTAGAGTTACAACTTGTTCTGGTGCAGCGGAAGGAGGACTTTCAGGAGCTTCCTCTTGAGTGGTGCTGGATTCACCTTCTTTGCCTTTTCCTTTGCCTTTAGGATGTTGTTTTGATCTAGGAGGTGCATTACCCAATGGAGAGGTTGTGAAATCGACTCCGAGGTAGATGAGCCCGTTCATTCGGCACCAATGCTCTGTTTTGCGCAGAGTTTCCTTGACCCTTTCCTCAATTGCTTGAGGAGCTTTGGTTCTATCAATTGCCGCAAAAGGCCAATCATCCCCACCTGAATCAAGATATACTTGATCTACTTCCTCCTCAGTAGTTTGGAAGCCTTTGGGGACGATGGCAACCCCGTATTGGATGATTTATGCCAATGCCAACTGAGAATGGTCCTTCCTCCTAAGCTCTACCTTATGATATAGGTCAATGTAAATATCCTCGATCTAAGGGATGTGGATTGGATCGAGCTTGGCCCTAGGAAGACAATTTCTCGGGTCGAAGCTAGGCCTGGCTAGGAAGTCATGTTTCAGATTGAGCAGCTCCAGCTCTGCAAACATGTCTTTTGCCTTGTGATGAGAAAGACATGTATATCTACCCACTGTGAGGGGGAAAGGAGTTCCACCCTTCTTTCTTTTTTGGCACTTTTCATGATAAGTGACCAGCTGTCTTGATAGCTCTAGCAGAATCAACTTCGGTCCAACATATCTTGGCAATCTAGTTGGCTCTCCCAAGAAGTTAGCTGCCCTTAGATAAGTGAATGTGGGGAATTGGGTGAACAGGGCCCCCCATTTCTCAGTGGCTGTCACTATGCTCTTGGTGGTGCGACCGTAGGTCATATTTGGCCTCAACAGGTAGATGATGAAGTAGAAAAATGCATCGTTGATCTTTGTAAATTGAGGGATGCTATTTTCCAGCTTCAACTCTGGATAGTATTCATAAATTTTGACTTGGGGCCAAACCCCACTCCGCATCAGGGCTGGGTAGTCCCTTTCTGAAGCTGCAGCGTAAACAACATAGGAATTCATATAGAATCTCCCAATTGTATTAAATTGTTGTAGCTGCTCAGAGATTGTGCTGCTTATTATTTCTGCCCAACAAAAGCGTTGATAGGGCACATTCTTGTTCATAGTCTCTAAGTACCGCAGCATCCATTTATGGAAAAAGTGGGCGTCAGGAAGCCCAAACACCCTGCTCAGAAACGTAATGGCGTCACTGAGCTCCTTTAAAAAATCGCTGCGGTGAATGATCTGTGGCCAACTGGTCACCACCTTTTTGTTCTTGAGATAGACCTCGTTCATCAGCTGCATGCACTGATCTTCATTGTCGTCCCATGCCTTGATGCAGTTGTCTTGGCTAACGGCCACAAAGTGCCGGTGATGAGGAATGCCAAGTATTATCTCAAAGTGGCGGGCAGTGAGGTTGATTACGACCTCGCCCTTCTTATTCACGACACATCTTTTGTCTTTGTTGTAACACCGGGCAACCACCATCATAAACTCATTATTCACGGCGCTGACTGGGATTCCTCCAGCGAAGTGCAGGGCACTGCCTATCAACTTTTCCATCCATGGACTTCTTGTGACCTTCTGAGTCTTGACCCAGAAATCCTCCAAATCAATATGACCCAACTCTGAGTCTCTGATGTCCAGGTCACACTCAGCCTGGGAGTCGGGCATTCTGACCCTCTGATATTTATACTTCATTTCTTCCTCTGTAAGCTTGGCCTTGCCTTTGGATTTGGTGGGTCTCTTGCTTGATGTTGACATATGTTCTTCTGAGCTTAATTGCTGATCTGCAAGAATAAGACGTGAAACCCAATCGAAGAAAGCCATGTCAGCTGTTTGATTTTCCATTGAAATGCTTGACAGAAGAAAGAGTCAGCAATTTAAAGGCCTCGGGGCGCATGACGCATGGATATTGCAGTTTACAGAGCTAAATAGGTAAGGCGCACAGGAAAAGATTGTTGCAAGGGTTAAATCAGCGCCAAAGGGTGCATGGCGCGCAGACACTGCAGGATGCATTCTGTGTTGCTGTAAGGACAAGTGTGCCCGTGCCATATGGATGTATTTTATAAAAGACGCATGCAAACTTTGTGTTGCACAGAACATCGGTGCGCCAAAGGGCGCATATAGGGTTTATGTAACATGTGCATTTTGCGCGCTTAAGGTAACTGGTGCGGTGCATGGAGGGTCCGCATGACACAACGTTATTGCGATGAGGGACGTGCCTGTGCCTTGTATAGCTTTGCATTTGGCGCATAGAAAGAGACTGTTACATGGATGCTGGGTGCACCAAAAGGGCGCAGGAAATCTTTATGTTGCATCCAAGTTTGATGCGCCAAGGGGCGCATGGGAAGTATTTGCAGCATGCGAGGGAAGTGCGCTATGAGGGCGCACCCTTTTTATGATGAAGCATGGAATGCCAATGCGCCAAAGGAAAATACAGTTTTCCTTTTTCTTTTAGGTTCAGATTTTTCCCAGAGGGGTTTCCACATATGACTAAGCTCTCTTTGAAAGTTTCATTGTGGGATATGAAGAGGTGCTATACCAAAAGGGGTTCCAAGATATTATTTTTTAGGACAGAGCTTCCTCTACCAGCAGATCTGGAAAGAGGAGGAGGAAATGTGGAAAGACAGCAGGGGGAAGGAAGCAAATTGATGAATTTTATCTTTCTTTTCAATCCAAAACACACCCACAAACAGCCAAAAACCACAAAACAAAACGCACGAAGGGTAGAAGGCCACTTACCTGCATATAAACGATGAAAAAGCATGAGAACGGGTCCACAACGCAATCGAAAGCGACAAGGCAGGCGTGCTGACAGGGTCAGAGAAAATAATGAAAATAGTCACGTGGTTGCTCTGGTGACAATGACAGCGCAGACGCGCCTATATATAGGCGAGGCAGTAATAAATGCGCCACCAACTTTCTAAAGGGGCGCACCAAAAGATATGTTGACAAGAAGGTGCATGCGCCTTGGCGCACGTAGGGAAGCCTCAACATGGAGAGGCGCATCAAAATGCCTGTTGACACGAGAAAACATGCGCCAAAGGGTTTAAAGGGGGCGCATCAAAAGTTGGTGTTGCATAGTCATTCTATGCGCCCGGCCAAAAAGACCAAAAATGACTAAGTTCGGAAAACCAGATTTCCCGTGAAGGGATTTTGCAACGTTTCGAACGCAAGGGATCCCTGACGAGGGATTGGAACAAAACTTCGGTATGGTTATCTGTAAAATTGCCCTTGCCAATTTTACGGGATAACACCATGCAACTCACCTAGAAGCTCTCTCGGGAGCTTGCCAAGTAGCTCGCTCGGCAGCTCACCTGGGAACTAGCTGAGAAGCTCACCCGGGAGCTCACCTGGCAGCTCACCCTGCAACTTGTTGAGCAACTCGCTCGACAGCTCACCTGATAACTCGCTTGACAAACTCACCTGGGAGCTCGCCTTACAACTCACCTGGGAGCTCACCTTGCCAACCTCACCTTGAGCTTGCCTGTAAGCTTGCCTTGGATATTTCCGACAAGCTTGCCTCGGAGTTTTTCGAGCAGCTCGCCCTAGATCAACTCATCGGAGAGCTCGTTGAGCAGCTTCCCAGGGAGCTTGCCTCAGAGCTCACCGAATAGCTCAAGTTTCAAATTAGGTCCCTTCAAGTTTGTTTTATGCCTCTCTCCTTTTATCATTGGGAAAATTTCAAATTAGAATCCTTTTATCTCCCTCGAGTTTTCGTTGAAACCCTTGCTAGGGTTTTAGAAAAGTTGAAGTTTGGAGGATCAAATCATCAAACCAAGACATGAGACTTTTTAGAAAAATTATGAGGGTCATTTGGAGGCATATTATATAGGTTTGAAGGGTTGTAGACAAATCAATTAACCCCATTTCTTGACAGTCTCCTCCAAGGCGTGTATAAGTGATTTGGAGGAGTATTTGCAATTTTCCTTCTAGCGAATTTGAGGGTTTGATAGAGTTTTGAAAACTAAATTTTGGCATTGAGCAAGATCACAAAAAGGGTATCTGGAAAGCCTTTTAGATTCATGTGGTTGATTTCCAAAATTTCTAAACAATAATCTTTAGTGTTTTTTAGGGATATAAGCAAGAAATAATTGTTTTCCCAAAACAGGGGTTAAGGGGTTAAAACCGGTCTAAGTTTCTTACGATATCTTGCATCACCTACATACCTTCATTTAGTCTTGTAGACACATGTTTCAATGTTCATATTAAGGGATAATATTGATATTTTTTAATATTATTAATCATAATAATTGTTAGTGATTAAATGTGTTATGTGAGAGAATAATATTAATATATTATATGCAAGATACAAATTCTAGGAGATAAAGTTTGTTAAGTGATATGAAGGATCTTGGAGTTGTTACTGATGAGATTGGACTCATAATTTGTCAGACATCATCAAAATATGAATATATAATCTAGTTGAGTAAGATTTAGTTTATTGTGTGAATAACATATTTGGTTATAAGAACTCTAAAATACCACAACAAGCCCTTTGGAATTACATTGTTTACAGTATTAACAATCAATGTCCATTGTTAGATTAAAGACAAATATATAGTAGGTGGGTTATTTTAACCTATAAACACCAAGATAGATTGAGGCTATGGAAGGTTGGTGAAGATTTGAAGCTTTGAGTGAGTCGTATTTAATAAAGTACAAGCTAATGCCAAGGAAAACATTAATACTTAGGATATCATGTAACCATAAAATTTGTTTGTCAAACAATTTACGCAAATTTTCTATGTTTCCGTATTTTTTGATTGAGATTACATTACAGTTAGCTCACTCATTGTGTTAGAATATCATGTAATCATTGCATTAGTTTTTCAAACAATTCATGTACAATATCTATGATGCCACATTTTAGAAAGATTGCATTAGGATGAACTCACTCATTGCATTAGGAAATCTTGTAATTATTACATTAGTTTGTTAAACAATTCACGAGCATTCTCTATGCTTCTATATTTTGCAATTGAAATTACATAAGTTCAAATCTAGCATTACATTAGGATAAAATTTCCAAAAGGTTGTAGCACAAAGTATGACCATTGTTTTTAGTATTTAGGAAAGTATAAAAGACTGAACCATGAATGCACATACTTAAAAAGTTGCTTTTGATGTAAAAATAACATCTAAAGTATGTCAATGTCAAATAAACTTGATCCATACTATATTGTTATGAGTACATGGTTTTGATTTTTTACACAAAAGACTCATTTTTGTTAAACCAAATTAATTTTTGAAAAATTGTATGCTTTAATATTTAATTTCACAAAGTAGGAAATGGAAAGGAATATATGTTTATATAAAGATACAAGATTTAAATTATTCCAACAATGTTTTGCACAATTAATTAGTTTTATACATGTATGTATAAATATATAATTAAATAATCTTGCTAATGTTGAGTATTTAATGCATGATTTTGTTGAGACAAAATCTAGGGTTAGATATAACACTGACATATCTAAAGGAATTAGGAGACCGACACACCTAATATTTATGTCTATGACATAGATCTGAAAAACCAAAAGCTTGGTTCTCTACAATGGTCCATGGGTATTGATCCCATGCCCCTTAGCCTCTAATTAGTCTTAGAAACATGATCTTTGGATCATTACTTTAAAGGAAGCAATGAACACGGATAATGTATGATGCAAAAACATCATCATAGGACAACAAGTGTAAATATCCATCCAAACATGGTCATGAAGATCAATTTAAACATGTCAAAGACTTTTGAGGTCATGAGAATGAGAATTAGGTGGACAATGTGTTTTGATGGTTTATTGTGTATGTGGCGGAGTCTAGTCATATGATGATAAGTCTTAGGGATCATATATGAGGCAATGAAATATTTAAATAATGTAACATGCATGAATGAACCTATTGAGTCATGGAAAGGGTAGTTAGGGTATAGAATAAAAGAGAGAGAATGAGTTTAAAAAGGAGGATAATAAATTAGAGACATTCAATCCTCGTGGTAGGAGGAAGTAAAAGGAATGGAAGATCATGTTTTCCATGAAAATATAATGATCAAGTAATATTACTCTAATTTTTGTGTTTGAATGGTTAATGACCCATTTCAGACCAAGTGAGCATAACTTTTTCATTTTAAATCCAAATACCTTGGAATTTGGAAAATGGGGGGAAACCATAATTTTGCATATTGGTTTTGAATTGTTTTCATTTATGATTAGTATATTTTTATTTATGACACATTTTACTAGCAGCATAGAGGATGCACAAAACTTGTTTTACAAAATGTATGTATGGTAAAGTGAGTATATCTCATGGGTTTGTAAGAGTTAAGACCTAAACATTTTAAGGTAGAATTTTGGGGTTATTTTCAAAGTGGGGTTTTAAGGGTTTATTGATTTGGAAAATGTACAAAAATTTATTGATGAAATTGTTTTTTGATCTAAATGCGAAATGAACCTTTGTGGGCTTAGTAAGATCCTCTTTTGCAGAGATTAGGGGGAGTTGGTTTTTTGTAAATCCTCTTAATTAGTTGAATGATATGATTTTTTGATATCTCTCTACATCATTTGGTATCAGACCCCTGGCTTTTTTTGTTGTGATTTAGTTTTGAAGATCGGATGCATGTTTTTGTGCCTAACAATGTTGTGGAAGCTTGTGTGGTGAATGAAGAGTCATGTGAAGAGTCGGAAGAAGAAAAGTGCGAAGGTGAAAAATTGTGAAAGCACCAAAATACTAGGTTTCAATCATTGGTGAGGTGTGAAGGAATAGGCAAGGTGAAAAATACTTGTCATAGAGAGAAGATGGACCAAGAAGAGTTAGTAAGAGAATTAGTGAAATTGTTTAGCCACAAAAGAAAAAAAGAAGAATTAGAGAGAAAAAAAAGAGATGAAGCCAAGAAGAAAGAGAAGTAGTGGAAGCATGAAGAGTAGATGGAATCTGAGAGCAGATGTAGAGAAATTGACAGAACTAATGAAGGAGAAACCAAGGTATGTGCTTGAATTTATGATGAAAAAGAAAGTTAAATGGCCTCTGATGCAGATTGTAAAGAGAAATAAAAAAATTTAGTTGATGAAGATGATCAAGAGTGAAGAGAGAAAACAAAGAAAAAAGAGGATGAAACGACAACAAGGAAAGGAAGTGGTAAAAGAAATAGTGCATATAGAAGATAAGAGTGAAGATGATGAGGTGATATAAGAATTTTTGGCTTCTCTTGAAAGAGGTGCATATGATGATGACAGAGTTCAAGCAATGGTAGAAAAAGAAGAGTTCAAGAAAAAACAAGATGAAGAGATGGCATGGAAAGAAGAACTTGTAGGGGCAGCCAAACCTCAAGGGTTTGATTATAACATTATGTGTAAGTGTGTGATTGTAGTTATGGAGGAAGAGTTTGAGATGATATATGATGAAAGCAAGAAGATAATGAACCAAGAACCACAAACGACTACTGAAGAAGACAATGCATTTGTTTATGAAATCCTTAATTAATTGGAGATGGAGATAGCTGATTTGTAAACCTCTATCTTTTGGAAATTTACGAAACCAAAAACACTTTACTATTCTAATTTTAACTTTGAAAATGACATTCTTTAATTATTAGCGAGGAAAACTAAAACTTAGAACTACTTACAGGAAAGGAAAAGATAACAATTCAACACAATATTTATCCTGGAAACCCCCAAGTTGAGGGAAAACAAGTCGGGAAGGGAAATTTCTCTTTCTTCCTAATTTTTATTGCCCAATTGTAAAATAATGGTAGATTACAACAAGATGAAAGAAGGTAAACAATGTAAACACCTCCCTTCTATACTTGGCTACTCTGTTTCTGCACCTTACTTCTAAAAATGACTTCCAACTCCAATGGTTTCTTCTCACTCTCTTACATTCAAACTTCAATGATCAATTATTTCTTATGCTCCTCCTTAAGTAACATGCTTCCCATGTCCTCCCATGCATTGTAGAATGAGAAACATCCTCCAAGGAAGAGACACAGACGAGACGTTTGAAATCTGCGACCGTTCGTGGCTTCATTTTATTTTTACATCCATTAGTGATAGGACCGCTGGTGTATGAAGACTAGCGGTTACACTCTGTTCAGAGGGGTGGTTTTGTAACCACCACACTGCACAGAGGGACAGTTATGTAACTTTACAGTTTGCTCTGTACTCTACTTAATTTTTCTTCTGAATCTGGTTTTTTTTGATGAAGTTGCGTCTTTTTTAGATCCCTATGGATCAATAACAATATTAGAGCATGCCATACATGGAGAGAAATCATGTGAAGTATAGAATGAAATCAGTCTAAAGGAAGAGGAAGAGAAGCATAATGTGTTTATGGATGAGGGAAAACAAACGAGAAGTCAAGAAAATGAATACAAAAACAAATAAAGTAATGTTTACATGATGGATATGACTTATACTGGGATAAAGAAAGATGACAAAAGGTGAAGGAGGATATTTATTTTTTATTGGTATGTTTATTTTTGCAGGTACAAGAGATGGAAGCATGAGAATGATGAAGATGAATATGGAATGTAAGGAGCAAAGAAGAAATGTCAAGGCAAATGAAAAACAAAGGAACACCATATGATACCTAGGAAGTCTCAAGGCAAAAGAAAATAGTGACAGTGAAGGGAGAAAGATAAAAACAAGAAAAAATAATGAATACTCAGCTAGAGACCCAATTATGCAAATAAGGTACATGAAGGACTCTTTTCTCCACCTTGGGAGTATGGTACATGAGCATCATCACAGGACAAGTGTAAATATTCATCCAAACATGTTCATGAAGGTAAATTTAAACATTTCAGGGAGTTTTGAGGTCATGAGAATGAGAATTAGGTGGACAACGTGTTTTGATGGTTTACTGTGTATGTGGGGGAGTCTAATCATATGATGATAAGTCTTAGGGAGAATGTATGAGTCAATGAAATATTTAAATAATGTAACATGCATGACTGAGCCTATTGAGTCATCGAAAGCCTAGTTAGGGTATGGAATCAAAGAGAGAGAATGAATTTTAAAATTAGGAGAATCAGCTAGAGATGTTCATTCCTCATGGTAGAAGGAAGTAAAAGGAATGAAAGATCATGTTTTGCATGAAAATACAGTGATTAGGTAATATAACTCTGAGTTTTTTTGTTTAAATGGTTAGTGACCCATTTCAGACTAGTGAGCATAAAATTTTTCATTTTGAATCCAAATGTCTTGAAATTTGGGAGCATAAGGGGAAAACATAATTTTTTAGATGATTTTTTAATTTTTTAAATTGATGATCAATACATATTTATTTATGACGCATTTTAGTAGCATGACAGAAGATACACAAAAATTATTTGACAAAATGTCTATGTGGTAAAGTGAGTGTATCTTCTGGGTTTGTAAGAGTTAAGACCTAAAATGTTTAAGGTAGAATTTTGGGATTATTTTCAAAGTAGGTTTTAAAGGGTTTATTGATTTAAAAATTGTACAAAAATTTATTGATGACAAAAAATTCTGATCTAAATGGGAAATGATCCTTTGTGGGCTTGGTAAGATCCTCTTTTACAGAGAGTAGGGAGAGTTGGTTGTTTATAAATCCTCTTAATTAGTTGAATGATATGGTTGTTTAAAATATATCTACATCATTTGGTATCAGATCCTAGATTTTTTGTTGTGATTTAGTTTTGAAGATTGAATGCATACTTTTGTGGTTAACGATGTTGTGGAAGTTTGTGTGGTGAATTAAGTGACAGGTGAAGAGTGAGAAGAAGAAAAATGTGAAGGTGAAAAATTGTGAAGACACCAATATACCATGTTTCAATCCTTGGTGAGGTGTGAAGGAATAGGCAAGGTGAAAAATACTTGTCAGAGAGAGAAGATGGACCAAGAAGATTTGTAAGATAATTAGTGAAATTGTTTAGTCCCAAAAGAAAATAAGAAGAATTAGAGAGAAAGAAAAGAGATGAAGCCAAGAAGAAATAGAAGCAGCGAAAGCATGAAGAGTGGATGGAATCAGAGATGAAGAATCTGAGAGCAGATGTAGAGAAATTGACAGAACTAATGCAGGAGAAACCGAGGTATGTGCTTGAATATATGATGAAAAAGAAAGCTAAATGGCCTCTGATGTAGATTGTAAAGAGAAATAAAAAAATTTTAATTGATGAAGATGATCAAGAGTGGAGAGAGGAAACAAAGACAAAATAGGATGAAGAGGCAACAAGGAAAGGAAGTGGTAAAAGAAATAGTGCATATGGAAGATAAAAGTGAAGATGATGAGGTGATAGAAGCATTTTTGGCTTCTCTGGAAAGAGGTGCATATGATGATGACACACTTCAGGTAGTTGTAGAAGAAGAAGAGTTCAAGAGGAAACAAGTCGTAGAGATGGCATGGAAAAAAATAACTTGTAGGGGCAACCAAGCCTCAAAATTTTGCTTCTAACATTATGTGTAAGTGTGTGATTGCAGGTATGGAGGAAGAGTTTGGGATGAAAGATGATGAAAGAAATACGATAATGAACTAAGAACCACAAATGACTAGTGAGGAATACAATGCATTTGTTTATGAAATCCTTAAACTATTGGAGTTGGAGATAGCTGATCTGTAAACCTCTAGCTTTGAAAATTTACGATACCAAAAAAAACTTTATTGTTCTACTTTCACCTTCGAAAATGTCTGTCTTTAATTATTAGTGAGCAAAACTGAAACTTAGAACTAATTGCAGCAAAGGAAAAAGATAACAATTCAACACAATATTTAAACTGGAAACCCCCAAGTTGAGGGAAAAACCATATCGGGAAGGAAAATTGCTATTTCTTCCCAATTTTTATTGGCCAATTGTAAAAGAATTACATATTAAAAGAAGAGGAAAGAAGGTAAAACAATGTAAACACCTCCCTTCTATACTTGGTTGCTCTGTTTTTGCACCTTACTTCTAAAAAACACTTCCATCTCCAATGGTTTCTTCTCACTCTCCTCGCTTTCAAAAATTTATGATCAATTTCTTTCCTATGCTCCTCCTTAAAAACATGCTTCCCATGTCCTCCTGTGCACTGGAGAATGAGAAACGTCCTCCAAAGAAGAGACACAAATGAGATGCTTGAAATCTACGACTGTTCGTGGCTTCATTTTATTTTTCCGTCCATTAGTGACAGGACCACCAGTATATGCAGGACTGGCAGTTATGTAACCACACCACACAACTGCTGGGGTGATTACTCAATCGCGGTCTATGCAGAGGGGTGGTTATGCAACCATCTACCCTGCACAGAGGGGTGGTTATGTAACTTTAGAGTTTTCTCTTTATTCTACTTAATTTTTCTTCTGAATCTGGTTGTTCTGATGAAGTGGCATCTTTTTTAGATCCCTATGGGTCAATGTTAGCCTTAGAGCATGTCATACATGAAGAGAAATCACGTGAAGTAGAGAATAAAATCAGTCTAAAAGAAGAGGAAGAGTAGCATGGTGTGTTTGTTGGATGAGGGAAAACAAACAAGAAGTCAAGAAAATGAATACAAAGAAAAATAAATTAATGATTACATGATGGATATGACCTATACAAGGATAAATAAGATGGAAAAAGATGAAGGAGGATATGTATTGTATGTTGGTATGTTTATTTTTGTAGGTACAAAAGATGGAAACATGAGAATGATGAAGATGAAGATTGAATGTACAGGAGAAAAGAAGAAATGTCAAGGCAAATGAAAAACAAAGGAAAACCATATGGGACCCAGAAGGTCTTAAGGCAAAAGAGGACAGTGACAAAGAAGGGAGAACGATCAGAACGGGAAAAAAATAATGAATACTCAGCTAGAGACCCAATTATGAAAATAAGGTACATGAAGGACTCTTTTCTCCACCTTGGGAGTATGATGCATGAACATCATCACAAGACAACAAAAAGTGTAAATATTCATCCAAACATGGTCATGAAGGTCAATTTAAACATGTTAGGGAGTTTTGAGGTCATGAGAATGAGAATTAGGTGGAAAAGGTGTTTTGATGGTTTAATGTGTATGTGGGGGAATCTAAACATATGATGATAAGTATTAGGGATTATGTATGAGTCAATGCAATATTTAAATAATGTAACATGCATGAATGAGCCTATTGAGTCATCGAAAGGGTAGTTAGGGTATGAAATAAAAGAGAGAGAGAATGAGTTTAAAAAGGAGGAGAATCAGTTAGAGACATTCATTCCTCGTGGTAGGAGGAAGGAAAAGGAATGGAAGATCATGTTTTGCATGAAAATACATTGATAAGGTAATATTACTCTAATTTTTTTGTTTGAATGGTTAATGATCTGTTTAGACCAATTGAACATACTTTTTTTAATTTTAAATCCAAATGTCTTGAAATTTGGACCATACGGGGAAAAAATGATCTTGCATATGGGTTTTGAATTGTTTTCATTAATGATCAATTTATATTTATTTATGATGCATTTTACTAGCAGGACAGAGGATGCACAAAACTTGTTTGACAAAATTTCTTCATGGTAAAGTGAGTGTATCTTATGGGTTTGTAAGAGTTAAGACCTGAAAAATTTAAGGTAGAAATTTGGGATTAATTTCAAAGTTTTTTTAATGTTTTATTGATTTTAAAATTGTACAAAAAGTTATTGATGACATAAATTTTTGATCTAAATGGGAAATGAGCCTTTGTGGGCTTGGTAAGATCCTCTTTTACAGAGAGTAGGGGGAGTTGCTTGTTTATAAATCCTCTTAATTAGTTGAATTATATGGTTGTTTGAAATATCTCTGCACCAATGTCCTTATCGAGGTTTGATGTGAGGAAAAGTAACATGTATTCAATACACAATACACACTTTCAAGACAAAAGAACATTTGTAGTTATACAAGATAATCACACAATATTTTCTACAAATTCACATGTCGATATACCTTTTCAAATTATATAGGTGTTCCTTTCCAAATGTTACAAATTTTTTGATGTAAACTTTTCATACATGTTTGATCTGTAAACTAGGTTAAACAATTTTACACAATGGATACTGAATTTCTCAATTCCTTTTAAAAACATAAAATTGCAAGCGGATTCTCAACTTTCCTTTAGTATTGAATAGAAAATTGGATTCTTTTACTGTTCTAGGGATGTAACAAAATTCTCACTTAGAAAACTTTGATGAATTCATTCCTGCTTAACTCTTTCATGTTTCAATTTGAAAATCTTCACAAGTTTGTTAACTGATGCATTCAAATCCATTTGCAACTGCATTTAACTGAACAATGAACAAACTGAAAAATGAAAGACACAGAAGTTGATAACAGAGTTCATCCCATTTGGGACTACATCTCCGGGTTCAGAATAATGAACCATTTCCATTAAAAACCAATGTAAAACTTTCTTTTATAATTTACATCAGTATGGATATTTAATTTTTTTTTGAAATATTACTTCATTGAGTGTCGAATTCATTGATCTCAAGATCAAGTTTTTGTTCCCAAAAACTCCAAGTACCTACAACTTTCTCCACCTTGTGGGTATTCAAAAAACTCCCTGATCTGGGTATGCAAAATCAACTGTAAACTGCATAGAAACCCATTAGAGTAATAACTCAAATCTGTAGAGGCCCTCGATCATTCCTGTAAACTACAATTTTACTTCCATAGTTACTTAGCTTCATACAACAGAAGATTACAAATGTATATACAAGATAAACTGATCAATATATCTCTCTAACTATGTTGCAATAATAATTAAATTATGTAAATACAACATAGAATAGATGAACCTATAAATAGTATGGAAACTGAACTTTAAGAACCTCTGAAACCTTTTAGAGAAGTGTCTCCACAAGTTCGTATCACCAGTTCATTATCTCTCTGCTCCTTCCCTCGAGTTCTCCATAAAAACCCTCACATTTTGCTTCCAAAAATAGGACAAACGAACTCAAAATGGGAAAAGATTCACATCACTGGAATCTACTCTGAATTTCTGACAAAAAGTCCAGAGTACATCAAGTCTCCATTTGGGCTTCCAAGACCCTCAAATATGGCCTTGAATCAAAACAACCTGTTATCCTTCTAGGACAATAAAATAATAATACACTTGTGTGTATTATTCCTCCTTTTTTTAACCTCACAAATACTTGTATATATATACAAAATTAAGCATATATTTATTAAATTTAATTCCATTTAAATATCCCAATAATTCTCCCAAAGCCCATGATTTTCTCTTATACATATGGGTGGATTTTAGCATAAAAAATGGAGGAAATAATCCCACGTATAATTGGATATTACCAAGTTTAGACCTTATCAAAGCCTTCAAATCGTCCATTTAAAGTGCATACCAAGTCCACATAATGCTAACCACCCTCCTCCTTCTCTCATGGAGATTTTCTTGGTTGGAAAAATGGCTTGCCTTGAAAAATGCTACCAAAATTTGGGAGAGAAGATTTGGTCAAAAATTTGAGAAATTTAATGCGCTTAATTATGATTAAATCAGCACGAATATCTGAGGATTAATTTATGAATTAATAAAAATATGTTAACTAAGGGTATCTTGTAGTTTGAATATTGGCCAGATTTTCCACCTACATAATATCACTAGTTAGCATAAATAATTCAAAAATTTGAAGATTTAAAATAATTATGGCAGTCTAAGAATCAACTTCTGAAAATGCATAACTTTTGCATACGAACTTACATTTGGTTCATTCAAAATGCGGTCGGAAAGCTTACGATGTGCTTCTATACCATGTAACTGATTTTGAAACATTATAAGACCATAAGTTTTGCCTGGTTTTTCACAAATTTCCATGTGTCACCTTGCCATTGGTCCACTTGTTGACTTGTTGACTAGGGTTGACCCCGGTTATGACCTTAACTTTGACCGGCTGATAGAATTTTCATGTGAAATCTGATTCTGAAGTTCAGAATACCTTTGGAAAGGTATCAAGAATCCCTTGATCATGGGTCTAGGTTTAGGGTTGTTTAGGGAAGATCTGCATAGTGAAAAATCCTCCGGATCACTCCTCCTCAGTAAGACCATTTTGACCTCAAAATAGAAATTTACTCTGCTGAACTGTACACACGTTGTCTGCATAATACAAGCATAGAAACCCGTTTATAGCATGGAAATTTTTCCAAAATATTGTAATATTCAAATGCCAATAATAGTAACATAACCTAATGGCTTGAACTACAACTGAATGACACTGCAACTGCCATATTTCTGTACATCCTGATCCTGCACTAATCCAACATATACAAGAGAAAAAAATCATATCAAGGTGTTATGAAGTCAATTCTATCAACTGATGTAAAAAATACATTTCACAAAACACCAATTCTATCAGCAAAATAAGACGAGATATAAAAACTTCCCTGCGAGAAATTAACCATCTTACTGAAATTGTATACAAACTGCAAAGAGTAAATACCAACTCTGCATATCACAATCTGCCAAAAATGACTTGTTACCCAAATATAGTCACTGAGCTGATTGATTCTCTTAACCTCTACACTGCATAACAGTTAAGGTGTTCTCCTTGTTTTATCAATATTTGTTCCCCTTGCTGTCCAAATCTATGTTGAAAGAGGCCGAAAACCACAAACCTGAGAGAGAGAAAATCTAAAGTCAATATATCCAAAGCCACAACATTTTTATTTGGCACAAAAAAACTCACTGTTGCACAAAACACAATCGCGCCATTGGGTGCACTGTCCCTGCCTGCAGCACGTTTCATCCTTCCTGCGCCTTATAAAAATCCTCAAAACCCTAATGCAGGTGCAGGCGCAAATTCATGTTACACCAGCATTTGAATGCCATGCAGACTCTCCCTACGCCACGCCAAAAGCCCCTTGGTGCACCTGAACTCAATGATGCATCCTTTAATTATACGCCCTTACGACGCATAAATATGTTTTGCAACATGTTCCATATTTACGCCATTGACGCACCCTGCCACCTTGCAACACCAAGATAATCTGCGCCCAGTTTAAACCCTTCATATGGCACAGGCGCAATCCCGCCTACATCAACATTTGAGTGTTTAGTGTAATATTTCTACGCCCTGCACCCCTTTGCGCTATTTTTATCCTTGCTACACTCTCCAGCATTGCGCCTTGATTTTCTAACCCTGCAGCTTGCAGTATAGCTGCGCCCTGTGCCCATAAGCTTCTAAATTGCTAACTCTTCATTATGTAAAGCTTTGATGGAAGATCTAACAGCTAACATGGATCTCCTATGGTGGGCTTCTTTCCTTCTTCTTGCAGATCAGCAACTGAACACAGATTCGCACATGTCTTCATCAAGTAAGAGGCCAACCAAGTCAAAGGGTAAGGCCAAACTCACAGAAGAGGAAATGAAGTACAAATATCAAAGGGTCAGGATGCTCGAGTCCCTTACAGAATGTGACTTGGACATCAGGGATTCAGAACTCGGCCACATTGATATGGAAGATTTTTGAGCCAGAACCAGAAGGGTCACAGGCAGTCCGTGGATGGACAAATTGGTCAGAAGTGGTCTACACTTTGCTAGGGGAATTCCTGTGAGCGCGGGTGAACAATGAATTCATGATGGTGGTGGCCCGCTGATACAAGACAGGACACAAGATGTGTCGAGAATGAAAAGGGCGAGGTTATAATCAACCTCACTGTTTGACACTTTGAAATCATGTTGGGTATCCCCCACCACCGGCACTTCGTATAAATAAGCCAAGAAGACTACGTAAAGGCATGGGACGAAAATAAAGACAAATGCATGCAGCTCATGAACAAAGTATATCTGAAAAACAAGAAGGTAATAACACAGTGGCCACAGGTTATTCATCGCAGTGACTTCTCGAAGGAGCTAAGTGACACCATAACCTTCCTCAGCAAGGTATTTGGAGCTGAGTGACACCATAACCTTCCTCAGCAGGGTATTTGGGCTTCCTGACGCCCATTACTTTCATAAATGGATGCTCAAGTACCTGGAGACTATGAGTAAAAATGTCCCAGATCAATGTTTTGAATGGGTAGAAATCATCAACAGCACCAGCTCTTAGCAACTCCAACAACTCTCAAAAACGAGGAGGTTCTACATGAACTCCTACGTGGTATACACTGCTATTTCCAAAATAGATTACCCAGACACTGAGCCGATGTGGGGTGTGGCCCCAAGTGAAAATATATGAATATTATCCAGAGTTAAGACTAGAAAACAACATCACACAGTTCAGCAAGATCAATGATGCCTTCTTCTACGGCATTATCTGCCTATTAAGGCCCAATATGACTCATGGTCAGATGACCAAGAGCATAGTAACTGCCATAAAGAAGTGGGGAGCGTTATTTACGCAATTCCCCACTTTCACCTTATCTCAAAGCCGCCAACTTCTTAGGGAGAGCCCACCAAGCTTACCGAGATATACGGGGCCCTAAGCTGATCCTATTAGAGCTGTCTATGCAGCTCATCACATATCACGAGAAGTTCCTGAAAAGAAAGAAGGGTGGAACTCCTTTCCCCCCTCACAGTGGGCAGATACACCTGCACTTCTCACACCAAAGCCCGGGAAATGTTTGTGCAGCTAGAATTGCTCAACTTAAAACACAATTTCCCAGCAAGACTGACCTCTGATCCTCGTAATTGCCTCCAAAAGGCAAAGCTCGATCGAATCCACATCCCATAGATTGAGGATATCTACATCGACCTGTATCACGAGGTCGAGCTCAGGAGAAAGGATAACTCCCGCCTGGCCCTACCAGAAATCATCCAGTATGGTGTGGCCATTGTCCCGAAAGGTTACCAAATGGCTGATCAAGAAGTTGATCGGGTCTATCTAGATACGGACAGGGACAATTGGCCATTTGCTGAGATTGACAGAGCAAAGGCACCTCAGACTATTGAGGAGTGGGTTAAGGGCACTTTGCAACGCACAGAGCATTGGTGCAGGTATAACGGTCTCATCTACCTAGGGGTAGACTTCACCACGTCTCCTTTGGGCAATGCACCTTCCAGGCCAAAACACTTGCCAAAGGGAAAAGGGAAAGACAAAGAAGGGGAATCAAGCGCTACTTAAGAGCAAGCTCCTGAGAGTCCTCCTTCCGTTGCCCAAGAGCAGGTCGTACGCCTTGTCTCCCCAGAAAAAGAAGCGGCGGTAAGTGTTCCAACGGGCACATCCACTCAGGATGTCACCACTGTTGTAACTGCTGAAGTTCCTACTGTCCCATCCCCCACTCCTCCTTTCCCTCCTTGTGTCACTCAAGCAACCACTCCTTTGGCTGTGTCTTCTCCCCTGTCTTCTATTGTTCCCCCTTCCTCTTCCTCCATCTTCTCTTCCATCGCGGAGTTGTCCCCTAGTATTTCTTCCCTCATCTCTCAAATCCCTTCCACCCCCATGGTTTCTTCTCCTACAGTGACTCCTACCCCTGTGAGCGTTGGAGTTTCAGCTTCTTTATCAATGCCGCTGCTAAGCGTCTCTACCCATTTCCCGTTGTTCACTATAGTTGCCCCTTCTTTTTCCTTCGTTCCCTCTTCTCCCTCTGGTCCCACTCCCTTAAGTCCAGAATGGATCTCCAAGCACCTGAGCCAGCATAAGAGGAATGTCCCCATTGCACCTATGGACTTCTCCGTCATCCTGACAAAAGGAGCTAAGAAGCAAAAGCCAATAACCCGCTTCTCTAAGAGTGCTTCAGGTGAAAGGGTAATGGAGATTGCGTATCCCGATCCCACAAAAGATAAAAAGGATCTGTCTCCTACAATTTATGCACATGACACATGTCACGATGGGAACGTCTTCAGAAAGCCTACAGGGAGAGGCCCTATCTGTAGTGGATGCCCTTTACAAAAAGCTTCAGGAAGCAAAGGAAGAGAAGAGGATATTGAAAGAGCAGAATAGACATCTTCTCCAAGCCCTGTAGAAAATGGGAAGTGCACCTCCTACAACTGCCACCGAAATTCCTAAGGCCCTTAGTCAGGAAAAGATAAATGAATACGCCAAGATTGGCGAACAAGGCATGGCAGTATCCGCCTGGAGGGACCAGATCCTCAAAGATAGTGAGCAAGTAATCGTAAAGTTCACAAAGCTATATCAGAATATTGGTCAGGCTAACAATGACCTCCAGGCGATTGCGGGACATATCTCCCAAGAGTTAGACCATGCTAGGTTACAACATAAGATGTTCCAGAAGATGCTCGACTGCCCAGTCGATGACTTAGTGAAATTCAGCGTCTTTGATCACCCCAGAGTACCCAACAAAGTCCTTGACCCAACAAAGTGCTTTGGACTATCGGGTCGATCAGATGGAATTCGTCTTGGAGAAAATTGATAAAATCAAGGAGGAAGTCTTGGATACAATGCATCAAATGGAGCAGACTGTCCTAAGAATGTCTCTAGGCTTGCTCACCCCATCATACGACTGGAGGAAGGCAGATGACACTATTCGGATCTTTAAGGAGGTTATGTTGCAAGGGTTAGGGTCAGAAGCGACTTTTGATGCAGAATCTATCAACAACCTTCTGACCTACCCTGCGATTTTGTTGGATACCTGATGGAGGCAGGTAATGAATACTTCAAGCTCCCAGAGAGAGACTCAGAGATGAATGAGAGACTCAAAGAGGGGCTATGCCTTGCACACTATTGGCTCGTCTATCAATAGATCTTCCCAACCGACATATTTTTGGACCAACAGTTTTTAGCGACTCTACAAGGGATCAAAACAGATCTATGTGAGTGTTGTGTTAGTTAAAGGACACTAACAGGTTGCTAAAGTAATTAAGAAAATTGATAAAACTGTAAAAATCACTACATGTTTGCAAATCTTAACTTTTGCTTAAAATCCAAATTTTTTGCAAAAGTGATCCAAACTGAAAATTTTCTTCGAAGATCCATAGATCTAGGCTAGTCAGAGATCTTTAGTTCGCTGAGTTTTTACAAAAATGCGTATATTTCCATAGATCTGAGTTTCTGACTGTTTTACAAAAATTTCAAACCCTTGCAAAAAGTCAACTCTAAGATCCGAAAATCAGCTTGCTAAGTTTAACCATCATTTTATCCTCGCTGATCTTTGTTATTAAACCACAATCGGTTTTCAAAAGAGGGATAAAATTAAATATTTAGAAAAGTACATGCTACTAATTTTTGTCATAAAATCAACAAGTACAACCGAAAAGAGTTTTTAAATCTGCTCTAGAAACATTACAGATCTGAAAGATACACTGGCGGGTGAACCATTTACTCGTAGCAGGAGAGCTCATGGGGAAGTCGGTCCTATTTTTGATCTGCTTCAAAGGCACAACTTCAGTATTACACCAACATGCTTCTCATCGTTGAGTTCAGCCGATTGGTCAACCAGAAGTGTCTCGCCTCCACGAAAGAACTATTTTTCGCAAGGAGCCTCCACATCCCTTTACAGCGCTTTGTTGCTCAGCGGAACCGCACTCCCAGCTCGTATCCTCTTTCTAGCTTTTCAAATGGTAGTACCATGGGGAAACGCTATGGGCCCTCTTGCGTTACCACATCCTGTTCATACACTCCCTCATGGAAATCGAAAGAATTTCCCAAGATTTGATGGGAGTGGAAACCAAAGCACGGATTCGCATATATCTACATTCACCATGTCATGTAGCATCCTAGATGTGACCCATGAAGATGTATCAGTACGTCTCTTTCTATAGAATTTGCAAGGGCCCACAGCAGAGTGGTTCCAACATTTTCCGGCCGAATCTATCACTAGTTGGGCCACATTACGAATTGCATTTGAAGAAAGATATAAGCCTTCAGAAGACGCGTTTGCGTTACTATCCAAGATCCCTCACTTAAAGAAGGAAGTCAATGAAACCATGCGCGATTTTATCGCTCGTTTCAATTCACTATTTAACCGTGTGCCGCCTGCCATGCTGCCGACGCCAGAAAATCAAAAGTGTTTCTTTATGAATGCCATGAGCTCAAGAGTAAGTTTCTTGCTCTTACAAGAACAAATTATCACCCTGGTTCTCGCTCAAGTTGCTGCCATTCGGATAGAAGAAAACCTGCTTATATCTGGTGAATTAAAACATGAGCCGTCCAAACCCAAAGCTTCAACCCCTTCTCAAGCCACTTCATCGGATCCAGCATTCCAAAAGATGGCGAATGACTTACTCGTGTTGAAGAAGCAATTAGCTCAGGCTTCTCCTAGTACTTCATACCGGGATATCCCACAGAGAAATTTCGCTTCCAACAACACTCCTCAAAGGCCACGGTTGCCTACAAATGCTCCACGGTTGGCACTTGAGGCCCCTCCAGTCAATGCCTTGGTCGAGATCGAAGAAGAGGAGCAAATCTACGAAGAACCTTCATCCCCAGGCGGAAATGATCAAGATGTCGGTGAACCGACTGGTGACTCTACAATCGGGTATATGGAATTTGAAGATGAAGAATCTAATGATGAGGAGGGTACCCAAGGGTACGCAAGTGGACAGTCATATGTTGTTTTCACCCGCTCTCAAGGAAAAGAATCAGAAGTTGCTGCCAGGATACAAAGAGATAAGGTTGTGTCTAACACGCCTCCAACCATTGCTAAAAGAGGTAATCCTCTTCCTACCCAACCTCCTATTAAGTCTTTTACGAAAAAATCTTTTCCCCCCATCTCTCCTCCAAATCATCCTTCTTCTATTCCCATAAAGACCAGTAATCCTACCCTACTACCATGAAGTGAGGGACTCATTCCCTCATCGACATAACCCTTGGTCGCATTCGACATAATCGATCATGCTAAAAAAACCAAGATTCAAATGTCTGAGGCTGAATATCTCCAGTCAAACCCTGAGCAGCTTGTAAGATTGACCGAATATATCCAAAGCCAAGCTGTCATAGCTTCCCATGTCTCCCCGAAAGGAATCCTTTCCACTCCTCCTGCATCTCACATAAATGTGGCCTCGACTTCTATGTCAGGAAAAATTGAACCTTTTTATCTCTCCCTCCTAATCAATGGTCACAAGCTAAGCAATTGCATAATTGATTCTGGAGCTTCCGATAATGTCATGCCGGCAAAAGTCACCCATGCTTTGGGCCTCACTCTTACCAAGCCTTTCGGCAGATGTTACTCCATGGAAACCAAACAAGTTCCATTGATTGGTCAGATCAAAGACGCACAGTTCGCCTTTGCAGCATTCCCAGAGAAAAGAGTAAAGATGACCATCCTCGTTGCTGATATCCCAGCGGCATATGGAATTCTACTAGGAAGAATCTTTTGCAAAGAAGTTGGTGGAGAGATTTATATGGACTGGTCCAAAGCCAGAATCCCCGTCAAGGGTGTAATGCAGACGTTGGAGCCTAAATCGCAAAAGAAGTACTTGGTCACCAATTCTGACGACCCCAAAGCCCAAATTCTCTTCGAATCATCAGGAATGGGGAACTACTTCTTATCTACTGAGTCTGATAAAATGGACGTTCTCGTCCAGAAAAAGACCTTAACAAGATTTGGACATTGCAGTTTGATGGCAGTTGTGCAACTAGCGGATGCGGTGCTGGAGCTGTGCTAATATCTCCTGAGGAGGAGATTTTTCCTCTCTCTTTCAAGTTGCAGTTTTTCAACACGAATAATACTGCTGAATATGAATCTTTGCTACTTGGCATGCAAGCTGCAAAAGAAAGGGGAATCAAGAACCTAAAAGTACAGGGTGATGCCGAGCTAGTCGTAAATCAAGTAAAAAGAATATACCAAGTAAAGAATGAAAGGCTCAGGCATTACCGCAACGCAGTATGGGACAATATTGAGGAATTTGATGCCTTCTCAATAAAAGTCGTTCCAAGAGCTCAGAATGACATGGTCGATTCACTGGCCGTCTCAACTTTCTCTCATGCTCCCTCACCCCGGGTTAAAAACAGACACATATACTATTGAGGTAGTCTTCCGCCCAAGCATGCCAGACAATTCTCAGCAGTGGTAGGTATTCAACGATGACAATCAACTTATTGCCTTTCTAGAGAAAGCAGAAAAATTTCAGTGAGCTTCATTTTGAAGGATCTACTTCTGCATGCCGTGAATCTGTCACTGATCAAGCAAATGAATAAAAAGGAGGTGATGGCATATGTCAGCTCAAAGGAAATAAAATCCCAAAAGGTTTAGTCTCTCTAGAACGATTGTTTGACAAACATGATCGTTTTGTAAAAAAGAAGCGACAAGATGATCCTAACTCCTCTTTAGAAAATGAATCGGTTAATCTGGGTACTATGGAACATCTGCAGCTTGTGAACATTGGAAAATGTTGCACACCCCAAGAAAAGTGGAAGTTTGTCAAATTGCTGAAGAAATATATGGACGTATTGGCATGGTCTTATGATGATCTAAAGTCTTTCAAGCCGAAGGATGTTTAGCATGACATCCCATTGAAAGAAGATGTCAAACCTTTTCACCAGAAACAGAGGCACTATAATCCCAAGATCTCGGGTACCATCCAGGTAGAAATACAGAAGATGCTGGATGCAAGGATCATTTTTCCTATCCACCACAGTACCTGGGTGACAAACATCGTGCCAGTGTGAAAGAAGAATGGCGAGATACGCATATGCGTAGATTTCCGCAACCTGAATCAGGCATCCTTGAAGGACAACTACCCGCTTCCCATAATGGATCAGGTTTCGCAGGCAGTAACTGGTTCAGAAATGTTGTCCATGCTTGACGGTTTTTCGAGCTATAATCAGATTGAAGTCTCACCTGAAGACCGATACAAAACAACATTCACTACTCCCTGGGGCACATTCGCCTATAGTAGGATGCCTTTTGGCTTGACCAATGTTGGTGCCACCTTTCAGCGAGCAATGGACTTCGCATTCAAAGGTATGATGGGAAAGGTCATCGTAGTTTACTTGGATGACTTAACTGTATTCTCAAAAAAGTGAAGCAATCATTGTGATCATTTGGAGCAAGTATTGATTAGATGCCGAGAACACGAAATTTCCCTAAATCCGAAAAAGTCTGTTTTCGGAGTCACTGAAGGAAAGTTGCTGGGACACGTTGTCAGAAAGGAAGGGACAAATATAGATGTTGAAATGGTTAAGGCTATTCAGAGCCTTACCTTACCCACAAGCAAGACCGGTGTCCACTCCTTCTTCGGAAAAGTGAATTTTCTCAGACGCTTTGTTCCTGAATTTGTTGAAAAGACTCGCCACATATCAAATATGATGAAAGGGTCACAAAATTTCTGGTGGAGCGAAGAAGGAAAGAATCATTCGAGGATATAAAATCCTCTGTTGCTCATGCACCAGTCCTGGTATGTCCTGACTTCTCCAAGGATTTTATCATGTACAGTTATGCATCTGAGCATACTGTATCGACCATCTTAATGCAAAAGAACTCCAAGGATGTTGAATCTCCAATAGCATTCATGAGTTCTCCTCTCAAGCCTCATGAATTGAAGATGTCTCAGTTGGAAAAACACGCCTTCGCCGTTGTCAAAGCAGTCAAGAATTTCTGGTACTACATCCTAAACTCTCATATGGTGGTGCTAGTTCCTGACACGGCAGTCAAGTCAATCTTAACTCAACAGGAGTTAGGAAGCTTACGAGGGAATTGGATCGCAAAGGTCCAAGAGTATGATCTAGACATAAAACCAACCAAGCTGGTAAGAGGCAAGGGCCTATGTCAGCTTATGGCTGAAAACAAAGATTCAGAGGTCCTTAAAGAAAAAGATGATTGCATCGATGGAATGCAAGGCCAGCTGGAGAAAGCTGATTCTTTACCTATGGTTCTATTCGTTGCGACTAGCGACGAATGGTATTCTGATATCACTTTCTTTCTCACTTATGGTGAGTGTCCACCTCATCTAACTTCAAAGGAGAAGCGTACCATAAAGCTCAATGCAGCCAGATATGTCATCTGGGATGACGGTTTATACAAGCGGGGGATTGATGGCATCTTCTTGCGATGCGTTGACAAGCTGGAGCAGGTAAAATTGCTAGAAAGTTTTCATGACTCAGCCTGTGGCGGTCACTTTTCCTCATCCGTCACAGCCCACAAGATCATCCAGGCTAGGTACTATTGGCCAACGCTATTTCGGGATACAGCCACCTGGGTAGCAAAATGCGAGCTCTGCCAACAGTTTGTTGGCAAACCAAAATTGGCTGCTTTTCCCCTCAGGCCCATCATTATTGATGAACCATTCAGGAAATGGGGAATCGACTTTATCAGAGCACTACATCCCCAATCAAGTGCCAGACATAGTTATGTCCTAACAACAACAGATTACTTCACCAAATGGGTGGAAGCCATACCCGTTAAGAATGCCACCTCTGAAATTGTTTGTAACTTCATCAAAGAAAGTATCATTGTAAGGTTTGGTGTTCCACACAAGATCGTTGCTGATAATGCTTCCAAATTCTCCTCACGGGAAGTTATCAGTTTTTTCTATGAATATGGGATAACCTTGGCCCACGCCTCGGATTATTACCCCCAGGGAAATGGTCAAGTAGAATCCAGCAATAAGAACTTAGTGACCATCATACGGAAGCTAGTTGATGAGAATCAACGGTCATGGCACAAGTCATTGTATGATGCTTTGTGGGTAGACCGTATTACTCCAAAGAGGTCTCTCGGTATGTCACCTTTTCAAGTATTATATGGAATCGACGCTGAACTTCCCATTTCTGCGGAACTTCCTGCTCTGCGCTTGGCACGTGTGATCAAAGATGAGACTTTCTAGAATTCTCTTGAAAAGAGGGTCATGTATCTAACAGAGCTTGAAGAAAAGAGGGTAAAAGTGGTCGATAGGATCACCAAACATCAGAATCAAGTCAAGAGACTGTTCGATAAGAAGGCCAAGCAGAGAGATTTTCAGGTGGGAGATCTCGTCCTTTTGTGGGACAAGCGAAGAGAGCCAAAGGGCATGCACAGAAAGTTTGATTCTCTATGGAGAGGGCCTTTCAAGATTAAGCAGCTCAACGGAGAGAATAGCTTCTATCTCTCGTATCTAGATGGAATTGAGATCCCGCTTCCCTATAGCATGCAACATCTCAAAATATTCAAGAAGTAGAGCTTGCTCTCTTCTTTGCACAGTTTGTTTAAGTTGTTTGTTTGCTTTTGTTGGTCGTGTGTTTTCCTTTTTGTTGTCGCCCCTGTTTTTGACTCTATAACCCAATGGATAGGCACGTGTTGATATGGGATTCTCTACCCTTAAGCTTCGCTCAAAGATAGTCGCCAGAAAGAGCCAGCTGTTATCCTGTAAAATTGATAAGGGCAATTTTATAGGTAACCATACCAAAATTTTGTTTCGGTTCCCCACCTAAGGTCCCCTAGTGTTCAGATTGGCATAAAATCCCTTTCTGGAAAATCTAGTTTTTCGAACTTAGTCATTTTGGTCCTTTTTGGCTGGGCGCAGATTTTATTCATGCAACATCAAATGAATTTGCACCCCCTTCTATTCCTTTGGCGCATCCTTTGGAGTGTCAACATTCCAAATGTTGCACCTTCCCATGATGCGCCCTTCTCACCTGCGTCAAGGTGCATGCGCCACCTTGTCGACATTAAAATTGTTGTGCCCCCGAATGGTGTGCCAAGGCGCTAAAAAGCCCATGTCGACAGTCTTGAATCCGCTCCAATGGCGCAAATAATTTCATGTTGGCATCTATTTTGGTGCGCCCTTTGAAAAATTTGGTGGTGCATTTATTACTCCTTTTGCTATAAATAGGCGCATCCGACCTGTCATTTTCACGATTGAAAACACGTGAAAAAGTTAATTCCTCTGCACCTGTCAGCGCTCCTGTCATCCCCGTGTCGCTTTACGTCACATTCGTGGACCCCGTATCATTTCTTCCATTCTATATATTCCTGGTAAGTGGTCCTTGCTTTTCCTTGTGTTGATTGTTTGTGGGTTTTCTGTATTGTTTTGAGGTTGTTGTTGTTTTAAAAAAAAAACAAAGAAATGAATCTAAAGAAATAAAACACAACCTCCAACCTGTTTTTGCAATCTTCTCTCCCCCCTAAACCAGTTTTACCCTCCTTCCAGATCTGCTGGCCTGGAGGGCTTTGTCTCAAAAATGAATCCAGGATCCTCTTCGCTTTGTTCCCCTCGCTGTCCAAATCTATGTTGAAAGAGGCCGAAAACCACAAACCTGTGAGAGAGAGAGAAAATCTAAAGTCAATATATCCAAAGCCACGGCTTTTTCTTTGGTGCAAACAAACTCACTGTTGCACAAAACAAAGTCGCACCATTGGGCGCACTGTCCCTGCCTGCAGCATGCATCCTTCCTGTGCCTTATAAAACTCTAAAAACCCTAATGCAGGCGCAGGCGCAAATCCTGCTACACCAACATCTGAGTGTCATGCAAACTCCTCCTGCGCCGCGCCAAAAGCCCCTTGGCACACCTTAACTCAGTGATGCATCCTTTAATTCTGCGCCCTTGCGGCGCATAAAAATGTTTTGCAACATGTTCCATATCTGTGCCATTGGCGCACCCTGCCGCCTTGCAACACCAAGATAATCTGCACCCAGTTTAAACCCTTCATATGGCGCAGGCGCAATCCCGCCTACATCAACATCTGAGTGTTTAGTGTAATATTTCTGTGCCTTGTGCCCCTTTGCGCTATTTTTATCCTTGCAACACTCTCCAGCATTGTGCCTTGCTTTTCTGACCCTGCAACCTGTAGTATAGCTGCGCCCTGCGCCCAGAAGCTTCTAAATTACTAACTCTTCATTCTATAAAGCTTTGATGGACGATCTAATAGCTAACATGGCTCTCCTGCGGTGGACTTCGTTGCTTCTTCTTACAGATCAGCAACTGAACTCAGATTCGCACATGTCTTCATCAAGTAAGAGGCCAACCAAGTCAAAGGGTAAGGCCAAACTCACGGAAGAAGAAATGAAGTACAAATACCAAAGGGTCCAGGATGCCCGAGTCCCTTGCAGAATGTGACTTGGAAATCAGGGATTCAGAACTTGGCCACATTGATATGGAGGATTTCTGGGCCAGAACCAGAAGGGTCACAGGAAGTCCATGGATGGACAAATTGGTCGGAAGTGGTCTACACTTCGCTGGGGGAATTCCCGTGAGCACGCGGTGAACAATGAATTCATGATGGTGGTGGCCCGCTGCTACAATAAGGACACAAGGTGTGTCGAGAATGAAAAGGGTGAGGTTATAATCAACCTCACTGCCCGACACTTTGAAATCATGTTGGGTATCCCCCACCACCGGCACTTCGTGGCAATAATCCAAGAAGACTGCATAAAGGCATGGGATGAAAATGAAGACAAATGCATGCAACTCATGAACGAAGTGTATCTGAAAAACAAGAAGGTAATAACACGGTGGCCATAGGTTATTCATCGCAGTGACTTCTCGGAGGAGCTGAGCGACACCATAACCTTCCTGAGTAGGGTGTTTGGGCTTCCTGATGCCCATTACTTCCATAAATGGATGCTCAGGTATCTGGAACTATGAGTAAAAATGTCCCAGATCAACGTTTTGAATGGGCAGAAATCATCAGTAGCACCATCTCTGAGCAACTCCAACAACTCTCAACAATGGGGAGGTTCTACATGAACTCTTACGTGGTATATGTTGCTGCTTCTGAAAGAGATTACCCAGCACTGAGCCGATGCGGGGTGTGGCCCCAAGTGAAAATATATGAATATTATCTAGAGTTGAGACTGGAAAACAACATCCCACAGTTCAATAAGATCAATGATGCCTTCTTCTACGGCATCATCTACCTCTTGAGGCCCAATATGACTCACGGTCGGATGAACAAGAGCATAGTGACTGCCACAGAGAAGTGGGGGGCATTATTTATGCAATTCCCCACTTTCACCTATCTCAGGGCCGCCAACTTCTTGGGAGAGCCCACCAAGCTGCCAAGGTATGCGGGGCCTAAGATGATCCTATTGGAGCTGTCCAGGTAGCTTATCACATATCATGAGAAGTGCCTAAAAAGAAAGAAGGGTGGAACTCCATTCCCCCTCACAGTGGGTAGGTACACCTGCACTTCTCACACCAAAGCCTTGGGAAATGTTTGCGGAGCTGGAATTTCTCAACTTGAAACACAATTTTCTAGCAAGGCCGACCTTCGATCCTCACAATTGCCTCCAAAAGGCAAAGCTCGATCCAATCCACGTCCCACAGATCGAGGATATCTACATCGACCTGTATCATGAGGTCGAGCTCAGAAGGAAGGATCACTCCCGTCTGGCCCTAGCAGAAATCATCCAGTATGGTGTGGCCATTGTCCCGAAAGGTTACCAAATGGCTGATCAAGAAGTTGATCAGGTCTATCTAGATACGGACAGGGACAATTGGCCATTTTTTGAAATAGATAGGATGAGGGCACCTCAAACTATTGAGGAGAGGGTTAAGGGCACTTTGCAGCGCACAGAGCATTGGTGCAGGTATAACGGTCTCATCTACCTAGGGGTAGACTTCACCACGTCTCCTTTAGGTAATGCACCTGCCAGGACAAAGCACTTGCCAAAGGGAAAAGGGAAAGACAAAGAAGGGGAATCAAGTGCTACTCAAGAGCAAGCTCCCGAGAGTCCTCCTTCTGCCACCTTGGAGCAGGTCGTATGCCCTATCTCCCCAGAAAAAGAACAGGTGGTAAGTGTTCCAACGGGCACATCCACTCAGGATGTTGCCACTGTTGTAACTACTGAAGTTCCCACCATCCCATCTCCCTCTCCTCCTTCCCCTCCTTGTGTCACTCAAGAAACCACTCCTTTGGTTGTGTCTTCTCCCCCGTCTTCTACTGTTCCCCCTTCCTCTTCCTCCATCTTCTCTTCCCTCGCGGAGCTGTCCCCCAGTATTTCTTCCCTCATCTCTCAGATCCCTTCCACCCCCATGGTTTCTTCTCCTACAGTGACTCCTACCCCTGTGAACGTTGGAGTTTCAGTTTCTTTATCAATGCCACCGCCAAGCGTCTCGACCCATTTCCCCGAGTTCACTGTAGTTGCTCCTTCTTCTTCCTCCTTTGACTCTTCCCCCTCTGGTCACACTCCCTTAAGTCCAGCATGGATCTCCTAACACTTGAGCCAACATAAGAGGAAAGTCCCCATTACACCTATGGACTTCTCCATCATTCCAACAAAAGGAGCTAAGAAGCAAAAGCTGATAACCCACTTCTCTCAGAGTGCTTCAGGTGAAAGGGTAATGGAGATCGCATACCCTGATCCCACAAAGGAGAAAAAGGATCTGTCTCCTACAGATTATACAGTGACGTAGGTCACGATGGGAACATCATCTGAAAGCCTACAGGGAGAGGCCCTATTTGCAATGGATGCCCTTTACAAAAAGCTTTAGGAAGGAAAGGAAGAGAAGAAGATACTGAAAGAGCATAATAGACACCTTCTCCAAGCCCTGCAGAAAATGGGCAGTGCACCTCCTACAACTGCCATTGAAACTCCTGAGGCCCTTAGCTAGGAAAAGATGAACGAATACGCCAAGATTGGTGAACAAGGTATGGCAGTATCCGCTTGGAGAGACCAAATCCTCAAGGATAGTGAGGAAGTAATCGTAAAGTTCACAGAGCTCTATCAGAATATTGATCAGGCTAACAAGGAACTCCAGGCAATTGTGAGACCTATCTCCCAAGAGTTGGACCATGCTAGGTTACAACATGAGACGTTCCAAAAGATGCTCGACTACCTAGTCGATGACTTAGTGAAATTCAGCGTCTTCGATCACCCCAGAGCACCCAACAAAGTCCTTGCTGCTTTGGACTATCGGGTTGATCAGATGGAGTTCGTCTTGGAGAAAATTGATAAAATCAAGGAGGAAGCCTTGGATGGAATGCATCAAATGGAGAAGATTGTCCTAAGAATGTCTCCAGGCTTGCTCACCCCATCATATGCCTTGAGGAAGGCAGATGACACTATTCGGATCTTTAAGGAGATCGCGTCGCAAGGGTTAGGGTCAGAAGTGACTTTTGATGCAGAATCTATCAACAACCTTCTGGCCTGCCATGATTTTGTTGGATACCTGATGGAGGCAGGTAATGAATACTATAAGCTCCTAGAGAGACTCAGAGATGAACGGGAGACTTGTGAAGTCATCGGCGATCACACCAAGGGTCATGCTCAGGATCAACTTCAACCGATGGTTAGCAAATTCATGGAGTATCGGGCTCAATTCCACATTTCCTCTCCTGAGCAGAAGCAGGATACTCCCTTCTAGCCGTGGGACGACGATGAATATGCTCCTTCCTCCTAGGATGTTCTCTTTTTTTGTAATATTTAAAATTTTGTTGGCACAAATGATGACATCATCCATGTTGCACCACGAGATGTTGTCATCCACCAAATTGCCCAAAGTCAACAGTTGAATTTTAGATATTTTGTAAATATTTTGTAATTAGTTGTTGGTTTCTTTTTGCCTTCTCTCTCCTTCTCCTTCTATATATGCTTGGATATTTTTTTATATTCAGGGGGTGGACATTTTTTAGATGAAAAATAGAAGTGAGAAGAAAAGGCTTTGTACTTTTTGTAACAGAAGAAAACATTAATACAAATATTGAGACTTTGTGTTGAATACATGTATTATGTGCATTAAACCTTTCTTATGTCAGATCTGTGTGTTTATTCTGTTAGATCTATCTCTACTTTTTTGTCATTTGTTCATCAGTATTGCTTTATTTTTTTATGCAAGTAGGTTTGGCTCCGTTTATTACCAATCCCAAAACATAAACCTTTTGACCTTTCTGCTTTGGAATTCATTTCTTTTCTCCCTTTAGAACTATCCTATCTCCTCTCTTCCCTTCGTCCCTTTCTGCTCACGGTCGGCAATACCCCAACTGGGATGAGATCCCAAACCCCTGAAGGCAGAATACTATAGGACTTGCGCAGATTCCTATTGGTAGAATAGCAATAAACCAGTTTCGCTTTGTTGTCTCAAAGAGGGGCTATGCCCTACACACTGTTGGCTTGTCTATCCATAGATCTACCCAATCGACAGATTTTCAGACCAACAGGGACATAATTAAAAATGATGTTCATAAAGAGGTTGATGAATTTTTGAATCACAAAAAGATGTTGAAGGAAGTTAACTGCACTTTTATGGCCCTAGTTCCGAAGATTGGAAATGTAGTGGGGTTCAAGGATTTCCATCCAATAATTCTTTGTAACACCTTATACAAAATTTGCACTAAGATATTAGCTCTTTGCTTGTAGTTTCTTTTTCCTTCCATTATTTCGGAACAACAAGGAGGTTTCGTTATGGGAAGACAAATCCAAGTTGGTATAATAACTATTCAAGAAACAATTCATTTTGTCAAAATTAGTAAGAAACTGACAATGGTTATTAAATTGGATATGGCGAAAGCATATGACAGGGTATCATGGACATTCTTTGACAAGGTTTTCAAGAAATTTGGTTCTGACAACTCTTTTAGATATATGGTCAAGGCATGTATTTCAGGTGCTTACTTCTTGATCCTTATTAATGGAGTCCCTTGTGGTTTCTTTCCAAGTTCCCAGGGTTTAAGGAAAGGTGATCTGTTGTCCCCCTTCCTCTTCATTCTTATGGCATAAGCTTTAATCAAGAAACTTAATGTAGCCACTTTTGATGGAACTATTAAAGGAATTTCACCTGCGGTAGGCGTGGACAATGTTTCTCATCAGCATTTTGTGGATGACACTATCCTTGTGGGTGAAGCTTCGGTGCTGGAAACATGCTCCTTTAAGAAGTTTTTAGATAATTATATGGAAGTCTCGGGGTAGCTTGTCAATTACAGGAAAAGTTTGATCTTTTTTCTGCATACCCCGAATTACAGGAAAAGGAAAATTGCTAGAGTGATGGAATGTGATATTAAACCCTTTTCCTCCTTTTATCTTGGTATGCCATTGGGAGAAAGAAGACCCCAAATTTATGAATGGAACTTCCTTATTGAGAGGTTTGAAAGGAAACTTACAGGGTGGAAAGCTAACCTTTTATCACAGGCCAAAAAATTCACTATGTTGAAAATTTCATTGCAAAGTCTCCCAGTTTATGTTATGTCATTTTTTTAGTTCCCTACGAAGGTGGAAGAAAAAATTTAAAGCATTCAAAAATGCTTTCTATGAGTGGAATGGAAAATAAGAACCGTATTCCTTTGGTGGCTTGGAAAAGGGTATGTAAACCAAAGAAACTTGGAGGCCTAGGTTTAAGGGACTGGGTAAAAATGAACAAAACCCTATTAGCTAAAATAGGGTGGAGACTAATTAATGAAGAAAGTGTTTGGACCAGAATTCTAAAACAAAAATATAGGAATGATGCACATGATGATAGATGGATTTTCAAACCTCCTACTTTCAACGGATCAAGCATATGGAAGGCTATCAAGTTATAAAATGATGTAAATAGAAAATTGGAAGTGGCTCCAAGACCATGTTTTGGAAAGACAAGTGGGTTGGGAAATTTACGATGGAAGAAAAAATTATAGAACTATCTCAATTTCTTGAAAGAAAATATGGCACAATGGTAAGTGACTATTTGGTTGAAGAAGGAGGCTTCAAGAATTGGAAGCACTTGGAGGTGGATAGACAAGATTTAAACCAACAAATGGAAAGATTGAATGAATTCCCTGATAATACACTTACCTATAACAAAAGAGAACAACACAAATTAATATGGGACAAAGAAGAAACGAGCATCTATTATGTGAAATCAGCTTACTCCCAGTTTTTTTTTGAAGATAATATTGAAGTTATCTTATGGGGAAAGGTCTAGAATAAAAATATTATACCTAAAGTCAATATATTCAGCTGGCTTACTTTGATCAACAAGATTTTGGCGGTTGAAAATATAACAAAATGAGGTTTCCACATGGTTAATAGATGTGTTTTATGTGAAAAGGAACTTGAGACAGTCAATCATCTCTTTCCAGGTTGTCCCTTTTCATCTCTGATCATTAGTTCTATCCTATCCTTATTTATGGTTTTTTGGGTTAGCCCACAATAGGTTAAGAATTCTTTGGTTCAATGACAATGCCCTTTTCGTAGTCAAGGCCTAAAAAATTTGTGGATCATTAGCCTTGGTCATTTTTTGTGGGAAGTGTGGAAGGAAAGGAATATGAGGCTTTTTAGGGGGAAAAACATGTCCTCTCTACAAATAACAAAAAGATGTGTCCAAATTGTTAAAAACAACTTTTCTATTTTAAAAAACAAGGAGACCAAAATTTTGTAGGGGAAAACTCATATTTCAAGAAGAATTGATGGAACAACTCAGAAAAGAAATCCTAGAGAAGGGGTGAGATGGAAAATACCTATGGAAAGATTTATTAAAATAAACTTTGACGGTGTTGCAAAAGGGGATCTTGGTAAAGCAGGATGAGGTGGAGTGTTTTGGGACTCCACTGGAAAGTTTGTACTAGCCTACTTATTTAATCTCGGGACCCAAACTAATCACGTGGCAGAAGCTGTTGCAATGTATTGAGGGGTAAAGTTAGCCATGGAGAAATATTTCAGAACCTTAATTGTCAAAGGTGACTCGCAAAATATAATATCAAGAACGAATGGAAAGAATATCGTCTCAATTACGATTGAAAACTTTATTAACAATACAAAGAATAGAATCCATTTCTTTAGCTCAATCACGTTTCAACACATTTATCGTGAAGGCAATGTGATTGTTGAAAAATTTGCAAAAATGGGAGTAACAACAAATGATTTTAATATTGTGGAAAACACAGATGGTCTAGATGAACAAATCAAACTTCTTCTTGAGGTGGACATTGATCCCTAACTCGAACCCCCTTATGAGTATTAAGAATTGGGTTAGTAATAAAATGGATAGAAGGAAAGAAGACATGTCTAAAAGATTATCAAATGATAAAAGGAGTTGAGTTGTACAATGATTAATACTAATGCAAGGAAGAGACACGTGTAAGATCTTGATACTCATAAAAGATTAGATTTGAAGAGTGGGAATGAGCCTATGAAACAAAGAGTTAGAATCATTTTTTGGAATAGGCGAGCTCATTGGAGGATGAAAGCTATGATAACCCTCGTTCTGGACCTGCATCTCTTTCAAAGAATGCTAAAAATTGAAGAGGCTACTTCATTTAGCACAAAAATGGGTGGATATTTAGTAAGGGTAGAACCTGCAACTTTGCCGGAGGTCAGCAAGGAAGTGAAAATGCTTATGGAAAGAGCTGGTAGGACTAATTTATTCAACATCTTCAAAGGTCAGGATGAGGAGTTAAGTCTTCACATTACAAAGTCATGGAATGAAGGACGAGTGTGTATTAAAGGTTTCTCCTTTTCGATCATGCCCAAGTTGATTGTAAAATTTACATGGCTATCGTTGGAGGGTAGAATGATTTTTAAGCCGAAGACAAATTGCAGTATGGAAGTGGATAACTTCTTGCAAGGTAAGGAGACTTTAAGAAAACATTTTAATGGTTATGAAAGGGACTCTCTACCTCCTCCTTTTCAGGAAATTACTTTGATTTTGATGTCATTTATAACACTAGAAGGTAGGTTCAAAGTTGTATTTGCCTATCATTTCCCTATACTAAACCATATTAGACATGGTAGGCAATATTGTTTCCCAAATTTCTTATTCAGATCTTTAGTTAAGTCTATTGATCAAGTTAGAAAAGGGACTTTCAAATTCTCTCTACACCAAGGGCTCATTAAAGCCTTGGTTCGAATAGGGACCCCTGTGATTGGAAGGGATGAGAAAATCGGTGCTAAGGAGATGATCCCAAGGATGGAGGAAGGAAGTAAAATTATGGGAAATCAGACAAGATCACGCATGGCCAGGGAGAAACCTCAGAAGGAAAAAATGATGGAAGGCACAATTGGGAAACAAGGAAAAAAAGAAAACAACCCTAAGTCTATGGAGAAGGTAATAGAGGAGACCGAAGAAGATGGTAGTGATAGTGATTCCCAGGAGAATAATACAGAGCCTGAAATGGAAGTTGAGGAAAAGAACAAAGAGATTCCTGCCAAAGTTCCAGAAAAGGAATAAGTATCCGAAACACAAAAAAAAAATACATAGGAAGCCATTACTAGTCTTAAGGCTCTAAAAGTAGTGGAAAAAGATTTATTTGTTTCTCATAATTCAGTGGTCAAGGTTAATGCTTTTAGGAAAGAATTAAAAAAATGCATGCTTGATACTGATATAAACAAGAACATGATCAACATGTTCCTAATTGAACTAAGGGAGGTGCAAGAGAAGATTGAAAAATTACCTCAATTTTGGTCGATGAGAAACTGCAAAATGCTAATGAAAGATGCCAAGCTATGGAAAAGGATGTAGTGAAAATGAAGGAGACTTTGTCACACATCAAAGGTATGCATATCCTGAACATGAAAACTAATATACAACCCCTGAAGATGATGGGATAATTAGTTTTTGCAATACAGAGGGCCAAATAGCTAGAAAAAGAAGGTGTAATGCCCAAACAAGAAATGATCGAACCAGACTACAAAAATGGAGGGTGACTATTACAGAGCTGGTTAAAGAATGGAATGACTGCATGCATTCAGTAAAAGAAATTTTCAAGGATTAAATGTGTTGTTAGTTTTTAGATTTTTAGGCTGAATGTTTTTTTAGGTTTATTGTTAGTTTGGATTTCTTGACTTTTGTGGCTATTAATTTTGTAGGAATGTTGTTATTTTGTACATGGTTGTGTTATGTTGGCTTCAACGGGTATACCCTTAGCCATGGTTTCATAGTTTGAGCTATCTGGATTGTACAGGGTAGGGTCCCCTTAACCCTTTACTGCTAATAAAAAAAATTGCTCATGATAAATTGATTAAGGATGAATTATTACATTATACTATGGACCTAATAAAATCTTAATATATAATGTTTTGTTGGGGATTACAAGTAAACTTCATATACATGACAATTTACTCAAACACCATAGAAATAGTCTTGGGAGTTGACACAATCAAGTTGTTAAGAGATGGCATTGCACAACAAAAAACATGCAACATGCTCATTTCTTATTCCCCCCTTAAGGGAAATTCTGAAAGGCTTTGCAAAATTCATATGATTCAAAGGTGAAGATTAACGTCATTCACATTATCATAAGAGATAAAAACACATGTTCTGTTGATTCAAAGGTGGAGATCTACGTCATCCACATGATCATAACAGCTAATATCTAAAATGCCCAACATAGCACGAAAATTGCAGAACTTTGTAGCACCCAAGGGCTTAGTAAGAATGTATGCAACCTGCTTTTCCGTGGAACAAAACTAGAAATCTATCAACATTGAGAACTTTTTCCCGAATGAAGTGCATATAAATATCAATATGTTTGGCTCTTTGATGATAGAATGGATTGTTTTGTAAGAGCAAAATAACTTTAGTTGTCACACAGAAGTAGAGTGCTTCCTTTGATGCCCATGTGAAGTTCTTCCAACAATATTTTAAGCCACATGGCTTATTTTGTTGCTTCCATAACACTTATATAATTTTCTTCAATAGAAGAGATAAATATTGTGAGTTGTTTCTTGCAGCTCCAAGTTATTAAGCCTGCACCCAACTGAAAACATATTCAAAAGCATATTTTCTTTGATATATCTTAAAATCCTTTTTTTCCATTTTCTAATGGTCCTCATAAGGATCATGCATGAATCTGGAAACAATTCCAACCATAGAGGATATATTAGGCCTAGTGATTGTTAAATAAATCAAACTACCTACAAGTTTTTCTATATAAAGTAGGATTAAACTTATTACAATAATGTTTTTGATCTAATTTAACACCAACTACCATAGGAGTAGAGACATGCTTACAATCAATCATATTAAATATTTTAAGAAGGTTATAAGCATACCATATTTGTGATGCAACAATAATGATAACATGACTGTTTTCACACTTGACAAATAAATTATCATCAACAAAATAGTTAGAGAAACCAAGCTTGTGAAAAAAAACTATTTATCTTAGCATACCAATCTCTAGGAGCTTGTTTAAGACCATACAAATAGTTTTTAAGTGTACACACCTAATTATTTTCCAAGTTCTTCAAAACCTTTAGGTTGATGCATATAATTTTTTTCTTTCAAGTCACCATTTAAAAATGCCTTTTTAACATCCATTTTGTGAATCTCCCAACCATGTTGAGCAGCTAAAGCTAGAAGAATTATAACACTGCTCATTTTGGCAACATGAGCAAAGATGTCAACATAATCCAAACCAGGTTTTGGAGTAAACCCTCTAACTAATATAGCCTTGAATTTATCAATCTTACCTGTAAAGCTATATTCAATTTTATACAACCATCTAGAGCCTACAATGCTTCTTTTAGGAGGAAGAGGGGACTAATTCCCAAGTTCGATTCTTGCTAAGAGTATTGTATTTAGATTTCATAACTGCAATACATCTTCCATTTAAGTTGGTATTCTTCAAAAAATTTAAGTTCAACCTCATAAATTATTGACAAGGCAAAATAAGAATGCTGACTATGGGTCATCTTTCTCAAATCAAAAAGTTGAGGGTTAGAAACTAGATTGTTGGCCCATTTAGGAATCCTATATTGAGACCAGGATTGAGAAGACTTCCCCTCAATTTCTACATCCATCATATCAATAGAAGGATGATTAGTGTCTTACAAACCAGTTTCCATAATGTCTAAGAAAGTATTATCATCCAGAAAATCAGTTTTAGGCTTATGAAAACATAGAAGAGGGAAGAGAGACAGAGTTACAAAAAGGGTTATCAAGAACATGCACATTCCTATTTTCTACAATTACTTGCTTAACATGATCATAAAATCTTAATCCTTTTGTTTGACCGCCAATACCCAACAAAAATGCAAGAGTAAGAGGTAGGATCAAGCTTTTTCCTTTTAACTTTAGGAATAAGAAGAGAAACAGGGATGCCAAATATCTTGTAATAAGCTATATCATTTTTGTTTGCTTAATCCATACTTCATGAGGTGTGGTTTGATGCAACGCTTTGGTAGGAATTCTATTTAGAATATGAACAACAACGTTCATAGCGTCAGTCCAAAGAAATTTAGGCATCTTAGAAGCATGAAGCATGGTCCTAACCATTTCTTTGATTGTTCTATTCTTTCTTTCAGCTATATCCTTTTTCCAAGGAGAATAGGGAGTTGTTAGCTCCCTTTGAATTTCATTAGATGCATAAGAATCATCAAATTTCTTATTAACATACTCCACCTCCATTTCTTTATTAAGGATAAAAGGTTTTTTGACTGGGACCCTACCCAAATACAAAAAGGCCAAAGACAAAATAAAACATTAGAGCTCAAAGAAAGCAAAAACCAAGCAGAAACAAGACTGCAATAAAAAGCTCAGCCAAACCAAAACCAAAACACATCCAAAACCTAGCAAAACACAACGAATATGCACCAACAACAAGGTTTACTTCATGGATTTCTAGAACGCCTTTTTAATGCTTTCAAAGCCATTTTTATTTCTTTGATATTATTATATTTTGTTGTTTTTCTCTTTCCTTTGTTATCCTCTAGCTGATGGGTGATAAGAGTTAGGAGGTCAATGTTAATTTTGAGAATAGACAACATATCACATTGTTTAACCCTGGTGTTTTCCTGTTCCTTTCAATTTTAGAGACCATGTTATTTATCTCCTCTAGCAGCTTGTTATCCATTTTACCACTGTCCACAACAATCTTACATCCTCTAATTTTGTCCTTGAGGTCTCTAACCTCTTTATGAATCCAATTGAACATATCATTGTGAAGCTCCACCTCAGTGATTATGTTCAACGATGAAAATTTAGGGGGTCCTCATTCTTCTTTCCAATGGATAGGAGGCTCAGAGTAGCCTCATCTTCACCTTGAAAGGGAGGAGTAGAAGGGAAATCACTCCCATAAATACCCTTGGAAACTTTGCTACGGAGGATGCAATTAGAGGCAGGGGCACATGATCTCTTGGAGGATGAGGGAGTAGAGGGGGAAATGGGGACAAGGGTGGAGGTGGAGGGAAGAGCATCCCCAAAGCAGGGAGCGGAAGGGACATGGATAGGTTAAGGATGGAGAATGAGGTGGTACAAGTACTTATAAATCATAAGAATGACAACATGATGGAGGGGGTGAACCCTCTTTCCCCAATTAACCAAATTGATAGAGTGCTCAAGGGAATACAAAATAAAAAAGGGAAACTAACAAGAGCATTTCTACGGAAATGATTTAGGAAAACAAGGTGAAAATAGTGCATATTCACCTCTATTATCAGTTCCGACTCTTTTAATTTTAGATTAGTCATGTTTTCAACAAGGGATTTAAACTCTTGAAACTTAGATAAAACATCAGATTTTTTCTTAATGTAATGAGACCAAGTTATTCTTGAGAAATCATCAATAAAACTAACAACATATAATACACCACCAAGAGAAGGTACTTCCAAAGGACCTCTACAATCACTATGAATTAACTCAAGCAAGTAAGAGGAATTAGACTCATGGTGTTTATGAAATGGTTGTATATGTTTTTTACTGCACAAGAAACTTTCACAAGATTCATGATATGATTTTATCTTAGGAAGATCTACACCAAGATTAAGGCGGGACATCTCATACAAACTCTTAAAGTTTACATGCCCAATCTTTTCATGCCAAAATTGAACAACATTACAAGAAGCGGAAAGAAAATATTTAACAATAAATCCATCAAAAAAATTCGATCTATTCTTTTGTAAACCAATAGTAATTACATCACCAAACTCATTTTAACATACAATTTATCCTGTAATAACATAACTTTACATTCATCTTTAGGTAATT
Source organism: Taxus chinensis (assembly GCA_019776745.2). NCBI lineage: Eukaryota > Viridiplantae > Streptophyta > Pinopsida > Cupressales > Taxaceae > Taxus > Taxus chinensis. Next base: position 655,453,437 of record CM034155.1, on the reverse strand, counting down.
GTGAACAATATAAAATGGTATTTTTTTAAGTTAAGAACAAATAACACATTCTTAATGATTCTATTTGCTAATTTAACATTACCACAACATTCAGACTCAATGAAAAAGTTATCTCCTAGATAAAGTTTTTCATGACATTCAACTACATCATGAAGAATATCATGCATATATGTCATGTGTCTAGATGTACCACTATTTATGATCCATTCACTGTCATTAGAGGCTGAAAGGGCAATATAAAGAGAAATAGATTGCTCATCATTATTAGCTTGGTTCTTAGTATAACTCTGGCTTGTATTGTTCTTATTTTTGTTCTTATTCTTAGGATCATTATGAGACATGTTATCATGACAATTAGTTGTTTTATGACCAAATTTACCACAAGTGTTACAAGCTCCATCAACTTTACTTTAAAATTCTTATTGTGCTTAATTTTAAGCTTAGATATAAAGTTTAATTGTTGATTTGTATTATTGTTATACTGATTAGAAGACTTCTGAATTTGAGAGAACAATACCTGAGAAGCATTCTCTTTTGTGTCAAAGATTTTTATGACACTCTCTTCTTGAATAAGGAGAGAAGACAATGTGTCTAAATCAAGTAAATCATCTTCATTTTGATATTTTGAATTTAGAATAGAGATGAATTTCTAAACTTTTCATGAATGTTAATTTAAATAATAAAGTAAAACAATTTATCATAAAACAATTCACAATTATATCCATCTAATTAAGCTTTAATATTCTTAATTTTAGTTAGGTAATTAACATCTTTTTCATCAGCTTTCATAGGGGTTGTAAACAATTCCATGATTAACTTAATTATCCTAGAGAGGCAGCTACCCTCATGTATAGTTTGCAATTAATCCCATGTATCAACTAGAGATTCCATGTCCAATATGCAACAAGAACTTATCTTTGATACTTTGCAATAAGATAGTCATAGCCTCTTGTGATTTTTGAGAGAAAACACTTAGTTCTTAGGAGTAGCTTGTCTCCCAATGGGTTTCTTCTCAACACCACTAACGAAATCCCATAGCTTTCTAGTCATAAGGATGACCTTAATCCTAATTCTCTAGATACTATAATTAGTTTCATTTAAAAGCTTACATTTATCCATGGAAAAACTAGAAGGACTAGCTATTTTAAAGGAAAATTTAGCAAAATTTGAAAAACAGATTGTTCAATAGGTTTTAAGAAGTTATATAGATCAACAGTACAAAGGAACAATCTACAGAGGATTAAAATTTAAATAAAGTAACATATAACTTGATGATAACACCCAAAAAAGGTTCTAATACCAAGATGGAGGTCTACAAGACACAAATAACCAACCACGAGAGACTGCAATGAACTAAGAAAAATGATATGGATTTTTGAAAAAATTGACAGGACGTTGTACACTGAAACATTGTTCTGCAGATTTTAACGATTTGCATAAAATACAGCTAAAAGCCGCAAAACATAACAACATATCATGAAGGTCTATAACACACTGCACAAGGAGGAAAAATTCTTTGAAGAAGATTTGAAGTTGGAGTTCACTAGAGTTTTACATTTTTTTTCAAATGTTTAGAGATCCGCGAATATGCATAAATTAAACAAGCTGTGAACAAAGAGAACAGGGTTCTGCAGGGCACAGAAGTGGTTTGTGGAACAAGGAAATGCAAGCCGCGGAAGAATAAGGAAAGTCGCGCAAGTCAAAAAAATCCACAAAAGACTTGGAGAAGCTATGGAAGACTGTAGATGACTAAAAAACACGAAATATTCAAATAAGTCACACGACTGTAAACATTTAAATAAGCTGCAAAATACTAGAAAAACTGAGGACTTAGAAATTACCGCGAAGGCCTAATAAACATAGAAAAAGGCCGCAGATGGTAAAAAACGTAAATCTAGGCACACAAATGACTGTGGAGGCTAGAAACACATGCACAAGCAAGATCTAATCTCCCTAAAGTGATTTAACACTTCAGATAGTCCAAATTCAAATTATTTTGGCGGGAGTTGGAGTTTTGAACCTAGTAAACTTGAAGCAAGTCACGAAGCAAGCTAGGGTTTCACAAATATGAAAATATTCAAGTTTCTTCACACCTGTAAATCAAAAACATCCAAATCTATCATGCACATGCATAAACACTCACTCCGATACCATTTTGGCACAGGATGGAAGCACGCTGACAAAGGTTGTGGATTCTGGCTTTACACAGACCAAATGCATTTGCTTGAAAGTTTCCAAGGCCTTTTCAGCAGCCTCATTTTTTGCACATCCTACCATCATTACAGTTCGCAATACACATTTCTTTCAGCCATTTTTGAACAGTTTGCATGCTGCCACGTTTTTGCATATGCGAATCTACTAGGGCGCGTGTAACAATAACAAATGAAACATTTCCTCTGCGTTTTTGGAGGCTACGCAGGTCTGGACACGGGCTGGAAGGGCGTTGGCCACGAGACAGTCCAAACACATAGCAACCTCCTCCATTTGCGCGTCCAAACTCTGTCCCCAAGGATTTTCGCATCTGCAACAACATCTGACCAAAATACCTTTCCAAAGCTCGTTTTTCCCACGCAGGGGGGTGTGTGGCGCGGCCTGGGAGATGCTGGATGGTTGTGGAGTCTAGCTGTGCATGAATCGAAGCATTCCTTTGGACAATCAAACAAAACAAAACAAAAACGCCCTTCAGCGCATTGGTTGGGTGAATTGTTGCGGCCAAGACTGTTCAGAGCTTCTATGGCGGCGGCTGTTGTCTCTCCTCAGCAAAAGACAAAAAAAAAGAGACCATAAGGCGTCCCCTTGCCCTAATCCGCCCTAAAACCGCCCCCAGCAAGGAGTCACGTCTCATTTTATTTATTTATTTATTTATTATTTTTACTTTTATTTTAATAAGAGGGCGGGGCATGACATTCTCCTCCCCTTAAGAAAGCATCGTCCTCGATGTGACATACGTTGAAATAAGAGAAAAGGTACGTAACAAGGGAAAAATGTGGCAAAGGTACGCTCTAAGGTTACGATTTCAAACACAAGATCACGGCCACGGGAGGCCCTAGGAACATCAGGTAGAAATTTTAACTTTCAAGGTTCTGTGAAGATTGGCAGTTCTCTCTTATTCGTTATTTAATTAATCTCTTCCTATTAACATTATTCTTAATTCAAGTTCTTTTAAAATTTCATTTTTGTAGAATTTTAGTTTATTCATTCCTGTCGGTTCCCTTCATGAACTACAGTCACAATACCCTACCAGGGTTATACACAACACCTAATTTTTTCACAAGCATACTTTTACATACTTTCACAACCGTACCACATCACAAGGGTTCCACCAAACCATGGGATGACAACAAGTAGTACACATAACCATTAATTTCTAACAATTACGCCCTAGACATAGACCTAGTACATACATATGACTAACAAACAAAACCAACACGTTGATACATATACAACGGGTATCACAAGCCCCCAAAATCCATGACTATAACGACATAGTTCCCATCTAATATCCAACCGCCCATACCAACCAAGGGAAGATTCACGCCACCAATCATAACAAGTCTAACCAGAACTCACAAGAGGACACATACTCACTATACCAACTCCACACATAATAAGACATCACGAAACAAACCCCAGCTATCTCCAAAAGTACCAGGTAAAACTCCATATATCTCCTGAAGTATCATAAAGCAACTCCATATACTCCTCGAAACCTCACCAGATAATCCCCATATGCCTCCCAAAGAGAAAGAAACATAGTGTCAAACCAAGTCGGGTCACTCAACCATAGAGCCCCATCTAGAATAACAGGTCACTCAACCATAGAGTTCCATAAGAAATAATATCGGGTCTCTCAATCCTAGAGGTCAATCTCCTTTCTCCTTTTAATGAGGCCGGGTCACCCTATTGCCCTGGACACATAGAGCCCCGTCACCCCCAAACCCAAGTGACATAATAACTCGTGGTTCAACAACCTGCTAGTTATCTCTAACTCCTTGGGGCGTACCCCCATACAACGAAGCGGGTCCATAGGTTCAACCACTCCATGGTTAACCCCATGACCCTATTCCAACACATTACGACATTAGAACCAGCATAACAATCCATTCAAATGCCAGGTGGCAAAACCAAAATCCTTGGGCTAGGCTACAAAACTTTCAAATATGGAAAGAAAGTTTTAAAACCAAGAAAAAAAAGTGGCTAATTAGCCATGGTTAGTGTAAAATCCAACTGTTAGTGTAACAATCAAATAAATGCCCAAAATATAAGAACATGTAAATCAAGAAAACGGCTGGTTCTAGCTAAAAGAGAAAGATTAATTTACGAATAAAATACGTAATGAGAAAATAGTACATCACAATCACTATGTGGCCTCATATCGCCACCAAAGGGGTACTCATCGAGTTGCTGGCACTCGGACATCGAGCCTCAGCTCGTGAAAATATACATGTAACCAGAATGAGTATATCAAATAATGTATCTGTCATCATCTCTTCCTGAATCATGCTCCAAACTCCCACAAGGATCAACATAATCAAAATCACATAGGATTATTCAACGAATAATCCAATAGGAAAGAACAGGGGACACAAGGTTGCATAAATTGAGCCTAAGGTGGTGCGCACCCACAATATACTGAGCAAGCTTGAAGTATATTAAACAGATAGAAGTGGATTTTCAGTCTATGTAAGACTCCACTTCCTCACTCGTACTCAGCTCAAGATTTATGAAAACCTGGTCCACGCCTCCTCTCTCCACACATACACTCTTGACAGTTTATCCCCTTAGGGTCGTCGAGTGTAGGGTCCACGACATACACATAACTACGTCACTAACACAATGGTAATTCACACACAACAACCATAACATATTACACATGGTTTATATATACCAGGGTATAACGCAATCACTACTTCCACGGGTTACGATACATCACATTACCACATCCTGCACCCAAGGTGCAATCACTGTACAATAGGGTTCATAGGCTCACGGTATGCCCCTATATCACAACATGAATCATTACATATTAAACAAATCATACATACAATGGACATAGTAACATCACAACATATCATTCATTGCTACATACAAGGTGATACACACATTTCTTCAAACAAGGTAAAACATCATGATACAATTCAATTCACCTTACACCAATTTTTTTTTTGACGCAATACATCAATACATCATCACATCACCTAAGGTCAGAATGTTCCAACCCTCTACAAATCACAATACAATTCCATTCACACAAAACATGGCGGTACATCACACATAGATTCCTCATTGGATCCACGAAAAGGAGAGTCAATACTCTCATCACAAGCAGTAATTCACAAGTGAATTCTTCATAGAATCCACACGAAGGAGAGGAAATACTCCCATCCCCAGCACATCAACATGATAAAAAAAAATGCGCACTAAGTGACATACACCTCATGTGCGTTCACACTATCACAATTACGACATAGATCACATCACTCTTAAAACACATTACTCTTCCAATATTCCCTCACCATCATGAATACACCATCGCCCCCATGAAGAATCATCACAATTCCAATCTATCCTAGAGGTTCGAGAGCATGAACCTCGTGCTCTGATACCATATGTAGTGCCCACATTTTACACACCCAAATACAACAGTAAAATACCATGGATAATATATTTTTTGACTTACATTGCTTACGACACACAACACAATAAGGGCTCCAAGTACAGAACTCGACACACATGCGACAATCACATAAGTCATCGACTCACATAGACACATGCAGGCGGCATCAACATGTTGATACCACACTCTTCCCAATGCACAAATACTAGCAAAGACCCAACCACAAGAAACGTGACTTTAGGAACGGCGAACCCACGACAAAACATTACTTTAAATGTATTTTAGTTACGGCTAACTTCCCAAGATCCTTATTAGGTAAGCATGAATTTCTCCCTTTTTCCACCTACATGTCCTGAAAATTCGTTTCATAGTTCACTTATTGTTCAACCATTTAATTTGCTCTTTACCCTTATGACAATCTTTAGAACTTACATAAGTATTTTTCCATATTTCAAAATGCCTACAAGATTCTAATTCTCTCATTCTTATGTTAAGATTTTGCTTCTCAAACATTTATTTAATGGCTACAATCTTACCCTTACACTCAAGCGAAAGTGACTTGATGTCCAGAACGAAATCAAGGATTTGACGGAGATTTAGACACAGGGCAACTTTTCACCAAAATATTTCTTGATTCACACTATATTTATTTCTCTACCATTGTTATTATAATTTGAAAACTTATCGAATTCTTATAAGATTTATATATCGCTAGGTATACATATCTTTTGTTTTCTCCAAGTTTGGTCGCACCAAGGTAACTTATATTCTTTGCAACGCATGAAAAAGTTTAATTAAGTTATACAGACTCCGAGATTGACCTTAGTCCTAAACTCCAATCTCGTGCGCAGCATTATATGATATGCTCTTATATCGCACTAAGGTCTCGTTCTTAACATTGTCTCGAAACAAAGAGATACAAAAGCCCATGTCTGACATCTTAAAGAAGTACATGGCTAGGAGCATAATAAACTACACATGAACACAAGGGATCTATGTACACGAAGATCCCATGTCACTACACTTCACGATTCCGCATAAGGAATATTCTTTATTCCTTAATGCCATAAATGACATAACAAGGGATTAAGGGACAAGAATACAATTTCTAAGGTTATCTAGAATCAACATCCTTCCACTCAATTTTGCATACAAGGAGTTAAAATACAGTTTCTACCCACAAGTTAGCAAACAAAAACCACTAGGGTTTATTTTAATTCTAATATGCACCTAGTGATCTACGCCTCTACTACATGTGATTTTAAGGCAAGTGGACATAATTATACTAAACCACGTTCAAGAGAATGCCAAGATGTTATTTTGATAGAAACCAAGGTAGCACCCGCTTAGTCGATCCTTTGAACAAGGACTCATAAGGTGACTCCTAAGGCAGTCTTCAACACTCAGTGTGGTATCGGGCCTGAAGAGAGTACATTCTTCTCGCAAATGCCAAATCTAAAAGGAAACCACATACTCCGGATAGGTTGGACCATAACATTCCTAAATATGGGTTCGCAACAATGTCGCTAGACAAAAAAACTATGACAGTATACTGCAACGAGGGGTTTTATTTACCTAACCTATGAGGTCTCATCAAGTGCAAAGTTTAAGGTCGTTCTTTCGGTTTTAATTTTCTTATATGGTAGAACGGGATCACACATACAGGCAAGTTATGCATGAATATTTTATTAGGGTTGAGTGTTCCCATTAAAATTCATTATTGTGTTTGCAAGGTAAGAAGGTAACCCTATAATTAATTTAATCATTTATTAAATACTGAGAAGGTACTACAATGTATTAACTTCGATTTTAAAATTTGCTTTATATAAATCAAACCCCCCTTTTTTATATATACACAACTAAAAATCAAATTGAATTGGTGATTAGATGCACATTTCTTAAGTATCCCTAAAACTAGCATATCTTGCATGTTAACAAATCTCAATTATAACTTTTCGGAAACAAGAGACTACATAACACAATTATTCATTTTAAAATGACCTATAAGGATTACAATAATAATAATTAAATTCCACATCGCTTTCTTCGTCGTCATTCATCCATCCTACAAAACCCACGTGAGCATGATATCAGCGATAATTCGCTGGCATGGCATCCCCCCTAATCGATCATAATTGTCATTTTTCAGTTTCCCCATTTACATCAGACAATAATTACAATTTGCTAATCGAAATAAAAAGTCTAAAAACATGTATTCCTTGCATTTCATTTTTCTACATTTTATAAAACCAGGAGAGAGAAAGAGAAAGGAAGAGAGAGAAAACATCATTTTGTCAAAAGTTACAATACACACAACAAGTTTCATTTTAGTGTTTTAAACAGTTATTTACGTGTGTAAAAAGTTTCCTAGGGTGAATTGGCAACCTTACGAGAGTCCGCAACTTTCTACTTTTACATTTTCTCACTAGCTGCAAAACGTACAAAATAGGCTCGGAGGCTAAGAAATTACTTCCAAAGGGTATCTTCCGATGAGCACTCACGTCCTGATTAACTTTCTACGTGACCCCAGATATACCAAGAGCTCATTGCAATTGACATAATTGAAAAGGAGTGCACGGTTTATGTTTGGCGGCAAGTTTTCCGGGGTCACTAGTCATAGTTCACCCAGTTGTAAAATGACAAAAGTTAACTCGAGCACCTAGAAAACCGCATCCATAATTGACGTTTGATGGAGAAGCACGCAACGAGACATCTCCTACTAGTTCCCCTATATAACGAGAATTCATCAGAGTCAACGGGACTGAGAACTAGATAACCATGTTCAAACGAAGAACAATTTTCTTGGAGTGACAAGACAAAATCGGACCAGTTTGACCTCGTCAAACTTCGACCGGAAGCCTACAAAACGGCTTTGCCAAACTATCCCAAAGAGTGCTCTTTCCTATACCGAATGTTCCATGCATTTGTCTCGTATAAACACCAGGGGTTTGCGAAGACAAAACGTGATTTCTCTTTTCGGGGTTCAACTGGCAATCCAAAACGAAAGCCAACTTTCTAGTTTTAAGAACATCTCTACTGTTGTAGACCAGTGTTACAGGACTCCTATAAGGGCGTCAGAAGGATGTCATTTGATCGTTTCGGGCCAAACCAAAAATCAAGGCGACTCCTCGTATACCAAGGTACCCGAATGAAACTTCACATCTTGTTTCTAGAGTGGCGCAAAGGGTACTTGGTGAGTCTCTGAAAATTGCAAATTTTAACTATTTTAAGCAAGGAAGAAGGTCAACTTAATCAATGGAGAGTCAAATTTTTCTGGTCGTTGAAATGATATTGGGAGCGATCAAGAAGGAGTAAGAGTTTTCTAGATCATTTCGAAGCGAGGGTGATAGTTCGTGGTTTAAAGTAGGTGAGTTATAATGGCTCTCGAGAGTTACGACATGACACTATATTGTTTTGCAATGAGTTGAAGGGACATTTAACTGTATATTAGAAGTCCTAATGATTTAAAATTCTGTTTAATTGCAAAAGAGAACTAAAACACGAGAATTATGAGTGGTAAGGGAAGAAGGACCATGCCTGTAAATGAACTGGTGAGGCAGAAGTCGAGGAGTTGACATCACACCGATCGATTTCACTTGCTTGCAACCACAGCAGGAAAACCCAAAAATAGCATCCACAATAATGTCAAAATCAGTGGCCAGTTCTATTGGAAAATCCTCTGGTGGCAAGAAACGAACAACAAGTGCCTCTAGCTGAGTAACAAGCCCACGGTAAAGAGGCTTATCAATGTGTTTGGGATAACAAACAATGTCATGTGTACTATGAATCCATTATGGGCATGTCATGCAATCCTGGCACTCCATGAGACAACATTTCTTTGAGGCATTCTCCCAAACATTTCATGCACCTTCTCAACAAATCCTCTACATATTCAAATGTATTCATCAGGAAAAGTTCATATGCAGCCCATGTATTTGAAATATCCCAAAACCATTGCATTCCAAGAGATGAAATATCTGAGGCATTTTGCCGAACAATTCACATGCCTTGAATACACTTCCACATTTTCCACGCATATCAACTATGACACCAACAAGCACAAAATATTACAAAGAAAACCACATTCTATTGTTCATACCATGTTCCAATACTTCCATTTTGGCATAGGCTGGAAGCATGCTGGAAAAGGTTGTGGATTCTGGCTTTACACAAACCAAATGCATTTGCTTGAAAATTTCCAAGGCCTTTTCAACAACCTTGTTTTTTACACATCCTGCCATCATTACAGTCCGTAATACACATTTCTTTCAGGCATTTTTGAACAGTTTACATGCTGCCACGTTTTTGCATATGCGAATCTACTAGGGCGCATGTAACAACAACAAATGAAACATTTCCTTTGCATTTTTGGAGCCTACGCATGTCTGGACGTGGGCTGGAAGGGCGTTGGCCACGAGACAGTCCAAACACATAGCAACCTCCTCCATTTGCGCGTCCAAACTCTGTCCCCAAGGATTTTCGCATCTACAACAACATTTGACCAAAATACCTTTCCAAAGCTCGTTTTTCCCACGCAGGGGTGTGTGTGGTGCGGCCTGGGAGATGCTGGACGGTTGTGGAGTCTGGCTGTGCGCGAAACGAAGCATTCCTTTGGACAGTCAAACAAAACAAAACAAAAACGCCCTTCAGCGCATTGGTTGGGTGAAATGTTGCAGCCAAGACTGTTCAGAGCTTCTATGGCGGCGGCTGCTGCCTCTCCTCAGCAAAAGACAAAAAAAAAAGACCATAAGGCGTCCCCTTGCCCTAATCCGCCCTAAAACCACCCCCAGCAAGGAGTCACGTCTCATTTTTTTTTTAATTTATTTATTATTTTTACTTTTATTTTAATAAGAGCATCCCCAAAGCAAGGAGCGGGAGCGACATGGATAGGTTGAGGATGGAGAATGAGGTGGTACAAGTACTTATAAATCATAAGAATGACAACATGATGGAGGGTGTGAACCCTCTTTCCCCAATTAACCAAATTGATAGAGTGCTCAAGGGAATACAAAATAAAAAGGGAAACTAACAAGAGCATTTCTACGGAAATGATTTAGGAAAACAAGGTGAAAATAGTGCATATTCACCTCTATTATCAGTTCCGATTCTTTTAATTTTAGATTAGTCATGTTTTCAACAAGGGATTTAAACTCTTGAAACTTAGATAAAACATCAGATTTTTTCTTAATGTAATGAGACCAAGTTATTCTTGAGAAATCATCAATAAAACTAACAACATATAATACACCACCAAGAGAAGGTACTTCCAAAGGACCTCTACAATCACTATGAATTAACTCAAGCAAGTAAGAGGAATTAGACTCATGGTGTTTATGAAATGGTTGTATATGTTTCTTACCACACAAGAAACTTTCACAAGATTCATGATATGATTTTATCTTAGGAAGACCTACACCAAGATTAAGGCGGGACATCTCATACAAACTCTTAAAGTTTACATGCCCAATCTTTTCATGCCAAAATTGAACAACATTACAAGAAGTGGAAAGAAAATATTTAACAATAAATCCATCAAAAAAATTCGATCTATTCTTTTGTAAACCAATAGTAATTACATCACCAAACTCATTTTAACATAACAATTTATCTTGTAATAACACAACTTTACAGTCATCTTTAGTTAATTGTGAACAAGATAAAATGGTTCTTCTTTAAGCTAGGAACAAATAGCACATTCTCTAATTATTCCATTTGTTAACTTATCAATGCCACCACATTCAGACTTGATGACATAGTTATCTCCTAGATAATTATTTTTCATGGCACTCAACTAACATCACAAAGAATATCATGCATATATTTCATGTGTCTAGATGCACCAATATCTAGGATCCATTCACTATCATTGGAGGCTGAAAGGTTAGTATAAAGAGCAATAGGTTTCTCAACATTATTAGCTTGGTTGTTAGTATGACTATGATTTGTATTGTTGTTATTATTTGTATTTTTTTTGTTCTTATTCTTAATATTGTTCATGAGACTTGTTAGCATGACAATCAACTGTCTTTATGACCAAATTTACCACAATTGTTACAAGTGACATCAAATTTTACTTTAAACTTCTAGTTATTCCTATTGTGCTTAGGTTTAAACTTGGATCTAAAGTTTGAATTGTCTGATTTGTATTATTGTTATTTTGATTTTTAGAAGACTTATAAATTTGAAAGAACAATGCTTGAGAGGCATTCTATTTTGAGTCAAAGATTCTTCATGACACTCTCTTCTTGAATAAAGAGAGAAGACAATGTGTCTAAATCAGGTAGATCATCTTCATTTTGATATTTAGAATTCATAATAGAGATCAAGTTTCAAAAAATTTCATGAATAATGATTTGAATAATAAAGTAAATAAAATTTATCATGAAACAATTCATTATTACATCCACCTAATTGAGCTTTAATATCCTTAATTTTTGCTAGGTACCTAACAACTTTTTCATTAGCTTTAGCATAGGGGTTGTAAACAATTGCATGATTAACTTAATTATCCTAAAGAGGTGGCTACCCTCATGCATAGTAGGTAATTGATCCCATGCATCATCTGGATATTCTATATGTCTAATATGCAACAAGAACTCATCTTCTGATACTTTGTAATAAGATGGACATAGCCTCTTGGGATTTTTGAGAGAAAATACCTAAGTTATCAGGAGGAGCTTTGTCTCCCAGTGGGTATCTTCTCAACACCACTAACTAAATCCCATAGCTTTCTAGCCATAAGGATAGACCTTAATCCTAATTATCCAAATACTGTAATTAGTTCCATTTAAAAGCTTGATATTTATCTATGGACAAACTATAAGAACTAGCCATTGTAAAGTAAAACTTAGCAAAATTTGAAAAACATAGTGTTCAGGTCATTTTTTAAGAAGATATAGAGATCCGTGGTGTACAAAGGAACAGTCTACAGGGGATTAAAACTCAAACAAAATAACTTGTAACTTGATGAAAACACTCAAATAAGGTTCTAATACCAAGATGGAGGATTTACATAACACAGATAACTAGCCATGTGAGGCTACAATGAACTAAGAACAATGTTCCATGGGTTTTGGTGTTCTGCAAAAAAAAAGTCAAAACGTCTGCAAAACTGAAAGGGATTGTCCACGAAACAAAGGAAAGTTTAAAAATTCGCAGGAAATAGCTTCTAAAGAATATGTGAAGACATGAAAAACATGTCCATGAAGGTCTACAATGCACACTGCACAAGGAGAAAAAATGCTATGAAGAAGATTTTGAGGCTTCAGAGTTCACTAGAATTTTGAGCATTTTTTTTCAACATGTTTAGAGATCCGCGAATAGTCACAAAATACTACAAGTCCGTGTAACATAACAGAACAAGATTCTGCAGGACACACATGTGGTCTGTGTAACAAACAAAATGCAATCCGTGGAAGGACAAAAAAACCCACGCAAGTCAAACAGGTCCGCAAAAAGTCATGGAGAAGCAAATAAATGGAATACTGTAGATGATTTAAAAAGGCTATGATAAGACTTCATAATAAGTCACCACGACTATTAAACTATTCAAATAAGTCGCAAAATGGCTATAAAAACCAAGGACTGTAGAAACATTACTGCGATAGGCTGTGAAAAAACATAGATTTAAGGCCGAAGATGGTTAAAAACTTTAGATCATAGGCACACAATAGGGATCTAAGTGGATGCTAGAATCACATGCACAAGCATTAGATCTATGATCAATCCCTAAAGTGATCTTGAGCACTCCAGATAGTCCACACTGCAAATTATCTTAAAACATACAAATTAGGATTTTTGCACTTAGATGAACTTAAAGCAAGGATGCACGAAGCAAGCTAGGGTTTCACATATTTGAAAAATATTCAAGTTTCTTTCACACTTGCAATTTACAAATAGCCAGATCTATCATGTACAAGCATAAACGCATCGCTCTGATACCATGTTAGGCAATTTAAGGGATAAATAATCATACAAATTATAGATTCACAACATAAATTGTCTGAAGATTATAGTTTATGAAGTGCATTAATTAAAACATACACTAAGATGTTTATATTACAGATTACAATATGTAAACAACATAAAGAATGAAAAATAAATGAACCCATTGACACAAGATATAAGTTGGGAAACTTTGGAAGGTTAAAAACCCACGTTGAAAATCACTTATCTTTGTTAAGAATAAACTTTCACCCAACACTCCCACTATTTCGACAGATTCACTTGCAGTTACATCTTCAAGAAGGGATTACAAACTACCCTCATACATTCGCTCATGTGCTTTACAACATTCGCTTCATGTATCTATAATAATCTCGCACATATAGCTCATATTCAGCATGTTAGACTTGATATTTCACATATATGTATTGTAACCGATGTCTAATGAGATCACCTTGTTATAAATAAGGTGGGTGACTTGTCATTAGGTCCACTCTTAAAGCTGACCCACTGCTGACAACAATAGTGCTATCCGCCATGCTTATATTGTAAATATAAGCTATAAGCTAAAAACATATAATCTTTAGTGGATTTCTAAAATAAGTAGTTTCCCGCTTAATATTATAAACCTAACATTGATGGATGCACATACCCTCATGTAGCATGGCCTTCTTAGTTGTGCTCTCACTTTAAATTTTATTTTTAAATTTTGATTGCATCTTCACCAATTGTTTGACAATTGTGGTTGCATGGACTGCAGTGATGGGATTATGACATTTAAGTGCAAACTGTGAATAAGGATCCTACCATTGATTTTTTGACATTTAATGCATTACTTTTGCAATTTGATATATTATTTTTTAGTAAAGGTCAAAGTTCACAAGTATCAATGCCAAAATATATATCATTATCAAGTAAAAATCTTGCTAACCCTTGTTGACTTTTATCCCTCTACCACAAATTTTATTTGTTGAGCTGTGACATTCATACATCGATGGCATTAAGGGAAACATTTACAAAGTAAGTCAATTGCATATCTGATCATAACACTAAAATCTTTTTCTATTTGCCAAATATAAGTAAATGTCAGAACATTATTATGCCTTCACAATTGTGGTTGCATACACTACAATGATGGGATAAATGACATTTATGTTTTGTGAACAATAAACGATTTGAGCATTTTTTTTTTACTTTTTGTGAATTACTTCAACAATTTAATATACTACTTTCAATAAGAATTGCCAATGTTCAAAAGTATCAAAATCGATATGTATGTTGTCCTCAAGTAAGAATCTCCAATACTTGTCAACATTTAGCAATGTGCCAATTTTTTTTTGGAAATTACAAACATTTATATGTCATTGCCTTAACAACATTTGTGAAGTACATCAATAACATATTAGAGTGTAACAATTAGGTTCTTTCATATTCACTGAATATAAGTAAATGTCGTAATAATTTCTTGCCTTCACATAGGTTATTAAATTGAGAAAAAAATATCAATTGCCTTTCTGACAAAATGTTGTCACATGGACTATAGTGATGGACTTGGGACATTCAATTGTATTTTGTGGTCACGTTTTGTATACATGTTTGCTAAAAAAACATGAAAAATATTCACCTCCAATCATACTATTGAATGGAAGACAAGGCCTAAAGGACCCATAACATAACTAAATTTGATGCAATGCAAGTCAACCCAACAAATATAATACTATAGTTAACCTTTTTCGGCCTTATGATCATGAAGTGGCCGAGCAATTTTCATCCACATCAGCCCTCTAGAAAAACAACTATATCGGCCATGCTAAAAACCCCACCTTTCATATTGCAATGCCCATATTTGCATCATCCATGCTAAAAACCATACCTTTCCTATTGCATTGACCATCTTTGCATCAACCATGCCAAGATTTCCATACTACATTAGGAGGGATGGATGTACATACCTTTATGTCATAACCTTGAATTGTCTGACAAACTAATGCAATGATTACATCGAGATATGTATATATTGATGCAATGGCTGCAAGATATATATCTTAATGTAATAAGTGATTTGATCCCAATGCAATCCGACTTGTAAAATATGGCACCATAGAGAACACGTGATTGGTTTGAAAAATTATTGCATCGATGACATGATATCCAACTACAACTATCAAATCTGTTCAATTTCATAACCAAAGTGAAGGTATGAGAGCAACAAATACTCAAGCCTTTAACAATTCAAGGCATTATGCTAAACCCTTACATCCTCACAAATCGCAACCTATATGTCCTAAATCCATCATTGCAATCCATATCAACACATTTTATCAAGTTATTTTTTCAAAACATTCACACGCCTTGTGTATGTTGTCACATTCTTTGCGTACATGTCTATCATGGTATTTGCAACTACATGTCACAAATATATGTTTTTTATTATGCTTTGATGGATTTACATACTCTTATTTTGGGTTTTTGATATATTATGTAAGGTACAAACCCTTTAACACAATCTCAATTGTGAAATATGGCAACATAAAAAGGAGTGTAAATTGTTTGACAAATTACATCCATAAGTTGCTGCTTTGAATGCAATGGTAAACATATATAAAGCATATTTATAACAAGGATGGCAACTACTACATGGCCTTGATATTTATGTTACTATTATTTTATTTATTTTTAACTTTTTTCTAATATGTAAATGATGTCAAAATTTCGATGTGATGTGGTCATGATGTTGCAATTTCAATGTCCTTGTGCATGTCAAAACAAATGAGACAATTTAGTCCCAAGAAAGCAATCAACACATTTTAAATTACGTAAATATGTCAAAATTTTGATGTTCAAATTTCCACGTGAAATTTTCAATCCAAGACTTGTGCCATCAATTTCCACAAATTTCACCCTCCAAATACATCAATTTCGATCTCCCCTAAACATAATGTCTAAATTTCAATGTACTTGTGAATGTTGAAACAAATGACACCATGTGGAAAGTAACTTCCTAGAGAGAACTCCACACAATTGAAAATTTCACCTATGTACAACTAAATTTTGATGTGTATGTGTATGTCAAAAGTTTGATGTGAAATAGAACACAAAAATTTCAACTCGACTTTTGATGTCAAGTTCCACTTCTTTCATTGATTTGTAAATTGATTAGAAAGAACTATAATAGATCCTATGTATAGTGATGAGTGTCCTTTCTTATATAGTTCCAATTTTAATATAAAAGTGTAACTTTAATGCACAATAACCAATTGGAAATTAGTACATAATAGATAAGGAGACAAGTAATTATATCTTGGAGAAACCCAATTGGGAAAAAAACTCCATTCAGTGAGAAATTGCTCCCTTTCCACTATGCAATTATCTAAAAAAATACAAGCTTACTACCACCGTGTGGCTTTCATGAAAGATTCTAGACCCATTTATAACTTGTATTTACTTGTTTACAACACTTAGTAAGGAAGAAGTTAGATGTACTAGAGAACAAAATAGGCCCAAATCTGACTCTGATCATTACTCAAACTGCAACAATGGAATTCAAACAACCATATTCCATTTTTTCCCTCTTCACACTTAGAATTGGATTCACCCCAAAACCACTGTGCCATTGGACGTGTTCTTCCACTTGTATTTATTGTTTTTCTACTCATGAAGGAAGAAGGAAGTGAAACGACACCGTTTAGGAGGAAGTACAAATGTTGCAACCATTCACATTCAGAATTTTCATGGGTAACTGCCACACAAACGTGACACCACAAAACAACCTTCTCAAGAAACAAAACTTTCTGGCTATTTGTCATTAGAAGTTGTTTGGATCACGCTTCAAACTGAACTCAACCATTTTTACATTACAATTTACATGAGAGAGAGGGATATTACAAGTTAAGCTAGAGAATTAACTACATAAATTGGTGCACTTCCATATCTATTTTTGGATCATGCCTCCCCAATTTGAGGCTTTTAAGTCCCTTAAAAGCTTCTGGAACTGGATGAGGTGAGGAAATTTCTTCCCCACATCTTCTATGGAATACCACTTGGCCTTTGTTGGGCAATTGACCTTTCAACCAATCAACCACCTGTCTTGCACTCCTCATTGTGTTGTCGTCTCTTTTCATTGCAATACCACATCTTACTCTAATTCCAGTCTGAATTGTCTGGAGCAATATCCCTCAATGGATGGTAGTCAACAACCCTTCTTTTTCATGATCTAGCATAGAGGGCTCAAAAAGACGTAAGTTTTCAACATTAACAACTGAATATATTCTCATATAAGGAGGAAAATCCATAGCCTAAATGCATTCCTTTTCCCACTTTTTCCATAATTTCAAATGGACCATATCTAAGAGGTTTGAGTTTCTTAGCTTTACCTTGGAGTCTCTCTTTACTCAAGTACAACCATACCTTTTCACCAACAAGGAAATAATGCTCAGTTCTATGTTGATCATGCTTTAATTTTTACTTGGTCTATGACTCCTTCAACCTCTCATGTACGTGGAGCTGTATTTGTTGAATATTCTCAATGAACTTCTCATCTTTTTGGACTTCCGGATCCACTCTCCATTGAATCTCTACATGGTAGTCTCAAAACAACATCAAATGCACTCTTAGGTAAAATAACCAAAACAAGTCTCAAAAGGAGTCTTACTAGTAGAAAGCATGAACTAATGCCATATTATAAGAATGTTGAATATACACCGAATTTTCATCCCAAGTCTTCAGGATGTTTCATTGTTATATCCCCTTAAGAGCTTGAACCCAATTCTGGTTTACTACTTCAAGCTGTCCATCAGTTTATGGGTGAAAAAGTTAGCAACCTCTTTAGCTTTGTATCCATCATTCTCCCACAAAGTAGACCAAAATTCCCAATGTAACCACGAGTCCCTATTATGAAACAATAGAGTCGGGAAAACCAAAATGAACCCACACATTAGCAAAAAATAACACAACTGCACTTCATTGGCTTTGAGATTTTTCTTACAAGGAGTAAGAAATACACATTTTACTGAACCGGTCCACAACCAAAAAATATAATCATATCCTCTTTTGGAAATAGGAAAACCACCCAAAAAATCCATGGAGATCTTTTCCCATGGCCTAGATGGAACTGGGGTAATGGCATATATAAACCCAAATTTCTATTACTAGGCTTGCTTGTACTACATAAAACACATCCTTTGATAAACTTAGAAACTTCTACTTGCATATTTGGCCAATAAACATACCTGTATACTGTGTGTAACAAGTCTTTGTAACACCAAAGTGACCAACAACCTTAGAAGTGTGTGATTCTCTCATCAACTATACTCTTTCCCCATTAGGCACACAAAGTTTCTCATTCTTGTAGAGTAGCCCATCTTAGGAAGTAATATTATCCTTTAAGCTCAAAACCCTCACTTGGAGGCTTCCACTAGAATATCTCTCCAAAATTCTGGATCTTGCTCATTACCTTGCTTATATGCTTCACATACAAAAGGTTCAAGAAGAGTTAATGTGCCTATAGCTGAAAGCAAAGGAGGGTACTAGACAACATATCAACTAATTTGTTAGTCACACCTTTCTTATATTTTATGATCAAATAGAAATTTACTACAAGAAACCCATCCATTTATAGTGTTCTACCTTGTTGAAGTTTATTTTGAGTATTGCAAATATTGATGAAGGTTGATCTATGTGTATGATAATTTCCTTACCCATCAGATAGTGCTTCCATTTTTTGATTACTTGAACAAGAAGCATACAATTCCTTATCGTATGTACAATAATTCAAAATTGTCACCATGAAACAATTCAGAATGGTAACATATGGGCCTACCTCCTTAAGTAGGACAACCCCCATAACATAATCACTAACATTTGTTTCTACTTCAAAAGGAAGTTGTGAGTTAGGAAAAGCTAAAAATTGGAGTATGAATAATCTTGTATTTAAATGTCTCAAATGCATTTTGTTGCTTCTTACCAAAAAAAAAACTTACCTCTTGTTGTCATAGAATGTAGAGGTGTTGTTATGGAGGAGAAGTTCTTGATGAACTTCCTCAAATATTGAACTACACCAATGAAACTCCTTGTCTCGGTCAAACTAGAAGGTATATGCCAATTCAAAATGGCATCTATCTTAGCTAAATCAATTCTCAATTCTCCATTTCCAGCCACGTGCCCCAAGAAGAGAAGTGACTGTTGAGCAAACTCACATTTCTTCTCATTCAACACTAACTGGTTCTCTATTAAAACAAAACTTTATGCAAATGGTTAATATGTTCAACTAAAAACTAGAATGTCGTCCAAAATATACAAGGACAAAGGAATCAATAAATGATCGCATTACCTCATTCATCAACCTCATGAAGGTAGCTAACATGTTACATAGCTCGAACGGTAACAACCAACCATTCATACAACCATTGCATTGTCTTGAATGTTGTTTTCCAAATGTCCTCTTCCTTAATCCGCAGTTGGTGATACCTGAATTTCAAATCAAGCGTGGTAAAATATTTAGCATGTTGTAATTGATCCAACAAATCATTAATCCGAGGAAGAGGGTACCTATTCTTGATGGTTATTTTATTTAATGCTCTATAATCAACACACATCCTCCATGAACCATCTTTTTTTTGGCACTAAAACAATAGGGAGAACCACACAGAGAAGTGTTAGGATGAATTATACCTTGCTCAATCAAAGACTATGACTGTTGTTTTACACCTTGTTGGCTTCCTTAAAGGACTACTTGTATAAACCAAGGTTTGGAAAGGAGCTATCGGGTAAAAATTGTATCTCATGCTCAATATGCCTAACCCAGGGGCAGCCCCATAGGCTCTTGAAAGACTTCCTTGAACTATTGTACCATCTCTCTCATTTGCTTCTGCTCTTTGTTAGTAAACATGTTAGAAGTGGTTTTTAAAAGCAACAACTTTCTCTTCTTGATTATCTCTAAAAAGGAGCAATTCAATTTTCCCACTAGCATTAATAAGTTTCTTAGCTTCAGAGGTGCTTACCAAAGATATCTTTGAGTCTCTCTAGTATGGTGAAATGTAGTTCTTCCCATCCTTCACCAAGGTGGTATTGGTTTGTCTCTCCTTGTGAAGATGGCATCCTTGATATACAAGTATGAGTTGTCAAACACTACACCACACACATAGAGAGAAGCAACATTCACGATAACTTTATTAATGAAATATTTTATTAACACCCAACATGATTTTGCATTGCTTGGTAACCTTGATGTCTACACCCTTCTTCACCCAACCCAACAAGAAAGGCCTTGGATGATGGTAAGTCCCTATTTTTAGTTTATCAACTAATTCTTTACTTATCAATTTCTCTTGCAAACAAATATAAAAAAAAATTCCACTTCGGTTTTTCTTCAACTAAATTTTAATATGAACGAGCTTAGCAAGTTTATTTTCTTGAACACCATTACTTACTACCCAAACATACCTCTTTATTGAAAGAGGTACAACACATGGTCTCATCCACCTCATCGCTACAATCTACTCTATCCCCTTCGAGGACATTCATTGCCTTCTTGTTCTTGAAGGGGTGTGTACTTTCAGATGGAGCTTCCAACATTTATCCTTAGAATGAGTGTCCACATCAAAATGATCACAATGAACTTTGGTATCCTTTTTAGAAATGGAAGTAGCATCCTTCTTACCTTTCTCTTTCCCTTGTTCCTTTTGCTTGGTGTCACTTCATTTATTTGAAGCACTTTGAGAGGTAGATGAACTTTTCTTCTTGTCCATCTCTAGGTAGTGGGGATGAGAACAAGCCTCATCTATGTTCACCGGTGTGGCCACGAGAATTGGTCTTCTCAAGTGGCTATGAAGTCCACCAATGTATTACATCAAGATATACCAGTCTGCTACACCTTTTCCCATTTGGATAGCCTTTTTTCAGAACTCGTTGGTGTACTATTGTGAGTTTTGGCCTTGCTTTTTGCCTAAGATACTGCCAATACATGAACCTCTCATCCTCATAGCAAATAGGATAGAACTGCTTCTTGATTAACATATTAAATTCATCCCACTTAGAAAGAGGAAGCTTCTTAACAACCAAAGTGTAAACATAACTTTCAAACCAAGTTAGAGCATGATTGGTAATTTAAACCTTGCAAAAGAAATCTACTAACTCTCGTTAATTTTGATGCAAACTGAAATATACCTCTAAATGGGCTAGCCAATGGTGTAGCTTCTCAACATTTATGTGTCTGGCATATGGCTAAATCTCTATCTTCAACCCAACTTTGAATGGAGAAGGCGAAGGGTTGGCATGGGGTTGTTCTTCCTCATATTTTAGGAGCATTCTCCCTGTGATCACCTAGCGTCTTCTTAGGGACACCAAGCTTCTCCATGAGCAGTCCCATGATAGATTCAAAGTTTTCCATAGACACACGAAATGATGCCCATATTCTTTGACAAACTTGCCACATTTGTCTCCAACTTGTAGAAACGCTCCTTTTCAGTTCCACATGCATCTTCTTCACCACTACGAACCGAGCCATGCTTCAGATTCCTTGTTTCCACTTTCTTGTGGAAATCTCATCTTCCAAAGATATGAGGATACCTTCATTGCTTTCACTACCTCTTCAAGTAAGAGTCATATAACTGCAATGTCAACACAAGTTAACCACACAAACAATTTGATTCTAGCTGCTCTGATACCAATCTGATCTGTAAACTGATTACAAATAGCTATAACAAATCAAATGTATAGTGATAATGAGTGTACTTTCTTATAGAGTTCTAGTTTTAATATAAAAGTGCAACTTCAACACACAACCAATTGAAAAATAGTAAACAAGAGATAAGGAGACAAACAATTATCCTAGAACAATCCAATTGGGAAAAACTCTAGTGGGTGAGTAATTGCTCCCCTTCCAATATGCAATTCTCTAAAAAAAATACAAGCTTACTACCATTGCGTGGCCTTCACGAAAGATTCAGACCTTTCTAAATTGTATTTACTTGTCTACAACACTTACCAAGGAAGAACTTCAATGTTATAAAACAAAGCAAACCCAACTCAAACTTTGATCATTACTCAGACTACAACAATGGCAAACAACCATACTATATTTTTTCCTCTTCACACTCAAACTTGGATTCACCTCAAAACCACTATGTTGGACGTGTTCTTCCACTTGTATTTAATGTTGCTCTCCTTAGGAAGGAAGAAGGAAGACTGAATAAGGAAGAAGGAAGAAGGAAGAGAAGCGAACTACTTAGAGAAGTGTAAACATTTACAACCGTTCACATTCACATTTCTGGGTAACTAACACTAAAATTGGTTGTGCAACTGCCACCAAAACTCCTTCCCATAACAAAACATTCTGGCCTTGTCATTCTAAGTTGTCCAAATCACCTTCAGACCGACTCAACCATTTTTACATTACAAGTTACATGAGAGAGTGGATATTAAAAGTTATGATAAAGAATTACATAAATTGAACACTTTCAGATCCATTTTTGGATCATTCACCCTCCAAATTCATTCATTTGACATCCATATAGGATGTGTAAAGCCATTGATTGCTATATATGACCTTACTGGCTATGCCAATATTTTTTTTGGGGTATTTTGATATGCCAATGACATCAAAATCACGACATCTTATGCATGTCGAAACAAACAAGAGCATGTGGAAATTCACTCCAAAGAAAAAACAATGCAGCCAAAATTTCCACGTACATATGTCAAAATTTTGAGATGCACACGTACTTTGAAATTTAGATGTGATATAGAATGTGGAATTTTTGACCCAAAATTTTCTAAAGTCAATTTCCATGTACATAAGTCAATTTTTTGACATGCATATGTACTACTTAATTTCAATGTGATATAGAACGTGGAATTATTTAAAAAAATACCTTTCGTTGTCAAATTCCATGTTTATTTATCCTCCATTTTTTTAATTTATAAGTCCTTTGGACATGACGTCAATTTTTTTGTCCTTTGGCATGTCATAATAAATGAGATGATGTGAAAATTTATTTCCAAGAGAGCAACCAACACAATTAGAATTTCCATATACATGCATTGAAATTTTTACATGCCATAGATCTGTCAAAATTTAAGTTGTGAAATAGAATATTGAATTTTCAGCCCAAGACTTTTGATGTCAGTTCCCACACTTTCACTTTCTAAATTCATCAATTTCCACACCCATGTATTGAAATTGGTGTTTTTTTTTTTTAATCAAATGTTGTTGAGACTATTTTCGGAGTGTTTATTGAAATGTGGTTGTAAAGTCATCATAAATAAATGTCATTGAATGACTAGTTTACAAGTTATGCATTTACATAGGTGTAAAGTCTTAATTGTTTTAAATAGAAACTATGAACTAGCAACCGTATGTGAAGAGTATGATGAAAACGCCGAAGAGGAACAAAGAAAAGAATTAAAAATTGAGGAAGCAAAAAAAAATAGAGGATGAGGGGAGATTAAGAAGGGGTTTGAGGGAGGGGAACGACATTGTGTTACACTCATTGTATTGGCTGTATCTTTCTCACATTATTCATGTGAGTTCAATTTGTGTTTATAGGGGGCAAACTAAGAAATGGGGAAATCTAAAAAGTTCCATGTTTGAAACCCAACCAAAATTAAGTTCCTCTTGCAGTTGGCCATACATGTGTAGCGAGTGAGTATTGGAGAGTGAGATTCCATTATTTACATGGGTGCAATTTGAGCTTAAAATGGCCGAAATAAAAATTTGAAGAAAATTAAATAGGTTCCAAGGTCGAAACCCAACCACATCGATATCTTCATTAGCACTTTTAGCCCCATTTTTTAGTTATAATATCGAGTAAATGTAGTTGTAATTACAGAACAACAAGTGATGTGTGAACAATCATTAATAATTATGCCCCTCCAATGAGTATTCATAAGAGTGACAGATAGACTTTTTCTAGTCGAGTTTGACTAGTTTTTAATATTTTTTGTGTTATTAAGGTTTTCAAATGGATGGTGTTTGAATTGTTAGAAAAGACGAAGACATCAAAGGAAAAGATGGACATTAAATAGTGAAAATTAAATACCTACATGTATCACACCTTTTCCATGGGTGAAATTGTAAGACTAAAATAATAGTTGCTATCTGTGTTCTACTTTGTTGTAACAATCTCGTTCCTATTATCACATGAATGAAATTTGTACTTAAAGGGGCCAAAATGAAAAATGAGGACAATCCAATAGGTTTCAGGGTCGAAACCCAAATGCAAATGCCATCAAGGTTTTCAATTTGATCTAGTGTATATTTTTTAGATTAGACGAAGACATCAATTGAAAATTAGCAGTAAAAAATGACAATTAAATGCCTACATGTTCCGCACCTTTTTCGTGGCTTAAATTGTAACACCTAAATAAAATATTATATTTTTGTTACACTTTCTCCAATTGATTTCACTTGCATTATCACGTGAGTGTAGTTTATGCTTAAAGGGGACAAAATAAATAATCGAAAAAATCCAACAGTTTCGTATTCGAAACCCAATTGAAATGCTTATATCTTGGAGCACTTTGTAGCGCCATTTATAATTCTAGGTTCAAGTAAGTGTAGGGAAACATATGATGCATGAACAATCATTGATAATTGAGTTCACATTGATCACATGAGTGTAATTTGAGCCTGAAGGTGCCAAAATAAGAAAACAAAAAAACCAATTTGTCTTCCATGTTTAAAGCCAATCGAAATGCTTGCTTCCTGGAGCACTTTGTACCCCCTTGTATAGTTCTAAGATCAAGTAGGTGCAAGGAAATAGGTGGCATGCAAATAATTATGGATAATTGTCCTTTATCTATGTTTCGCTTTATCACCACTTTCTAATCCTCCTTTATAGTTCTAAGTTCGAGTAGGTGCAGGGAAATATGTGGTGTAAACAACCATTAATAATTATCCATTATATGTTTTCCATTTTATCGTTTCGATCCCTCTCAAATTATTCACATGAATGCAATTTGCACTTAAAAAGGCCAAAATAAAAAATGAAAAAATCCAATAGGTTTCAGGATTAAGACCAAATCACAAATAATGTTAAGGTTTTTGATAAAAAATAGTGTTTGATCTATTACATAACATGAAGATATCAATAGAAAGTTAGAGATAAAAAAGAGAAAATGAAATACTTGCATATATCCCACATTTTCCACGGCTCAAATTGTAACACCCAAATAATATCTACTATTTATGTTCCACTTTAATGACTTGACCTTGCTTACATATTTGTTAATAAATAGACCATTAAACTATATATATATATATATTAGAGCTTAATTCCATTTTATAATTTAATAAAGAACTTTCTTTTCTTTGCTAAGGATGATAATAAAAAAGTACAGCAAGTACAAAAACAGGGAAATTAGAACCCGTAACATTATAAAGACAAAATAAGCACAAATAAATAAGACTGAGGGTTTTATGGATTTGCCTTTGCTGCAACTAACGAAGATGCTCATCTTCGTAGATATTCTTCTTCACTTTCACATACTCGCCTCAAAGAATGGAGCTCATTCCTAACAAAGAAAAAAAGAGCACTGCGCTTCTCATGTCCTCTGAATCCCTAACCACAAAAAGAATTGAGGATTTAAATTATTCTAGTTACGAGTGCTAGGCTACAAAGTCAATTTCTTCTTTTCCATAAAAAAAATGGAGTAATTTAAATTAGCTTCCTCTACATAATCTATTGAAGAATATATGTGATATCGTCAAAATTCACAAAGAATGAACGAGTACAACAACGCCTACTACACAACATTTTGCCTTGTTGATTGTTGACACGAAAGGATCTGTGACAATTTTTTGCATTACAATCGCAAGAGGTCATAAATAAAATCCAAAAAGTAACACAAATCGACCGGCTCCCTATACTGCTCAAAAACAATATATATGAAAAAATACACTAAAACCCTACTTTGGACATTGGGTTAAATCCACATTTTTTGTTGTTTTTCTCACCAAAACACTCAAAGAAACGAACCTTGTTCCATTTATATTTTAAAAATACCATGGAAATTACTGCATGAGTTGGACACGCCAAGTTTGGGTTTGAAATTTGAAGGATTGGACCGGAATTGTTAAGATATGTGAATAGTAATCTGGACAGTGCGTTGCACGAGGGTGGCAGAGAATGGCGAGCAGGGGTTGCAAGAGTATTGTTGGGGGAGGATGTGCGAGTTGTGCACAAGGTCAATCAGGATTACGAAACGGCCCTCTTTGTCGCAAGGTCAACTTCATGTGGTTAACCAGTTGCTCGCAATAGACTCGTTGATCGCCATCGACTTCGACATACCAGACGAGATGATGTCCCTCCATGCCACGACAGGCAGAGGACATAGAATATGTATTTCAGCGGACATTAACAGTTGTGGAATCCTCGGCCGAAGAAGAGCGCTTAATAAAATCTATGCATTCGGTAATGGCCTCCGCATAGAAGGAATTCGTCCTGCCATTGCCGCCAAATATTGATTTCAACGTATTTTTCCCACCCAAAGCTACTGAAACCAATAAACCGTTGCAGGCCTTTCTCATTTCTTCAAAAACACAGAAAAGTCGAAGCCTGGGGTCACAAATGTGTAGCCTGCATCTCCTGCTGCTCCGCGCCTTCCTTCGGCCTCCTCGATGCATGGTGCTCTCCGTTTCCTGTTCCTCGCGACATATGTTGTTCGAATCGCCCCAAACAAATACCAAAGATATCGAATTCGAGCGTTAATGGTCACGAAGTATCTATAATTTTTTATTGGGTGTTCTGTGGAGGGTGCGGAGAAAAAATGTGGGCACAGTGGGAGAGGCATCCGTGGGAGAGGCATTGCTCACCAGCTCCTGCCCGCTTCTAAAAATTTGCTCGATTATCAGCGTGTCGGTGTGATGCTGCCACCTGGAAGAAAAAACAAACTGCTGCAAGTTAAAACGTATCAGCCCTTAGAGTTCAACGCAATATGTCCACACAACATCCCAGCCATGCATTCCCTGATGACTGTAAGAATCCCCAAGGCTCACTCCCATTGTTAAACGCCTTCGGAAGTAAAAATGAAAAATTAGCTATGCTGGGGAGAGTCTTTAGCAGAGCATCTGGTCTATATAGTCGGTGTCTAGAAGAGCATCCTTCGGTCTAAGTTCATAAAGCCGTCGGCGCATCCTTAACTTTTGTCTAATTAGCATCGAGCGAAGTCGGTTAACACCCATTGCTCATTCCCTAGATATAAACATCAAAACCAATCATTAATGTGACTTAAATTTTTCTTAAAAGTAGTCTTAAAACTGACTTTAAATGCTTTAAATGTAGCTGTGGAAAGTTGGCCATGTGGTGAATGGTTGCATCATACCAAAGGACCTGTTTTTAATCCCTTGTTATAGTAGGAACCAAATATTTGGATCCTCGCAATACTTTGATACTCTTATGACTTGATAAGATATAAACTTATTTAAAAAAAAGAATTTTGACTTGAATACCAACACCAACTATCATATAAATAAGATGGGGTAATAATTTGAGCTAAAAATGATAACAATCTACATGTATCAATCTTTTATCAAAAGAGGAAAGCATGCTAGTATGTGGGTTTTTAAGAATCTATCAAGCATCGCTAGCATCAAAATACTTCCCTCTTAGTTGTTTGACCAAGCGTACTGCCTCGCTATATTAGATGTTCTTGGTCTGAAATAATGTCAGACATGACAATGATCCTCTTGCAATCATCCAAAACTCATCTTCCTTCATATCAAAGGATTGTTTCCTGTCTCAACATAATCACCATCCAATTTGACCATAATAAAATCCTTCCAAGGGCCCACTCAATATAAAAAAGCAAGTGTGTCATCCAGTGCCAAACCTAAGTTCAATGGGGTCATTGTAATAAGCCAAATAAAACCCTTATACTTCGCCAACTACATATAGTCATCCAACAACACATTAGAGGAATCCTCTTTTATCTATAATATGAGGAGCTAACTGAAAACCCAAAACAAAACCCAATTGTTTTCCTCATGGGAAGTGTCAATGTATATTCAAACTATTGCATTGATCTTACATCTTGCATCCAAAGATTTTAATTTCCTCGAGGAAGAGCATATCTAAATACATATTAGCAATCATTAATCAAACAATCGTGCATCTACTATTTCCGTAGGCTCCCCTAAAATTCCAAGACGAAGCTTTTAGTTTCATGCGTAAACTTCATCTAGTCCTTTCTTGAGAATTGGGAAAGAATTTGCAACAGCGACATCACTTGAATGAGAGATGTTGAGTGAACACTACTTGAATATCTTTGCTTAGGCGGCTTATTACCATGTCCAACTTGATAGTCTCCAATGTTTCACTAAGTATCCAAATGTGTCACCTTTGTTATTACCATGTCCAATTTTATATTTTCTCCGATGTTCTACATCTGAGACTCCAAATGTTCTATTGTTGAGAGTCTATTGTAGTAGTTGTGGTTGATCCCTTGACTTACCATGAGATGGAAGGATAATTGTGTTGGACACTCTTAGTCACCCACTTCGCCTTTGCCTCTTCTCTACTCCCCTTTTCCAAAGAACTGAGTTAACCCCTTCTTTGGTACCTGTTTATTCTCCTTTTTAATGACATTCTATGGGCATATTTGAGAATATATATAATGAAAAGTAAAACTGCTAATATATTTTTAAAATAAAAATAATGACAAAGAATTGCTAGTATATTTAAACCTTAATAGCAATTGGATGTTCCACAATACATTATTCGAGAGTAATAACTTCAGAGGTCATAATTATGCTGGATTCTTGTACCTCATGATCTACAATAAGATATGGCTGTCACAAAGTGAAGTTGGTTTTGCATATGAGCCATTAACATCTCAAAGTTTATTCAAATACAAGATATGGGTGTCACAAAGAAAGCTAGTTTTGCATACGGGCTATTAGGTATATTCTTGAATCTAACATTGCAAAGCATATTCAAATACAAGAAGAATTTCCTCTGTAAAAGTATATAACCATATTTACCAAGAACAGGGAAGATCACGGACCCCATAGCCATACCCACATTTCCAGGGGGCAATCTGGAGGCATGCAACTAATTGTGCCTCCAATTTTCTGGAGAAATTTAACATGTTACATAATAAGGCTGCCTAGCAGGCATGCTCATTTCAAGAAATGGAACATCGTGAGTGTTTATAAGATTCTAATATACAAAATTTAATGAAGCGTGAACCATTTGAAGGGCTAGAACAGTCGAGTGCAAATTTTTGCTAAAAAATCATACATGGAAAACTTCAGAACTACAATCAACATGGCAAGTCATATGAATCTTCTCATATCCTTTGTTTTTGTTTTCTTCTCAAAAAATATTTTCTTGAACCAATATCCTTTCCATTTTTTCTGTGTGGGTCTGTACCTTAAGAAACATTAGCTTTGTCATTAGATTCTTTATATTTATGAAAAAAGTCACATGTTAGAGTTGCATTAGATAAAAAATTAAAGAAAGCTTAATTTAAGTGCATATTTGATCACCTGTTCCTCCCAAGGATAATGCTTCCTCTGCCATTTGTTTCCATCCACTTCTGCGCACGAGTAATTTATTCCCATGCCCACACTAATACCTCGCAAAAGTTGTATTGTGCGCAGCACAAAAAATAACTCCTCTGGAAAACTCTGCAAGAAAATACACAATCTTAACCTTATACTATAGACATACGATGTGTTTATATTTATCTAAAAAGACGTTATCTTTCATGGACAAGATTTTCTGCTACAATAATATAAAGGTTGCAAGTTAGATATCACAATCACAGTTCAGAAGGCTGCCAAAAACTCTGATTTTCATTTCCAACAATGGTTCCCTGGTATCTTTATGTCTTTATTCTTTGTTAGTCATGCAGAAATTCAAACTGATCTGAAGCCACAGTAACTGGAATTGATTTACAAGAAATATTCTTGTCTGATTGATTTTATTTGATACAAACCGTGTAAGCATGCGCCTAATTCCATATATGAGAATACTAATTTCCTATGAACAAGCTCAAACGGCAACCAGAAACTCCTAAATTAATTTGTAACAATCATTTGGTTAAATAAGTTTAATCCACCAATTGGAATTACCAGTGCTTGGAATTTGGAACCACTAGAATGAAAATAGAGCTAGGTTAGGAACCATTCTTATAAGGGTACGTGATGAAGAAGAGATCTATCAAAGAAAAAATAATTTAAGCACCAGCAACATAATGTCAGAACATTAAGATGAGATAGAAGAATAGTGACTGAAAAATTTATATGTACAAAAATAAGAAAGGAATTATAAGCCTAATCCTTGTGAGAATAATATCATAGCATGTTATGGAATCATAATTAACAAAACACCTAATATAGCAGATTCAGAATTGTAGGAAGACCAAAGCATGTGCATAGATATTGCACAAAAGAAAATCTAAAAAGGAAGGTCCGTGATGCTTGGTTCCTTGGGCATCTAACAGTGCTTGGACTATGTGGTAACTTTTGTAGTATGACACCACGGATTTTGGATTTTGATTTGTATTTTGATCCCATAAAATAGGTTTTGATTTTAAAAATTTTAAGCATTTTTTTTCTGCTCCATGTCTCAGACGGCTGCGAATTTTTCCGATTTTTTTTTGAGGAAAATTGTTACTTTTGGCAAGGAAGATTCAATAAAAATTTCAGACTTTTCTGCTTTTGGAATTTTCATGAATACCTTGCTTTTTACGGTTTGATCCCTTTATGCACAAAAAGAGAGAAGTATATGTACTACATATAATATTTGTTCATTTATTTATTTCAAACTTGGATAGAATTTTCGGTATGGAGAATTCCAATACACAATAAGTCACAAGGTTCATGTTCGAGTTCAGGCATAGATAAAATTCGGCAATGATAAAATTTGATTAAAAAATTCGTGATTAAATTCAAATAGAACAGTTAAGGAGTATATGTAGCAATTCTAGAACCTGTCCTTATGTGTGGCATCAAATTCAATTTGACGTGCACATGTTTAATCCAAGCTCTATATCAGATCCATGGTATTTGCGTGTTGGGCCGAGGAAAGAGATAAAAAGGATGCAATTCACTACTAATACGAAGCACATGGGGCTAGCATGATTCTTCCCTTATCTACTAGCTTGACTCTTCAAATATAATTGATAGATAGAATAATATTATTACAAATTTAAATACATTATAATAAATTTGAAAATATTAAAAATATAACTAAATTTTAAAAATTAATTTAAATATGTAAATTTTAATTATAAAATGATCAAAAGGATATAAAAACGTTATAAAAAATTGAAAAGTCAAAAAGTTAAAACATTATTAAAAGAATATGAAATGAAAAACAAAAATAAAAAATAATAATATTATAATCTATTATTACAAAGCAACTCGAAAGCTCAATTTCTCACCCACTCTATTATTAATTTAATCCCCGGTGAACCCCTAATCTAACTCCACTCCTTTAAACCTCATTCCAAGTTAACCGTGGTCAGTATATTTGTTATTACGCCGAAGGCGTTCCCCCTGTGGGAAAGGCCCTTCCGGATGTTTCCACGACTATGTTAAATTTGACAGTTTGACAGTCGTCTACACGTTTTCGCGTTTTCCAACAGTTTTTAGTAGGTTTTTGATCCATGTTGTCGTTTCTTGCTGAGTCCATACAAACCGCCATGATCACCTGTACCTTTGAGCCAACGTGGGAAGGCAACTTCGTCTCTGTGTTGTGGCTGCATTTTTTTTAAAGATTTGTGTCATTGGAAATGCGTGCCAGATAGGGTTTTAATGGGTGTTGGTGAATGCAGATATATACATCTGTTCTCGCTGACCAGGGTGAACTATTATGAATATCCTTATAATATCAAAACAAGATTTGAGGGCGGGGAATTTGTAACCTGTGGACTTGTTGATATGTATTCAATATGTCATGATATAGAGGATGTGTGGAAAGTGTTTGACAAAACACCTCAAGGAGATTTGATAGTATTTAATGCTATGATCGCAAGGTATGGACACAATGGCTATGATATTGAAGCCTAGGAAATGTGTTCAACTTCAGAAAGACAGGTTTAGAGGCTGACCCATTTTCATTTTCATGTATTCTTAGTGTGTGTGCACACTTAGAAGCCATTAATCAGGGCAAGTTAGTTATGCACATATAATTAAAATTAAGGTTGTATGGGATATAGCAGTGGTGAATGCTCTCATTACCATGTATGCCAAAAGTGGAAGCTTGGATTGTGCATTCAAGGTGTTTGACAAAATGCCCAAGAAGAATGTTATCTTGTGGAATACAATCGTAGCAGGGTGTGCTTATTATTTGTTGTTTGAATTTATAACTTTCTAATAGTATTGCATTCTAACACCTGAAATTTTTCCTTCCATTCTGCTACACCACTTTGCTTGGTAGGACCCCTCTTAACATCTGCATATTTTGATAACCATCCACCAAATGAAAAATTCAGTTTAATCCAGTGTTATAAAAACCGGTCAAATCGGAACCGGAACCGGAACCGGCCGGTTTGACTGGTTTAACCTTTTAAATGCGAACCGTTTTGTAAACCGGATTGGTTGACCAGTTTGCCCAAACCGGCCTCAACCGGTCAAACCGGTCCGGTTTCGTCCTAAACCGGCCGGTTTGGGCCTGTTTTGCCTTATACGGCGGCCAACTTAAAAAACATTTTTTTAATTGTTTTCTTTTATTTTTTATTGTCTCTAAACCCTAATTTGGTGTTATAAATACACCCCCCCCCCTCTATTCACTTCACACCTCTCTCATTGAGCATTTGTGAGCATAAGATTGAAGAGTTTATTTTTTGTAGTGAGCTTGGAAGTTGGAGGCTTGGAGCTTGTTTGGCATTGCTTGTGGGCTCTTTGTGGTGATATTGGCATCCATTTGTGAGCACCTCACCTCTATTTGTGAGCACCTCTCTTATTTGCAAGGATTTGGAGGATTGGGGCAGCCTTGAATAGTGTTCATTTGGAGTTGTTTGGCATCAAGTGTGGGCTCTTTGTGGTGGCATTTACATCTACATTTGGAGTGTGGGCTCTTTGTGGTGCCATATACAAGCTTGGAGCATTTCTTCACCTCATTTGTGTGCACATTGAAAGGTATGTTACATTTTAAACTTGCCCCTTATTTGTAAATTTTATTAAAAAAGAAATAGGAAATTTATTTTGTTTTTATTTGCATTTTCAGATTTGTTTGCATTTGCAATGGCCCCCAAATCAAAAGACCCTACATGGGCCCATGCAGACACAATTGATGATCAAGTTTTTTGTAAATATTGTAAGAAACACATCAAGGGGGGGGGGATTCATAGGTTGAAACAACACTTGGCTGGTCAAAGAGGCCAAGTTACCCCATGTGAGGCACCTGATATTGATGACATTAGGTTGGAAATGAAAAACATGCTTGAAAAACATAGAGAAGAGAAGGCTAGGCAAAAAGAGATGGAAGCTGAAATAGGGAGGAGGGAACATGCCTTGAGTGTTGAAGGATCTTGCTCTGACCCTTCTGTGACTGTTAGAGACCCCTTTCGGTATATGCCTCCCCCATCCACTCATAGTCAAGAAAACCGGCCTCAAAAAAGAAAGACCATTCAAAGCTTTTTTCCATCTTCCACACCTGCTACTGCTAGTGCCTCCATGCCAACACAAAATCAGCCTACCTTGGATAACCATTGGAAGAAGCAATACAAAGAAGCAGCTTTTGAGTACATTGCTAGATGGTGGTATGATGCAGATATCCCTTTCAATGCTGCCCGCTCACCTTATTACCAGCCGATGTTTGATTCCATTGTTGCTGCTGGTAAGGGCTTCAAAGGCCCTAGTATGCATGACTTGAGAGGATCACTTTTGAAGAAAGAAGTTGCATCCATAGATAAATATTTGAAAGGTTGCAAAGCTTCATGGGCCAAAACAGGATGCACTATCATGTCAGATGGGTGGAGTGATGGCAAGAACCGCACAATAATAAATTTTCTTGCCTCTTGTCCACAAGGTACAATGTTTTTGAAATCAGTAGATGCATCTGATAGGGTGAAAGATGCAAATTTATTGTTTGAGCTTTTGGATGAGATTGTTTTAGAGGTGGGGGTGGAAAATGTTGTACAAATCATAACAGATAATGCATCTAACTATGTTCTTGCTGGTAAGA
The DNA here is from genome assembly GCA_019776745.2 of Taxus chinensis. NCBI lineage: Eukaryota > Viridiplantae > Streptophyta > Pinopsida > Cupressales > Taxaceae > Taxus > Taxus chinensis. Next base: position 655,418,745 of record CM034155.1, on the reverse strand, counting down.
TGTTAGAGGCTAAACACAAAACAATATTTTGGACTCCATGTGCTGCACATTGCATAGACCTCATGCTTGAGGATATAGGGAAAAAAGATTGGATCAAGAACACTGTAGAGCATGGCAAGAGCATCACCAAATACATCTATAATCACTCATGGGTATTGAACCTAATGAGGAAGAACACTGAGGGCAGAGAACTTGTTAGGCCAGCCATCACGAGATTTGCAACAAACTTCCTCACGTTGCAATCTCTTATTTCCCAACAACAGAACTTGAAAAAGATGTTTTCAAGTGATGAATGGAATGCATCAAAGTGGAGCCGGAAACAGGATGGGAAAGACACAAAGAAGAAACTTTTTGATAATTTATTTTGGAAAAAAACAACAGAGATTGTGAAAGTTGCTGAGCCTCTTGTTAAGGTGTTGCGGTTGGTGGATGGGGAAAAATTAGCCATGGGCTATATTTATGAGGCTATGGATCAGGCAAAGGAGCAGATAAGGGCAACATACAAAGACAGGGTAACTAAGTATGGGCCTATATGGGAGATCATAGATAATAGATGGAACAATCAACTCCATCGGCCTATACATGCAGCTGGGTATTTCTTGAACCCGAAATATCATTACAAGCTCAGCTTGGAGAAGATCAAACAGGAGAAGTAAAAGATGGTTTGTACGAGTGCCTAGAGCGCATGGTCCCTGATGAGATGCAACAACTTGAGGTTCACCGACAGATCAGCTTCTTCAGCAGAGCCACAGGTACCTTTGGGAAAAACCTTGCAAAGATTGCAAGGGATGTGGACCAACCAGGTAAGAAATTCTAAGTTTTTTGAAGTTCATTTGATTAAAATTTTTAATGAATAATCATGAATTTTTAGCATAAGACAATCTTTATCTAATTTGTTGAATTACGCTTTAACCTTTAAGTTATAAGTTTATGTTTTACTTTTAATTTTTAACTGTGTTTTTAACTTTTTATCGTCATTGTTTACTAATTAAACATTTACACTTTTTATCGCAGCACATTGGTGGGATTCGTTTGGTAGTCAGTGTCCTCAATTGCAAAAGTTTGCAATTAGGATCCTGAGCCAAACTTGCAGTGCTTCTGGGTGCGAGCGCAACTGGTCCGTCTTTGAGCGGATTCACACGAAGAAGAGAAACCGTTTGGAACAACAACGGTTGAATGATCTTGTCTTTGTGCAGTACAACCTTCGTTAAGGCGCAACCAGTTGTTGAACCGAAGACCTGATACTGATCCCATTGTCTTGGATGATATAGATCCAACCTCAGAATGGGTAGAGGAGAGTCAGCCAACAGAGTTTGATCCCGATGACTTGGGGTGGATGGGTTTGGATCAAGAATCTGATGAGCCATTAGCAGCACCGCCGCCATCGTCACGAGACACAACAGGCACTAGTCGCACTCGTGCTACTCCCCGACCCCGTGCAATCCAGTTGTTGCAGATGTACCTGAGGATTTGGATGAGTCCGAGTCAGAGCCAGAGGTCGGTGATGATATTGATGAGGATGACCTTGAGGATCCCATTTCCAGCAGCGGTGCAGAGTTTGATGATTGATCATTGATGTCATCTAGTTTATTCTAGAGTTTTGTAACTTGTAGTATTTGTAATGTATCAATGATCATATCATGTTGCTTTTTTGGAGTCTTGAACTATGGAGGCCATTTAGAGCCTCATTGTTTATGTATTTTGTTTCGGAATCTCATCTATGATATATGTATTGTGTATTGGACTTGGAGTTCGTGCCATTTTGCTATAAACACCTTTCTTGCATATATATAAGAGAAAACTTTGCATATTTTGTGTGTAATTGTTGGAATTATGGTTTTTAACCTTTCAAATATATTATTTTCATTAAAAATATAAAATTTTATGTATTTTTTAGTAAACCGGTTCATTAAGTTTGAACCGGTCCGGTTCCGGTTCCGGTTCCGGTCCGGACCTCGGCCGGTTCCGAGTCCGGTTCCGATTTTTAAAACATTAAAGAAGGTGAAGGCATTGATGCATGGAAAAAAAGGGAGGAAAGCTAGGATAAAGATAAGGACACTCAGATGTGTTGCTAGAAAGGCAGCTACTCAAGGAGGCTCCTCCCATAAGAATTTAGACATTTTTGTGGAGGAATTTATACGTAAGGTATTGCATGGTTAAATCATTCTAACTAATGGTAGGCTTTAATAAGTGGTTTACACCTCTGTTTCAAAACTCGCGAAAAAAATTTGTACTTTTAAAAAACTCGCGATTTCATCGGCGATAAATCGTTTGCCTTCATCAAAACGATTAAACTTCTGAAAAATTGCGATTTTTGTAATCCCGATAAATCGCGAAAACTACCCTGCAAAATCGTTGAAAATCGTGGCCCCTGCGGAGATGGGCGCATTTTTGAAAATCGTGGCTAAAATCAGTGAAAATCGTGGGGAAAAAACGTGGGCCTAGGGTTAAACACGAAAATAGACCAAATCGATTTGTTTTTTATCCTGTTTTCTCTTTCCACGAACTCGTTTTTTCTACTAGCGACTTGCATAAATAACTTGCATTTACTCAATCCATGTTCATTCGACGTCGGTAGGAGGGCATTCGACGTGGGAGGGCACGCAAGTTCAGTTCGTGGCAGGGCAGCCATATGGGTGAATTATTTGTTGTGGCCATTTTGTGCCCATTTTCCAACAGTTTGTGGCAATTCCGTGCCCATTTCGTGCTCATTTCCAACAGTTCGTGGCATCGTGCCCTAGCAGGTATTAATCGTAAATACTAAATACAGTAAAGCAGGAAAGACTTCACTCATGCGTGCAGGAGAAACTTCACCCATGCGTGCAGATTAAAAGTAGTGGAATTATTCGAGTTGCATTAAATTATTACAGTAAAAATAAAAATATTGTATATTATATTATTAAGTATTATTATTAATACTGTATAATATGTATTACTATATATTATAAATAGTAAATATTGTAAGTGTATATTGTACAGTGTATACAGTGTATAGTGCAAATCATACATATACTGTATATTAATATTAATAAATACTATAAGTATTAGTATTAATATTAAGTATTATACTATTAACTATTAAGTATAAATACTGTATATTCTGTATATTAATAATAGTATATTCAAGAATCAATATTGTACTTGCTGCACGATTTTAAAAATATTATCTATGAAATTATCATGATTCATAATTTACTAACGTCTTCATTTTCAATATAGTTTTTTCGTAATTTTTTCTTCATGCAATAACAATTTTATTCTTAATTTCGTCACCTAAGGTAAGTTTCTTCATGTGGCTTAAACTGGAGATAGACTCCAAAAAAGAGGTTTCAGTGGACCTTTTAGATGTGAACTTTGCACTCTGAGGCTTGTAAATCTAAGACAATTGTTTTTTGTTTTGTTTTGTAGAATGGCATTGGGATACGATTCCGGTTCAGCTGCATCGGGATCCGGTTCTGGTTCAGCTACTCGTAGTAAGCCTAACTCAAATGACCCCTGCTTGGAAGCACTGTGAACCAACAGAGGGCAATTGTGTTATATGCAATTATTGTGGCATGAAGATGAGTGGAGGTGTTTATCGCCTTAAGTTCCACATTGCACGGATACCAGAGAATGAAGTGACAATGTGCAATCAAGCACCGCCTGAGGCTCAACGAGAGTTGTCTGCTTACCTTGCAGCTTATGCAGAGAAAAAAGAAGAAAAGAAGAGGAAAGCTGATGCACTTGCAGCCCTAGCAAATAGGAGGGCAGCGAGGGAAGATTTGAACATTGGGGCATCTTCTATTGCCTCAACTCCACGAGGTCAGACACTGGGACAGGGTTCATCCACTGATAGTAGTTCAGCGATGTTTTTTGTTCCTCGAAGTACTCCTGGTTCACAACCTTCACTCGAAGGTACTGCTTGGAATAAAGAAATGCACAATGAAGCAAGAATAGCTGCAGCAAACTTTTGGTACTACAACAACATTCCTTTCAATGTGGCAAAAAGTCCATATTGGGAGAATTTGGTCACTGCATTGACTGTTGCTGGGAAGGGGTTCAAGGCTCCTACTCCCCATGATTTGAGTGGCCCATTGTTGGAGGATTCCGTCACACATACCAAAACTCTTGTAGAAGAGCAAAAAAAGGTGTGGATAAAAAAAGGATGCACCATTTTGTCTGATGGGTGGATAGATGGGAAAAACCGCACATTGATTAACTTCCTAGTGGCATCAAGTGGGCAGTTGGTCTTCCTGAAATCAATTGATGCCTCCCACCAAGTGAAAACTGCAATCACTTTGTGTGATATGTTAGATGAGGTGGTAAAAGAGGTGGGCGTGGAGAATGTCGTCCAAGTTGTGACTGACAATGCAGCGGCATATGTAGCAGTAGGGAGACTTCTTGAGGAGAGGCACCCTACACTTTTTTGGACCCCTTGTGCAGCCCATTGTTTGGATCTCTTATTGGAGGACATAGGAAAACTCTCATGGGTGAAAAATGTGGTTGAGGACGCAAGAAATATTACAAAATTCATCTACAATCACACTTGGGTGCTAAACTTGATGAGAGAGCACACCAATGGAAAGGAGCTTGTGCGATCAGGGGTCACACGATTTGCCACAAACTTCATTACATTGCAGAGCATTGCAACCTCATTAACATCCCTTAAGCAGATGTTTGTGAGCATGCAATGGTTGGAGTCTCCCTATGCTAGGAAGACCGAAGGGGAAAGGGTCGTGAAGACCGTTTTTGATGATATGTTTGCAAAGCAAATGGAAGAAATCATGAAGGTAATCTAAACTTGAATATTTGTTTATTTATCATTTGTTATATAATTTTTTATTAATTTTGATTTTAAATATATATGTTATTTTGTTTTAGGTGTCAGAGCCTTTGGTTCGAGTTCTACGGATGGTGGATGGGGAGAAAAACCCAATGGGTTATTTGTATGAGGCTATGGATGTGGCCAAGGAGGCCATAGCTAAATATTATGGGCACAATCAGCGAAAATATGAACCCATTTGGCGCATAATTGATCGGAGATGGAACAAGACACTTCATCGACATATACATGCAGCGGCGTACTACCTAAACCCGAAGTTTTTCTATTCCCCGTCATTTAAGGCTGATGAGGAGGTTATGGATGGCCTTAATACATGCATAGAGAGGTTGGTATCTGACGAAGATATTAGAGATGCAATTCTTGACGAGCTGCAAATTTACAAGACTGCAGAGGGGAGGCTCTTTTCTTCGGCTCTATGTGTGAAAAGAAGAAACACTTCTCATCCAGGTAAAAACAAATTGAGTCATTTGTATTTAGTCTCATTACACGTAGAACTAGAAACTAGAAGTCTAGAATTCTTTTATTTATTCAAGCTTAGTTAACTTACAAAATTATAAATGTTTTATTTGCAGATTTGTGGTGGGAAGATTATGGTGCAAAAACACCAAATCTTCAAAAGCTAGCCATCCGCATTTTGTGTCAGCCATGCAATGCTTCTGGATGCGAACGTAATTGGAGCATGTTCGAAGTTGTTCACACAAAGAAGCGCAACAGGTTGACAACACAACGCCTCAATGACCTTGTCTTCGTGCGATACAATCTTCGTCTTCGTGTGAAACAAGTGGAGGGGGCACAGAGTTATGATGCAATTGACTTGGCTGACATTGATCCATATGATGACTGGATTGTTGAGCCTGATGATGCGGAGCCTATGTTTACTACAGAGGAGATAGCAGCTTTGGAGAGGGAGACTGAAGAAGCAATACCATCAAGGACATTAGAAGTTGGTGATGATTCAGATGATATGTTTGTAGATGACAATGTTGGTGTTGCAGAGGAGGAATATTTACCTTCCACTTCCACGAGGCAACCGCAAGTGCAACAGACTTATTTTAGGTGTGCTTAATGAAATAGAATATTATTGATATTTGATAGTGATACTTCAAAAGTCACATGTGACATGACTCTATGAGAATTTTTGTTTGCAAACTTTGTACTCTCTTTTTTGGTCAAAACTTAATCGAAAATATGCATATGGGCCTATGGCATTCTATAGAGTCACTTCTCGCATCATTTAACATTGTTTTTACATTTAATTTAAGTATATTTTATGAATTTAAATGTTTTTAAAAGTAGCGATAAAGTTGTCGATTAATGCCGATAAATTGCCGATTCCCGATTTCCGATTCAAAATTTGGCCTGCCGATTAATTGCCAATTTACGATTTTTTGAACTATGGTTTAACTTTTACATTTTACATAAAGATTTTGGATAATATATTTGAAATTTCAAATAGCCCCGGTCTATTCAAAATTCAAATATGTATTATGAATTTACTCAATTTATGGGGCATTAACATATTCGATATTATAGTATTAAGGATTGTATATGATATTTATGAGTTCAAGATCCACCTTGTTTAAATCTCAAATGGTTTTATTTCAGACTTATTTATATATTCAATCACTGTGTCTTTACATTTCAAATATTTATAAAAATTTTGCAATTAGCCATCCCCAATCTCAGGTAACTATGAGAATTTACATTCCAAGATGATAATTGGATTCATATATATTTATACTTGACTGATATATTGCAATTTTGGTAAATCAATATGTTGGGTTTTGCATAGGCTAAATCAATTTTCAGTTACTTCTATTGAAAGGAAGATGCTGTTATTGCTAAATTAATTTCTAGTTATGCATGTCTGATTGAGTTTCATTTATGCAAATTGCCCAAAAGGCCGTGGAATCCAGATATAAATGTTCCTAAAGGCTTATATATTTTGTGGATGAGTTTCATATTGATTATTTGGATTGAATTATTTGTAAATTTGCAAGCTGCTGTCCTAGGGAAATCATATTGTGTGTACATCAATGTTCCATTATCAGTCAATTCAGTGACGCTGTTATAAAAATCAGATTGTATTCGTTTGTGCTTTGTGTGAATTTTCTTGTTTGTATAGTTGATCCCTAGAAAGGGACATTACAGGGGTATTCAGAGCTTCGGTCTTCCCAGCCTAAAATCCGTTTCATGTGAGGTGAAGATTTGGCTATGGACAAAATGAGGAAAATGCAATCGAAAGACTTTTTGACACCTTGGACTCTCTTGCCCTCACTATGCAATTCCTACAAGTAAGGGAAGAACACTGCAAGGAGGAAATGGCTTCTTGCACATATACATGTCCTAACAGGATTTTGAGATCATTCTCATCAAGGCCCTCTAGACATATACCTTCATTACTAAGAAGGAAATTGCAATGTCCAAGTTAAGAAATTTCCCAGGGTTTCCTGAAACTGATTAATTCATTTGTTTTGCAGCTAACTTTGGTAGATCCGATCAAGCTACTTCTAGAAGTTATTTGCGATGCCCATATCATTTGTCTTACGAGTTATGTAGGATGGAGAAAAGATAGAGTAGGTTTTGGAACTTGGTCCATGCCCAAAGTCATGCACAAGGATCTCGGGAAGGATATCCCAACCAAAGGAGAAGTAGCCCCATCTTGTTGGCTATAGCAAGATGACTTCATGCTATAAAGCTTGATGAAGAGGAAGTCATGGTGATCTCTCGAAGATACAACTAGTCCCTCGATAATGCCCCTTTTGCGGTTAAAATACAAAGGAGGAAAATATTATTTACATACTAAGGAGAAAGAACCATCGCAGCAGCAGGAAATTATGGTGATGGATCAAACCCTTTAGGAGCCGTAAAAGCACCCACTGCCATTGTCAAAGGTGATCATCTTGGCTATTATTCGTTAACAGCGCCATAGACACAAGGTTACTAAGATGGAAGATTCTGAAGCATGAGCCTTCATAAAGGGAAGACTTGATCATTTGGATCATGAGTCCCAAGGTAAAATATTCTTTACATATTTAATGATGCTTCATTGGACAATGGGTGTGTGTGGCTAAATGTTAAAAATAAATCAAGATTTGCATAAGGGTAAAGAAGATGCATTTAAGAGGGTAATCCAATTGTCATTTTAGAACAGTTGTAGACAAAACAGATGGAGCCCCTAATTGAGTTGGAAAATATAAGTATCTATAGGAGGTTTATGAGAAGAAACCTCACCGGAAATGATGATAATGTGGATTTTCAGCCTGCTGTAAATGTCAAAACAGCATGAGTGTCTAGGGTTAAGCCACTTGAAAAATTTTATTATCATAGCATGAATATTGTATCACACTTCAAAATTACTACATTGCTTTGGTCAAACATCATGAGGGCTATTCTAAAATGGATAACAGGAGATGACGAGAAAAAATTGGGTTAAGAGGATCACGTCCAAGGCATTTCCTATAAGAGGATTCTCCATGGAGTCATTAGAACTATGATGTCCAAGTGAATTCTCCACTTCAATGGCTCCATACTCAGGCATTTTGTAGAAGTCCCTTGCGTCATGTGTTGGGCAAGTCCCTAATTTCAGTCCAAGTTCTATAGAATACTCCAAATTTATGATTCCATTTATGTCAACAGCAGACCTTTGGCTCCTTTATGAGCAGGCATATGCTAGAATTCCCCATGACGGATTGGAGCTTGCAAAGGCATTTAGCAGATTTCCTCTTGGCATGGATCAGCAGATCACTGTTTGCATAAGGGTTTGGATGAACTTGTAATATTTTGAAGAATTTTCTAACGTTGAAGCTACTCTTCTAGCTGAGGTTCAACTCAGTGAGGAACAAGGAAAAAATCAGAGGGGTAGTCCATTGGTTAGAACATAAGGAAACATATTTGGAAGACAACAAGGTTCAATTAGTTGAAGCCATGGGTCCTAAAAGGCACCAAAATGTGTGAATCAACATGGAGGCAAATTGCGTGGAAGCAACTTGATAACAACAATTTCTGGGCATAGCCCAACAATTTGAAGAGTGTTGTACATTCAGTAGATGATTTCGTTTCCATCAAATTCTAAGAGCACTACTCACACATGAGGTAAGAGTGGTGAGTCATCCCTACAAGGTGTGGTTCTCATAACCAACATTTGAAGATACACATCATAGTGGACTTCCATTGCAAATGATGGAACCATTGGAATTCTAATCCAAACTAATTATGATGAATAAGAGTCTCACTAGGAAAGTATGACATATTAATCCCCAATTATTTTTATATTAATCAATAAATAGGATTAAAAGGGTATCTTGGAGTATTTGATGCTTTCTAGCACCTGTGAACTAAGTATGTATCATCTCATTGCACAAATAGGATCCACATCTTCGGTAAACAGCTTGAAAAATATGTTGGAGTGACAACATAAAGCCCAAAACTATGATTGTACCATGAGTACATTTCATCTTCAACCGCCCATCAACAAAAAGTAAATTATCCCATCTCAAGGGACTGAAACTGAAAAAGAAGGAAACCACACAAACCCAATGGGAAGTGAAATCATGATTTTTATAACAGCAGCTGTAATTCCTTTAAATGCCATCTAGGGCGAACCCTATAAGGGTTTAGAATTCACCAACATAACCATGCAGAATAGCTGAAAAATACTTACTATATAATTATTTCAAAATGCAATCAATATCCATCCAAATTGGCAACAAACACCAATAAACGATAAATCAGCGAAATTTTATATACTATTTTAATTAAATATTAGGACAGCAGCAGGAAAGCCACAAAAAAATGTTGAAAATATAGATCAACTGCTCCAAAAATCATGAAAATGTAGATTGCAGCCTTACAAAAAAAAGGGATATCAGAATATAAAATCAGATATGAAATTTGTGCCCTAGAAGCACCAAATTCCAACTTCAAACCCTATTCGTTTCCCTAGGGAAGAGCTTTCTCAAAAATGATGTAAAAGCTTTTGCAATCCTTACTTCTTGATAGGTCACTAACCCTAAATCAACAAGCAATACCTTCAAGAAATGTCTTCAAATTCACCCAAATGGAGAGTTTTCTTCCACCAAGCCACAATGATGAAGGGTTTTTGTCTTCCTTGAATGCCACACAAGAGGGTTTTAGTCCTCAAGTGGATGAAGGTATTGAGCAACTTTCCCAAGATCACAATGCCCAATTGTAAAATAAAATGCACCAACTCTGGAGCTGCAAATGATGTCCTTAGTTCTCCTTTTATATTCCTTGCTTGGCATCAGAGTACAATTAGAAGAGGACCGACCCCTTAAATTGGTTCATTTTATCTTTTCATTAGCTTTCATTAATGTCATTAAAACCCAGCCAACCTACATCCTAAAGACAAAACAATTGAAAGAAAACATTAAATCTAATAAAAAAATATGATAATGAAATGCAATTCCTCTCCTTGTTCAATTATTCTTCTTTGCCACGAAAAGGGAATGGAAAGAAGTTCATATTTAGGTTCTCAATTCGAAAAAGGGGACATTACAGTCTTTCCTTCCCAAGATTGCTTGTCCCCAAGCAATTGCAAGCCCAACTCAGCTGATCTGGAAATCTTGATTTCTTCTTTCTTTCTTCATCATGCAATTGCTTCCTTGATAAGGCATTCGCTACCAAATTGTGCCTTCCCTTCACATTCAATGTTAAAATCATTTGCTTGGAGTCTATTCACCCATTTTTGCTATCAGCCATTTAATTCTTTTCGATGAAGAAAGAATTTCAAGCTATTGTGGTCGGTTTTGAGCACAAACCTTCCACAAATCAAGTATTGACGGAACTTGGTCAATGCATGCATGATGGCCAACATTTCTTTGCCATAGATAGAGAACCTTTTCTCACGATCCTTCAATTTCCATCTTTCATATGCAATGGGATGCTTGTTTTGCATCAAAACAGCACCTATACCTTCACCGGAAGCATCACATTCAAGTACAAAAAACATAGAAAAATCTAGAACAACAAGTACTGAGAAAGAACACATCACCTTTTTTAATTCTTTAAAAGCTATATGGGCTGTTTTTTGACCAGCTGAAAGCTCCTTTTCTTGTTAGAGAAGTTAATGGGGCTGCAAGTTGAGAAAACCCCTTCACAAATCTTCGGTAGTAAGAACATAAACCCAAAAATCCTCTCAATTGTGTAATGTTGGTTGGAGTTGGCCAATCCATGATAGTTTGGATCTTGTGTTGATCCACATGAACCCCATGTGCATTGATAACATGCCCCAAGTACAAAATTTCAACCATTCCAAACTCACGTTTTGATTTCTTTGCATAGAGTGACTATTGTTCTAAAATTTCCAGCACCTTATCCAGTGTTGGAGATGCTCTTCACATGTTTTGCTATATACCAAAATGTCATCAAAGAAAACTAACACAAATTTCCTCAAATACTTACCAAAAATGTGATTCATGTATGATTGGAAAGTGGTCAGGGCATTGGTTAACCCAAATGGCATGACAAGAAACTCAAAATGCCCAAAGTGACACTTAAAAGCGGTCTTATGCACATCTTCATTTCTCACCCTTATTTGGTGGTACCCGGATCTCAAATCAATTTTAGAGAAGTATACTGCTCCATGTAGCTCATCCATTAACTGATCAATTCTTGGGATTGGGTACTGTTAGCATACGGATTTGCACACATGCAAATGTGCGGGAACGAACTCCCTCCTCAATGAAGGTGAGGTTGCCTTTATTTACACTTGTACATTCAAAATTGTATGTGGGGGGTGTTTTGGAACATCAACGGAAAGAAAAGTGAATGAGGGAGATGGAATGGAATGAAAGAAAGAAATGGAAAGGAATGAATAGAAGGAACATGCAAGAGTTAGGTAAAAACATATCCTAATATTGCACGAAGAACGACGAATAACTAACACAAATACAATGGAGTTTGAATTAGCTAAACAAGAATGAGTAAAGGGAACACACATGAGCAAGTAAATAGCAGAGCTTGATCACTGTGAATAAGAACAACAAATCAATAGTGTTGACAATAAGATCCAAAACAATATTCACATGTAAGATTTAAAACACTAACATCCAATGAACATAAGAACATCAAATGCTAAAAGAGATAATGAATGGGACACAAAGTTCATATTTCATTAACTACAAAATGTCTTCTCAAAAGAACACAAAGTTTCTTTCTTTAAAGTAAAGATTGTACAAAAAGTATTTTCTTCTCCTCTCTCAAAGTCATCTTTACAAATGAGCCCCTCACTTCCTTTTATAACCCAAAAGTTGGTTACAAAGTAGTTAGGGTTTTACATGATCATTAAATAAGGCACTTAAGTGACCTTTGACTTTTTCAACCAACTTTATTAAAGACAACCCTAAAAATAGAAATCACTTAAGTTATCAAAAAGTTGCCAAAAGTTAAGGAAATAACACCACTTTATAACATAAAAGAAATGGGTACATGTGGACCCCACTTAAATGACTTGGACGCACACATAGACATCCTAGTCAGCAATGTGCCACCTAGATCAAGACACCTATGATCAGTGCCTTATCCATTGGGCCAAGAGTTCACCTATCCCGGTCGTATGGGAATGAACTCATTCATCGTGTTCCACAATCCTCCAAATGACAAGAGAGTCGATCTTGAAACTTGAGCAATTCATACACCCCTTCGTTTGAGCAACATCCTGGTATGAGCCAGTTCATCTTCATTCGTATTCACACTCACAATTACACACAGCTCTCCACATGCTCCGAATAGACTTCCATGGTGAATTATTCATTTGTCGCGAGACTGTAGTCATTACGCCAACTTGGCTTGTCAAAATCCAGCTATTCATCTTTCATCATTGAGAAGATCTTCCAAGAGTCAAAATTGCAATTCACTTATAGAGTTATGTCTTTTATCTTTGTCACCATCTTGAAGTGTTGCCATTTTGATCTGCTTACGATTGTCCAATTCAAGAACACTCAAACTTTAAGACTGGTCGATGAAGTATTGCGTCTGCTACTAACTAAGAGTTGACAGGGACACACTTGAATGATGTGGCCTTGCTTGATGATCCACATAATTGTACTTATCATTGGTCTTGGTTTGTTGATGAATAGATCCGTACAATGATCAATTGAAAACAATTGATATAGACAATATTCTCCCATTATCGATCTCTGCCGATAACAATGGCTTTTAACTCTGAAGAGACATATGCCAATAGCTACGACTTATACCGCATAATGAGGAAGTCAGAGGTTGCTTCATCTTCGGGCCATTGGAGTTGAATTGCCACACTATGCAGGTTTCGTGGTACATCCATGCAAGTGATGACCAATTCAAAACAAGCGTCAGGAAAATTGTGACTCGCCTTTGGTTGATATGCGATCACAAAATCGACCTATGTTGATCTGTCCCAAGTTGGTATCGACGATGTTCTCATACTTTGAATGGAGCGTCAAGGTGAGTAGAATGCCCTGGAACCTATACCGCAACATCATTTTGTTTGGGAATGACATGATTGTGACAGAAACGTGATTTCAGGCTATTACTTCCACCTTACAAAACTGCACAAATTGCCTCTGTAAAATTACCCTGGGAAAAATAGCAAATCTTGTCCTGAGAAGTTCTCACTTCATGATGAAGTATATTAAGGAACCACAAGTTTGTGTGTCAGAAGGTTTTTCCTCAACCAAATTCTTCAGTCAAATATTAAAGGTCAAAGTTGAATCTTCTGAAACTGCTAGGAAAATGCAAGTGTAAAACTGTGAAAATCTCGTTTGGTTTGAGCCTGAGAAAAATAACAAACGTCACCTTGAGCATCTAAAACTTGGCAAGGAAACATATGAATGTGGGAAGAACTGAACAAAATAATTATTTTCTCTTGATGATCATCTGGGTTCAAAATATCAACTCTCGAAGTGAGTCACCTTGATAGGCTGAAAACTACGCGCGCAATGAAATCATGCAAAGTGTATTTTATTTGACCCCGTGAAAAATATCAAACGAAGCGTTGTACATTTAATTTTTTTCAAATACGTACATGAATGTGGGAAGAATTCTACAAACTAAACCATTTCTATTGATGATCGTCTGGGCTCGAGATATGGATTCTCAAAGTAGGCCTTCCGCCAAGCTGAAACTGTGCACGCGGCAAAAACAAGGAAACTGGGTTTTTCTCGGGTTCATGAAAAATATCAAATGAGGTGCTGCGCATTTGAAATTTGGCAAAGGAGTACATGAAGTTGAGAATAATTCAACGAATCAAACCTTTCTTCCCGACGATCACTCTGCATCAAGATATTGAGTTCCGAAATCGATTACTTCGACAGATAGAATCTGCGTCACATTCTTTGTGCATCTATCGTTTTCTTTATTGAATTCATTTCTCTTGCGAATGCGTGGAATTCCTTTGACTGATTTTTTTTTGAATTATGCAAGCGTGGATCTATATTCCTTCATGGCTGCGTAGTCTATCTCCAATAATGCGTGGAATGATTTCTCTTTGGCAGTGCATGGCTATAGTTGATGAAGAAATAGCTGTGAGAAACTGATTCTCCTTGCTTTGGTCTGCGTGATATTTTTGTCTGAATGCCTAGAACGTGATTTGATTCCTGGCACGTGGATGGAGCAGCTATGTTAGATTTCTTCTTGGCATAGCTTTCTTTTCTTTGGACTGTTCTTTTAAAATAGCAAGCTTTAAACTTTTGACTTGGTGCAATGTGGAGATTCTCCTAACTCAGCGATCAAACCTGTTATTCTCCTTCTGAACAAAGCGCTTGAATTTCCTTCTTTATTCCTACAATGTGGAATTCATGTTGATGCGTGGAAACTCTCTCTCCTAACAGCTGCTTGGACAACTCTGATGTTCTTGGCCAATGCGTTGGAATACTTTCCTTGGGTTGTCCCACGTGGAAAATTCTAGTCCTTATCCTTGTGACTATTATGCATTTTAGACTTTTGTCCTATCATTGGCTTCATTGTCTGGAAATTCTCCTCTGGCTGAACATGCGTGGAGGATTCCTTTATGGGCTGGGCACATGAATTTGAAAACAGTTTGCTACTTGTTTTGGACTGTCCCTTCCTCAACCAAATAGAAAGGAAGTTTATTTTTCCACTGTTGTGTTTCCTTGTCTTCTGCGGGAAAGATCTCTTGGCTGTGTGGAAAATGCTGCAGACTGAGATTATTTTATTTGGCAACGTGGACGATCCTTTTTCCATCCATAGACGAATGTGGATTTCTCTTCTTCTTTTTTTATTTAAAAATGTTGTTCTTTCCTCTCTTTCAAGCTCAGTGTTGAAAATTCATTCTTTGTCATTTGCATCAAACTTGTTTATTGGACTGCTTCTTCAAAAACGTGGTGAATGTTTTTGGCTGTTCCTGCGTGGATCTTCCTTCACCCTTGGGCGTGGGAAACTGTCTTGGAAAAGGCGTGGGAATTTTTTGTCCCTAAAACCTGCGGTTTCTTGTATTCGCTGTCGCCTCCTCCAAGGCGTGGTATTCTCCTTTGCTGGCGCGGCTGAATTTGCTTTTAATTTTTTTAAAAACTGTTCTTTAAAAACAGTGTTGCTCTTTCTTGAGAGATTGTTGGATGTGACAAAATATTATGTCTTTCTAGAAGAAATAAGAAGCAAAGCTTTGTACGAATTTTTCCAACGAGTTTGACACGAGAAAGTTATGGGGATTAATCCAACTTCCCCTCTTCCCGACTAGTGGGCTTAAGTGCCGGGGGGAAATGGGGAAAGCAACGGACAATTGCCAACGGGAATGGAAAAGTGGGTTGGCAATCCCCGTTCAATTTCCCCATGCGGGAAATTGGGGAATTTCTTGCCCGTTAGCCAATCCATGATTTGGCAATTGGTGGAGAAAATCCCCACGTGCGGGAAAATTGAAGAAGATTGCTAGGAAAGGGTAAATCCGGGTGGAATGAACTTTTAATTTATATTTATTTAATTAAATACTTCTCAAGTTATTTAAAAATCAATTTTATCAAACAAAAAGCAATTAATTAATTAAATATTAATTAATTAATTTTAATGTATTTTAATGCGATTTAAAGCCTGACGGGAAGAGTTCTTGCCCGAAAAGGAAGAAACGAAGACCGAAACGATCACAAAAATGAGACGATCGCAACGAGGGCAATGAACCATGCAAAGCAACACTTTTCAAATTTTTCAAATTTTTCATTTTTTTATTATTTTTTAATAATTTTGCAAAGTCAAAATTAACTGATAACAGAGTGCAATGGTGGCGTAAATCTCTGATAGGAACTCTAGGGTATCCTTATTGAAAGATAATGGATTGCCCACCTCCTTTTAACATGCTCTTCGAATGGCCCACTAAAATCGTCGGGTGTTTTGATTTCTCCCATTGCAGGCACTCTGAATTTCTGGATTTCACGATTGATATTGTCTTGCAACTTGTACGCTTGTTCCTCTTTTTCATCTAACTGTGCAATGGCTCGGCTAATTGTTTCATATCTGATTTCTAAGGCCATTGCCCATACACGTGACAAGTCCTCAAAAGGGGTGTCAAAAACCTTCTTGTTAATCAACTCCTAAGATCAAGTGTTACTCATTTCATTCACCAATAGACACAAAGGATCCCAGTGATCCTTTTCTTTCTCCAAATCTTCTCTGATCGTCCACGTCGTGTTCACAGTTGCATGATGTGAAATTGTTCTTATCAATCATAAATAAGTAAAAATTACATTATATAATTATAATTGATATCAAATCAATAAGAGACAATATTGCAGAATGAAGATAATACCATAAACACAAAATTAGAGCACAAATATATAATAAACACACTATATTATTGATTGAATAATTTTGGAGCTAACTACATGGTGAGAGAGCTTACGATGTATAGCCTTCCATTTCCTATAAACAAGGAGATGTGGCTTACCAATATCATCCCACTAATCTCTCCTAGAGAATCTCTCCTATGATCACTCACCACCATTCTCTCATATATCCCACCAATATCTCCACACACAATAATCTACGTGAATTGTTTATTAAAAAAACTCACAACTAATACAATATCATCTATTCATTAACAATGAGTTATTTGTACGACTCATATTTTTTTTATTAAGACCGTGAATAGTTGTTTGAAAGGGACTATACCCTTGTATACAAAAGGGATGATATCTAGAAGCACAGGACATAGGTATGCAAGAGTACCATTACAAATTTTTCAAGATCCTCTATCCGAGACACTAGACATGCAATGGTAACCATAAGAGCAGTTATCTTCATCATCCTCACAAACCAGAAAACACTGCAGAAGAGAATGCACTTTATCCTTAGCTAAACAACAGTAAAAAAGTACGATGGAAGACTTGCAAGAGAAGCCACAAGTTCTTCTTGGCATAGCTCGATTTCTAGACTCTCCTTCATTGTCGGCCAAGAGGCAGCTCAATGTCGTCATATGAGTACAGTCAGTAAGGGCTATCCAGCTCGTCCAATGGTCAAGGGAGCTTTCTTTTTCCGTGCCCCAAAGATGTTACTTGGTTGTATCCACTCAAATTACCCTTGAGATATCTACAATCGCTGTTATTTTTGGCGCAGCACCAATTGATATTCCATAAGCAATATTAATATGCTTCTTGAACACACAACTTATCAAATGCCCTAATGAATATTACATTTGAGTGGTTCGGTCAAACCCTCAATGTGAAAGCACTAATCTAAGGAATCTTCATCTTTTGACATGCAGTAATCGTGATTGAAAAGTCTTTGAAACTAGCCACATGCTCATATTCTACAATCTGATGTTTTCTCAAAGAGTACAATCAACTCCAATGGGAACTTTTAGTGGAACCATTAACCACTCTGTATCGAATTTATCTAAGAGTCTTTTACAAAACTCATCAAAGAATGGTTTTCATAGTGGACCACTTGTGTCACCACGTCCATGGAAGCGTATATTCATGAGCAATCCCCATCCTTACATGAAGGGAATTGCAGATTTAATGGCATCATCTCACATCATAAGCTCAAAGGATTAAAGATCCAACAGGAATCCATGCATTGGTTCTTATTACAATACGATCCATGAAAAGTAAAGACAACAACAATAAATGCCACAAATTCATTGTGTGGCCTCCTTCACTTGCGATATGTTGTCGAGAGGTCACTGGCCTAGACCTCCTTCCTTCGTTGCCTCACTTCCAACGAACTCAGCAAGTTGCTAATCAGTCTCACATATCTCCCTTGGAAGTGCTCAATATACAATTCATTTGCCCGTGTCAATTTCAACCCCATAGATGCACCCTGCTCCTGCCTCCATAACACTTCTATCCCTTGGAACCAAAATAGGCCTCGTGGCATGATCCGTGAGCTTTATTGCCAGAAGGTCACTGAAGTATTTTCTTTACATGAGTTGCCATCAGAAACATCATGAATTAGGTTCATGATTTCTTTGAAATGACAAACTCGGAGTTTCATGGTGTTTTACAATAGTCTTGCCCATAATAAAAATAAGCTTGTCAAATATTTTCACAAAATTCTGAATTCAGGTTTTTTAGAAAAACATAAATTACCAGTCATTTTTTTTAAAGATCAGAATCCAAAAAATGGCGACTTTCTCTTCAAAACTCTTAGATTGAAACTCTTTTTACTCGTCATTCCTATTTGATAACCCTAGATGATGTGAAAATGATAGCTTATCTAATATAAATAAGCAACAATTAATTATCCCTTGTACAAGGGCTGAAACTAAGAGAAATGTTGCAGAATGAAGATAATAACATAAACCAAAATGAAGAGAAATCTGAATTCAATAAACAGCAGCTATATTATTGATTGAATAACCCTAGGAGCTAACTACATGAGTTTAGAGATTCACCAAATATAGCCTTTCACAACAGCTATAAACTAAGGATAATGATTTCAATTACACATATCATGTCCATCTAATTGGCAACAAACAAATGGAGAAAATCAGAGAAGATACTACCATATGTAATCTCAATATATCCCAGCAACATGTCAGCCACACACAATAGGTTGAAAATGAGTTGTTAAACCCCTCAATAAACTCACAACTAATACAATTCCTATATTATAAATAATGGAGATTTAGACTCATATTAATAATCAGATACAATCTTTTATTTTTCTCACCTATGATATCACCATAACCAATATTAAACCCTAGTCGCTTCCCTAGGGACACACTCCAAATTACTAATGTAAAGATTTTGCAATATTACTTCTTAACTATTACAAATCAATAATGTGATCACTAATCCAAGAGAATGTTCTTAACATTGTACACATGTAGGCAAAGTTTTATTTCTCCACCAAGCCACAAGGAAGGTATTCCGTCTTTCCCTTTTCCAACAATTGTGTTGATCCATTCGTCTTCAAGCCCGAAAGTGCACCATGAGCAATTGTGTCCTCAAAATAACATTCTAGATATAAAATGCACTAATATGGGTGTAACTTCCTCGAAGTCCTTGAAGGCACTCATATATTCCTTTCCTGTACCATAGGCCGAAAGAAGTTTACACGGCTACTCTTCCAGGCTCATCGATTTTTTCTTTTAATTGCTTTATGATTCTCAAACCCAGCCAACCTGCCTCCTAACAGAAGACACTTGATAGAAAACATTGCAAATCTAATTCAAACTGAAATGAGATGCAATTCCTAGTTGGATTATTCTCATTTTGCCATCGGACCGGGAATGGCAAGAAGTTCATCCACTTAGGATTCAATTTGACCTTAGGTTGTGACATTACAAACAATGATTGTTTACATGTCAATTCTCTCATGTAGAACCATAAGGTTGTTGCGGTGCTTTATTTTATCTTCCCTTATCGAACATTATTTGATGGATTACTGCATAAATCAGGGCACCGTGACTTGTTAAACAGTGTGTGTATTAGGTGTCATTGTCCTTGCAACATGTGCACATTTCATCAGAATTAGATTATTTACGAAAGGAATATGATAATTATCTGCTCAAATGGAGGAGGCACATGTTAATGTGAGAGGTAGTAGTGTCATTGAGTTGGTGTGACCTTTGTGGCAGTCTCAATAAGCTTAGGTCTTAATTAGTGTGTTAACTCTTGTGTAAATTTTGTCACTTTCACAAAGTGCGTCTTTCTATGTCATGGCTCTCTTGGGTGACTTTTCATGACAAGAAGTCTCCAACTCTGTGGATTTTTGCTTTGAACTTGCTAATGAAATGTCTTGAACTTGAAGTAATTTCCACCACTTTTGATTATGACTATTGTTAATCTTAATTCTGACTTGTGGCCTGAGTACCTCGTGATTTAATGGTAATGGATCTCTTACTTTGGAACCAATCCCTCATTCTTCTGACGAATTTCTTAGTTTGTTCTGTGATATCTCCTGGCTTGTGAATGTACCAATTGACTTGAGGCAATGGGCAAGCCTTGACAGCCTCATATCCAGGATCATACATTTTTGTTCCATCATGTTAGCATATGGATTTACACGCATTCAAATGACATGCAACATTGTGTGAATGAAATCCCTACTCAATGAAGGTGAGGCTGCCTTTATTGAAAACCAAAACTGTATTTACATATGTACATTCAAAATTGTATGTGGGGGGTGTTTTGGAACATCAATGGAAAGAAAAGTGAATGAGGGAGATGGAATGGAATGAAGGAAAAGAGTGGAATGGAATGAGTTGAAAGAACATGCAAGAGTTAGGTAAAAAACAGTAGGTCTAATATTGCACAAAGAGGAAAGATGAATAACTAACACAAATAAAATGAAGTTTGAGTTAGCTAAACACAGAATATGTAAAAGGTAACACATGTGAGCAAGTAGATAATATAGAGCTTGATCACTGTGAACTAGAACAACAGATTAATAACGTTGACAATAAGATCAAAGACAATATTTGCATGCAAGATTCAAACACTAACATATAATGAACATAAGAACATCAAATGTTATAAGAGACAATGAATGGGACACAAAATTCATATTTCATTAACTCCAAAATGTTTTCATCAAAAGAACACAGTTTCTTTCTTTGAAGTAAAGTTTGCATACAAAAGTATTTTCTTCTCCTCTCTCAAAGTCCCCTTTACAAATGATCCACTCACTTCCTTTTATAACCCAAAATTTGGTTACAAAGTAGTTAGGGTTTTACATGATCATTAAATAAGGCACTTAAGTGACCTTTGACTTTTTCTAACCAACTTTATCAAAAAACAACTAAAAATAGAAATCACTTAAGTTATCCATAGCTTCCCGAAAGCAAATAACAACATCCTTTTCTTAAAAATCCACTTTTTTAAAATATATAATAATAACCAATGCCTTATCCATTGAAATGGGGTCCTCCTATCTCAAACGTATGAGAAATGGACTCTCCCACTTCGTTAGATACCAAGAAAACTATCTTCGTGAACCGTCGGTGAAATTAGGATCTGCCGCTTTTGCTAGTTGAAAGGATCTAAACCTTCCCCAAGTTTCAAACATCTTTTCTTCTTCTAGAGGTTCATTTGGTTGAAGAATAGCCTCACAAAATACCTGCAATTCAATAATTCTACTTGGCATATCATTTAAATTAATAATCTTTGATTGAGCGTTCTCAAATAAGTTCTTTAATTTGATGCACCGCTCCATTGAAACTGATGAGAAATTATTGGCGGGAGTGTATATGTTCTTAAACAATTGTGAAAATTTCTCTTCCACCTATTCCGATGAACACCTTTGATTATGCTCATTTACAAGGTTGCAAGGGATCTCAGCTATGAATTCTTGAATCAAGGCGAGTGAAGTGAAGGCTTCATTGCATATTCTCTCATAATGGATCATAGAATCCTCGAGAAGCATCTTCCTTGATTTGAGATGTAGACACCAAAGAAAACATGTCCCTCAATGTTCAAAGTCGAGAATTCCTTCAATGGCTAAATCTGAGGATTCCATACTTGTCATCTCCTGCAAACTAGGAAATATCTAATCCAAATTTGATATATTAGAAACAAAATTTTCCTTGAAAGAAAGAATTGGATCAAGATACGCACTGACATCTTCATGGAGATTAACCATTGTTTTGATCATCCCTTGGCATAAAACGAGAATCTTTGAAAGCCAAGTTTTAGTGACATGACCCAATGTGTTTATTTCTTTTGACAAATTCAGAGTTTCTTCATCAGGGGCAGCCACTGCATCAGGTACTGAGAAAGTGGATGATATGGGATTTATCAGTTGTTGAACATATTCCACCAATTGATTCTTTTCGGCCTTGAGCTGAGAGTTCTAAGACTTATATTTCTCAAGTCTTTTTAGCACGATATCAATTGAATCTCAAGCCATTGCCATGTCACTTTCTAATGTGGACCTCCCAAGTCCAAGTCTGGAAACTTCATAATCAGCAGGTGGCATGGCATCACGCTCCTTATCAACTTGTGGGATGACAAGATCTACAAATATATTTTTGTCATTATCCACCATTATTTGAGAAATCACCTTAGGCTTCTTAGGAATGACGTCATTCGAAAGTTTGAAAACAGCATCAAAATCAATGTTAATTGCCTTGACAACCCTCTTCATTTTCTTAACCTTGGAATCAACCCAGGAAGGATTATCATTCACTACTTCTGCATACAAAATCCTAGAGCTCGAAGAAATATTCTCATTGTTCTCAATATCATGAGATCCTGCAAGAATCCTTTCCATGACCTCGATTTGAGGAGAAATAACCTCAATATCCACCTCCTGATCATTCGGGAGATTATGGGAAATCTCTTCATGAACTGCATGCTCTAAAGTGTTTGATATTTGGACTACCTACACTTGAGTGGACGCTTGTGCAAAGCATTGTTGAGGATCATTTGTCATGAGCTTATGAGAACTATTAACAATGTGAGTAGAAGAATCTCTACTTGAAGTAGAAAATCTTGATACACGCTCTCTTCCTTCACTGTGGCTAGGGCCTTTAGATTTTTCTCCTCGTGGCACCTTATTCGGTGAAGTGGATTTTGGCAACCACTCCTTTCTTGCTTGTTGTGTATGATTGGATGGTACAGAGGTTGATTGAGAAGGGGCTTTGGTTGAATTGAAGACCTCCTCGAGTTGAAAATTTTTGTGATCCTGAAGTATGATCTTGAATTGATTGTAACTTGGCAAGTTCTCTGTTGTACTAAGATATGCTTCTTTCGAGAATCGGTTGATTCTTACTATCAAGAGAAAATTCATCTCTTTTGGTCCAGTCAATTGGAGGCAACAGGGTAAAAGCAATTACATCATATGAGGGATCAATAGCATCTTCATCATCATTTACGAATGAATCGGGAGGGTTCTTGATGTGAAAGGCCTTGATCTGAGCAAGTGTTAGGCGAGAAAATTCTCATCTTCTTACTTTATGTTCGTCCGAACAGGCAGCCCAAAAATATTCCATGGTAGAGTTATGTTGATACTTTACTCCAAGAATATTCTGCATATATCCATTAATATCAAACTGGGCTCTCTTCACATATGGATGAATTGTGATGAGGGCGAACTCTTTTTCCATGAGTTGTGCACTGAAAATATTTGGACATTGGTATTCCCCGATTTGGATTTGGAAATGAATTCCTAAACAGTGCTTGTCACTGAGAAGATAGTGAACTTGGAATAGTTGTTGTGCAAGCTCCATTAATGCCCATCTATCACTAATGTACTTAGAAATATTCCATGGAGTACCAACAAAACCACTCACGCGAATGTAGGAAAAGGATGAAAATTGAATAAACCATGTTCCCCATTGGGAAATGACATGCATGACTTCTCTAGAAAATCTTTCCTTTGTATTCCTGATTCAAGTTCCGAATCATGCGGAAAGTGAATGCATCGTTGACTCTTCTAAAATGGTGAGAGCTATTTATGAAACTTAGTTGCGGATAGTAATGGAAGACACTATTTGATGGCCCCATGACTCCTCTTGTTTCGAGTCCAGAAAATAGCTTTCTTCTTGTTACTGCATAAGTCAGATACGATGTCATGTAGAAGCATCCAGTCATCCTAACTTCTATCAATTGTTTGTGAATGGTATTACTGATGATGGTGGCCCAATCCACAAACTCTTTCTTGGAAAGGATGATACAGATAAACTGATACATCCATGGGTGGAAGATCCTAGCAGAGGGTAAACTGAAAACTCGACTTTGGAGAGTAATCATGTCCTCGATTTCTTCCACGAACTCAACGTGCAGTATAGTTCTTTGGGAAGCCGGTCAATTCGATTCCTCTTGGTCACTAACCAGTTGTTATTAACCATCTTGCTCCACCTAAGGGGTTCTTCATCCCAAAATTCTTGTGCTTACTGGTGAGTGATATTTACATTCGCAGGAAATTCATGTATGTCGAGCAATTCCTCAATGTGCTCTGGTGTGATTAAGAGAAAAGGCTCACGATTATCTTTAAAAATTCCTCACCTCTTAGGATTATAATGCTCTGCACAAGTGATAATCAGTTCTGGACACTACACCGAGACAAGAAATGTCACTGCTTAGGGTAGACCACTATGGTAAAGCCTATCCGAGAATATGGTTTTACCTTCAGTTTTCACCCGTTCACAAAATTGTTGCACATTGATGTGACCCAGATTTGTATCAGTGATATTGTCATATAATGACTTGATAGAATTGGGAGGAATGATTCCTTGGAATTAGTACTTGAGTGCAGACTTATTCAATTTCTCAACTGGCTTCCTCGATCTTCCTACGGATTTGTTATATTTTTCGGCCATTATGAATTTCACAGAAAAATGACTCGGGCACGCAAAACAACGCAAGCGGGGTCGGGTCTCAATCTCCGAAACCCTCGTCAGTGCAAGAACAATATGACTTGTTTAATTATTACTATTATTATTATTTTAAAAAATAATAATAATAATAATAACCAGCCCTGGTTACAAAAAATATATTTTTAATAATTATAACCAGCCCCCGGTTAAAAAGAAACATCTGCTAAGAGCCTTGTTGTCCCATGCAAAAGTTATGCTTCACCCCATGCTCAAAATGTTAGAAACCTTGTGCCATCTCATGAAATTTCCAGCCCTCCTTCCACTGTTGTTTTGCCTAAATACATTCCCTATGACATCGCTCAAGTTTTGAGCCAAATCAAGGTCAGTGTTCCAATTGTTGAGCTGCTTGGAATCCCTGAGCACAAGAGAGCACTTGAGTATTTTGGGATTGAAGGAGGAGAAGGCTGCCGTGAAAAGGAATGTGAATGTTGTAGAAGCTCCACTTGCTATTGCAGAGGTAGGAAAGACATCAGCATTGGAAGAATTTGGTGAACCACCGGAGGTATATTTGGGAACATCCTTGGTTGAATCTCAGCTGAGTGTTGACCCTTTCTTCACAACTTTGATCATCAAGGATAGGTTGCCGCATAATTGTATGTTTGACTCCGGGGCATCATGCAATGTCAGGCCTTTGGAAGTTATGAATGAGTTATATATCAAAGTAACATCAGTGTATGGCAAGTGTACTACCATGGATTCCTGGGAAGTGCCAATTGTTGGATGTGTCAAAGGTTTGGTGGTGCAACTTGCAGCCTATCCAGGTAAGAATTTGAAACTTGATGTTTTAATTGTAAATTTCCCTACCAAATGGGGTATGTTATCGTTAAGAAATTGGGCTGAAAGTTTTGGAGGGAGTGTCCAAATGGATATGTCTTTTTCCACCATTCCCATTGAAGGTAGCCTTGTACAATTATATGCAGAGAAGAAGATGTTGCATCTAATTGAGGATCCCAAACAATGCTTCTTATGAAGTATTATTTGCTGATGTTGATGTTGATAATTTTATTGGGTTTGCTGATGGTATGGAGCACAAGATGGATTAGTCAAAGTTTCGTGAATAAGTAGGCTCTCCATGGACTTTGTTATTTGACGAAGCTTGCTCAAAATTTAGTCATGGTTCTAGTGTTGTTTTGATCTCTCCAAGCAAAGAGGAATTTGTTTTTTCCTTTCAAACATAACTTTGAATGCACCAATAAAATAGCTGAGTATGAGGAATTATTGTTAGGACTGAGGATTTCTTGGAAGTATGGCGTAAAGGATGTCATTATAAAGGGAGATTCTGAGTTGGTTGTCAAACAAGTTAGAAAACTGTATGCAACAAAAAATCAGCGAATGAAACAATACAAACACGCAGTTTGGGATCTGATTGAGATGTTTGATTCCTTCAACATTGTTCATCATGATAATAAGTTTAAATATGATTGTAGATAGGCTAGGAGTGTTGGGGTCAAGATTTGACAATTGTACTGTTTCTCCATATTGTGAATATGATGTAGAAATACTCACTAGGCCTGCAGTCCCTGATAACATCAAGCATTGGCAAGTATTTGATGATGATGCTCAGGTTCAGAGGTTTTTGCAGAACCAAGGTGAGTTTGTGGATCAGCATATTGATTTGGAACCATTAGTCTGTAATGTTGATGGAAAAGAAACCTTGTTTGGCAGGGATATCATTCAATTGAAGACTAACACCATCCCCTAGAGGGCTGGTTGCTCTTGAGTCAAATTTTAACAATGTTGATTGTATAATCAATAGAAACATGTTTGCATCTAGAGATGTTGAAGAGCATGACTTGGGAACAAAGGAGAAACCAAGGAAGATTTGGTTAGGGAGTGGTTTAAACAAGGAAGAAAAACAGTCCTATATCCAATTGTTGAAACAATATCAGGACTGTTTGGCTTGGTCTTATTCCGAGCTGAAAGCATATAGAGAAGACTTGTTCCAACATGAAATCCCTCTTGAGAAAGATGCCAAACCATTCAGACAGAAGCAAAGGCTAATTAACCCACTCCTTTCTCTCAAAATGCAAGAGGAATTGAAAAAGTTGAGAGATGGAGGAATCATTCAACCCACAAGGTATTCTTCTTGGGTTGTAAACTTGGTGCCAGTCAGAAAGAAAAATGGAGATATCAAAATTTGTGTGGATTTCAGAAATCTAAATAGAGCATCAATGAAATACAACTATCCTCTACCAAACATGGAAAACATGTTGCAATTAGTGACTGGTTCTGAAATGATTTCTACTTTGGATGGTTTCTCCGGTTATAACCAAGTTGTTGTCAAAGAATCAAAGAGGATTAAAATTGCCTTTACTACTTTATGGGGAACATATGTTTTTGTCATGATGCCCTTTGGTTTAATGAATGTTAGAGCTACTTTTCAAAGGGATATGGACATTGCTTTTGCTGGCTATATCAATGATTTTATTGTTGTTTATTAAGATGATATTACTATTTTTTCTAGCAAAAGAATTGACCACTTCCAGCATTTGGAAAGAATGTTGATCAGATGTAGAGAATATGGCATTTCACTCAATCCAAAGAAGTGCCATTTTGGAGTGCAAAGAGAAAAACTACTTGGTCACATTGTGTCTAAAGAAGGAGTTATGATTGATCCACAAAGGATAGAAGCTATCAGCAAGATCCCAGTTCCAAAAACTAAGAAAGGAATCCAATCCTTCTTTGGTCAAATCAATTTCATTAGAAGGTTTGTGTCTAATTTTTCTGAGTTGACTCTCCCCATTACTTGCATGTTGAAGAAGGACCAGAATATCAAGTGGGAAGAGGCTTCCCTTAAAGATTTTGATGGAATCAAGGAAGCATTGAAGCATGCTCCTATTCTAGCAGCCCCAAATTACAAGAAACCTTTCCAAATTTTCTCCTTTGCTTCTGAGCACACCATTGCATCTATTTTGTTGCAAAAGGATGATGATGGAGCTGAAAGACCTATTGCCTTCTTTAGTAAGGCATTGCAAGTAGCTGAGTTGAAATACACAATCATGGAGAAACAGGCATTTGCCTTGGTAAAAGCAGCAAAATTTTTTAGGCCTTATATTTTGAGTTCCAAAATTGTTGCTTATGTTCCTCACACAATGGTGAAAGACATCTTATCATAGATGGAGATCTCAAGAAAAATGTGTAGATGGGTCAACAAATTGCATAGGAGTATGATATGGACATCCAGACCACAAAGCTAGTAAGAGGTTTGGGTCTTGCCAAGCTCATGGCTGAAAGAAATCTGCAGAATGCTGAAGTAAATGAGGTAGAGGAAGAAAGGACAGGTGTTCTTGAGAAATTGTTGAGTTCTGAATGGTATAAGGATGTAATATTTTATCTCAGACACTTATGCTACCTTGGGCATTTGAATAAAAATCAGAAAAGAGCCCTCAAGTTGGTTTCTCAAAAATATATCATTACAAACTTTGGGTTGGCTTGGAAGAAACCCTGAAGGAATCCTCTTGAGATGTGTGACTGAAGATGAAGCTCCCAAAATAATTGCTAATTTCCATGGGGGAGTTTGTGGAGGAAATTTTTCTGGAAGAGTTACTACATACAAAATTCTGAGGGTTGGTTATTGGTGGCCAACTCTTTTCAAGTATACAACTCAGTTGATTAGAAGATGTGAGATTTGTTAGCATTTCTCTAAAATATTGAAAGCTTCAGGATCCCTTCCTTTGCAGCCTATATCAATTGAAGATCCTTTCAAACAATGGGGGTTGGACTTCTATTGGTGAAATATCTGATTCATTAAGTGTTGGACACAAATAGATTTTGGTAGCTACTGATTTTTTCACAAAATGGGTAGAAGTAATTCCCACTAGGAAGGAAATGCACCAAGTTGTAATGGACTTCATATTGAATCATATCATCTATAGATTTGGAGTGTTAGTCAAGATTATTGTTGATAATTTCATGAGTTTTAGAGTTGGACCTTTAGTGGCAATGTGCAAAAAGTATGGCATAAAGTTGACATATGCTTCTAAATAAAATCAATAAGGAAATGGATAGGCTGAGTCTAGCAATAAAAACTTGTTGAAAATCGTTCAACAGGACTTTGGAATTGAACAAGAAGAAGTGGGGTCAGTAACTAAAATTTGTTGTTTGGGCTGACAGGATCACTGCCAAAAGAGCTACTGGTAAGATCCATTTGAGTTGGTATATGGAACACAATATCTGCTGCTCTTACATCTGTAATTCTCTTCATATCAATTTGTTCAACAACTTGAAGACCAAGAAATCAGTCCATATGAAGCAAGGATTAATCAGATTGTTGAGCTTGATGAAGAAAGAAGAGCATCCCATCAGAGGCATGTAAAATTCAGAGAGAGGATGAAGAAGTTGTTTGATAAGAAGGTAACCCCAAGAACTTTTAGTATTCGAGATCTTTTGCTATTATGGGATATTAGGCATGAAGATAAGGGAAAGCATGGTAAATTTGATGCTTTATGGATGGGCCCATATTCCATTGACATAAGAATTGGTGAGAATACCTTTTTCATCAAATACCTAGATGGGGAATTTCTTGAGCTGCCTGTTAATGGAAAAAATTTGAAGCATTTTTTGGATTGATCCCCAAAACTGAGGTTTGTATATCACTTGTATAGTGTACAGTTTTTTGTTTTATTTTATTGTTTAGGTTTTTTTTTTTGTGTGTGGAAACCATTTTGGTCGGTTTATCAGCTGGTTTTTTGGGTGTTTTGGCTTGTGAATCTATTTTCCCAATGGATATTTTGGCACTTGGTCTACTTTTGTTCTTTTGGCACTCACAGGGAGTGCCCATCCCCAAGTCGGAGCCTTTGTTGGTGCTCAAAATTGTCTCGCCCCCATTTGTGCCCTTGGAAATTTATTTTATTTATGGCATCTATCATTTTATCCTTCCCCATGATTGTGCTTGGCTGGTCTTTGTTGTAATTTTTATTCTACCCCTGGGTTAAAGATTGTGTATTGGTCCATATTTTTCTCCTAGTTTCTTTGTTCCTCTAGAAAGGTCTGTATTTTAAGTCCCCCATGCTCTGTCCTTTCAAAAAATCATGTTTTCCCATTCCCTCTAGTGCCACAGTCAGAATTTGTTGTTCTTGACATTTCTACCTTAAATACTTGAAGAAGAATTAGTTGATATGTCCCTGAGGAATGTATTTGAGACTTGCAACTTTCTAAACTATCTATCCTTGAAGGAAATTTCATTTCCAGGCTCAAATGGTCATGTATTCTGTATTTTACGGTTTGATGGGTGTTTTCTCCTGGTCAAATTTACATACTTACATCTACAGGGGACGTGGCACCTTTTGGTTGGATGCGGATTGGCTAAACACTTCAAAAATTATATTAAAAGACCTCAACTCAAAAATATTTCCACGTGGGTGAATGGTGCTCGTTTGAGAGATTTACTTTTTGGTTTGGCCTTGGAGTAGCACCGGGAGGACATGTCAAGGATTCTACTGCATGGCCCAAACTTGGAAAAAAAATTATGCAGTTGGAGCAGTTTGGTGGAACAAAATAGGTGGCGAGCTCGCTCTCCTTCATGGTCTCTGCTTTGGGCACCATTTTAAAGAAGCACCAGGATGACACATGGAGGCGTCTGCTTGCTTTGCATTTTACTTAGAATTTTCAATGGCCAAAAAGGAGACTACCTCAGAGCATGACACATGGTGCCTTCCACTGAGCTTCAAGCATTCATAAAAATCTCACCGGAACAGGACGCATGGCAAGCCTGCACGCTCGTTCAAGGCATCAAATTTTTGGGACCACCTCAAGGTGCACCGTGGTGACACGTGGTAGTTTGAAAAGTCAAAGAGGCAGGGAGGCAGACCATCGAGGGAAACTTGGAAATTTTTCTTCTTGTATTCAACTAACTCAAAGTATCAAACTAACCCACGAGCCTGAGGGTAAAAATTCAAAATTCATCTGAGAAGTCAATAGCAGAGGTGCTGACTGGTGGAGGAAATGTTAAAAAAAATTATTTTTTGAGGGAATATGGAGTTAAAATATGAAATGAGAGGGGTTCCCCTGTGGACTAATCATATGAAGACACGTGTCATGCCGGAAGGGCGGAGCCGCGGAGGATAAATGAAAATTTTTCCTTTTTCCAGAAAGATGCAAAATGTGTAAAATTGAGTCGTGACTCTGTATCTAGTCAGTATTGCACCATGTGTCAGGCCCAAATCTCATCGGCGGAGCAGTGGAGGAAATCAAGAAATTGTGAAAATTTTCCAAAAGTAGTAAAAAATGTAGAAACACGTCCCGAGGCCCGTTTTTACCCGGATCTACCACGTGGAGGGATCAAATTTTAAGTTAAGGAACAGATCGATGGTAGTTATGCATTTCACCAATTTGGCTGCCATTTTATCTCCAGGAAGTTTGGAGATGCATTTTTTTGCATCAATATTCATCCAATTTTTTACCAATTCATGTTGTCTTGGCCTGTAAGGTCTGCATTAATCAATTTGGGGGTTCAATTTGTGAATCCAAGGCATTTCTCAAATGAATTTTTACTCTGGTTTGTGAAAAATGTGAATTACCATATCAAAAGTTTCCGAGTAAAAAATTGGGATGGAAAAATTTGAAATGATGAAATGAAAGGGATCTACATGTGTGGGAAATGAAAAACGTGCTTCCACTTTGAAGAATGATGAAATTTTTGTGATGATTCACCTTTTGAAAGAACAACTGGCAACTTTTTGTGAGTTTGTTAAATGTTCATTTTCTAGAAATATTGCAAAGCAAAGGTTCTTCGAATATTCCACTTTTAGAGGGAATATTTGAGGGCCAAAAGTGAGTGAGTGAGTGAAAGGTATATATTGCATGATTTTTTCATGTAAATGGTTGGGAAACTTCAATTTTCATGAGAAAATTTGAGAAGAAGCTCATCCTCTGAGAAACCACTTTATGAGAAGCCAGGTTAACTTCCTTTTTGCATCAAGATTTGTCATTCATGTTGAGGTTAGTTACAGATTGTATAGCCACTCAACAAGATCTGATATTGTTCTTAAATAACATCTCCCCTGCTAATGAATCTTGATGAATTTTGAGTTAATTTGTGTCAAATCTTTGGAAAATTTGCATGTGTTTATTTCACTTTCAGAATGTCTAAAAGTAGTTTTTCTTGTTCCTATTGCACTCTGGTTGTATCAAAATATCTTTGAATCATGCATAGATCTCAATCCTTGTGATAGTTTAGTGGAATCTATGTAATTTCATTTTTCATAAGAGATTTCATCTGATAAATGATAATAAATTATTATAAATTCACTTTACCTTTATCTTGATTGACATAGATTGTTTGTAAGGCTCTGGGTGTACCTCAGGTGTGATTGATCTAGATATTTCTGAATGTTTTATTGGGTCTTCTAA
This sequence comes from Taxus chinensis, assembly GCA_019776745.2. Lineage (NCBI taxonomy): Eukaryota > Viridiplantae > Streptophyta > Pinopsida > Cupressales > Taxaceae > Taxus > Taxus chinensis. The sequence continues at coordinate 655,386,805 of CM034155.1, read as the reverse complement.
CTCAAGCCTTCATGCTAGAATCATCAAATATTGTGTGGAAAAAGTGCATGTCTTGGCCTTCCAATATTGATGCACACCTTTCTTGGTTGAAGGAATGTTTTAACTATCTTTAAAGCTTTCTGTTATCGAGTTCTCCATTGTGTTGTGAATTTTCTGCAAAGGATCCTGGTAGAAGTTGTAAAATTCTGGTCTAGTCTTGAAAAATCTCCCACCAAAAAATTCATTCAAATAACCTAATCATACACTGCATATACCCCTATTTTGCATTATGTATATCCACAGAAGAACAAAATCCATTTGCTAAATTATGTAGAAAGCATATCAAGATTCACAAATGTCTTCAAGTAACTTTAGCCTTGTGTTTGAAAGCATATCTCCATAATCCGGAAGTGACAGCTCTGTGAGAGTTTGAATTTGGTGTGTTGATCAAATTTTCTATAAGGCCATTCTCTATAAAATCTATTTCATAAAGAAATTTATATGCATCTCCTTCATAATAACAGAGGTTAAAAAATAGGTTCTCTTACCTTGGTTGAAAGGCACAACCTAAAATAGTTAGGATGAGAACAAATCCTTTTAAGGTGCTACCCACTTCTTCAAAGCTTGAGTGCTAATAAGGTTAGAAAAATTGCTTCCCCGGCTATAAAGATGACATATAAATCATTTATCTACCTCTGAGTGTCTTGAAAATTCCATGATGCTGCTCAAGTTGTCAAGGAGATTAAATCTGGGTACCATTTTCCAGGCATTAAAACTTATTATTTTTCCCCGTTGTTGTGCGTGGGAAGCTTTTTATTTCTCCTATGCACCTATGTGTGGCCTTTAGCTTTTAGCATGCATGGAAAATTGTATTTTTGGTCTTATGCCTGCGTGGAAAACCACTTTGTTGCCTACGTGATGGACTGTCCAGGTAAATGTGTGGGAAATGTTGTTATTGCTTTCACGTGTTGTTTTCCTTCTCCTTGTGTGAACAATGCTTGGACTGTTCTTTCTTCTTCCTCTTTTACAATGGCCTTCAGTGTATTGCTTGAGGGATGTGATAAAATATTATTCTGTTCCTTCAGAAGAAATAATAAGCAATTGGAAAGCTTCGCACGACTTCTTCCAATGAGTTTGAAGGAAGGATTTTTATGAGGATTTAGGAAGCTTCCCCACAACCGTTTTTTACTTGTCCCGTTAAAACAACTTCCCTCCTTCCCGGGTTACCATTGTCAGGGAAGTGGGAAAATCAATTGCCAATTGCCAACGGAAATGGCAAGGCGGGCTAGAAATCCCCAATTTATTTCCCCATGTGGGAAATCGGGAGATTTTTTGGCCGTTTGCCAATTCATTAATTTGGCAATCGGAGGAAGAAATCTCACAAGCGGGGATTTAAAACAAATTTGCCAAGAAAGGGGAAATCCGGGCCCGGAAAGCCAATTTGGCACCCCGGCTATGGGAAGCGAAAGCTTATTTTTCCCCCGACAATTAAAATAAAACTTGTCGAATGAATTTTAATTAATATTTATTTAATTAAAAACCCCAAAGTTATTAAAAATTAATTTTATCAAACAAAGAGTAATTAAGTAATTAAATATTAATTAATTAATTACATATTAATTAATTAATATTTAACACAGTTTAAGACCTGGCGGGAGGAGTTCTCGCCCGAAAAGAACGAAACGAAGACCGGACCGATCACAAAAATGAGATGGTCGCGATGAGAGCAAAGTATCATGCAAAGTAACACTTTCGAAAGATTTTAAAATTTCCATTTTTATTAATTTTGCGCAGTCAAAATTAGTTGATAACATTGATCTAAGCTCGGCAACCCTATCGATCCTGAGCTTGACCTCCTTCCACCTATCTCATCTCGAGCTGAGTTCCCTCCACACCCAACTCGGTCTCTAATTCCGAGCTGAGCTGCTACGCATGCCTTGACCGCCTCTACGTCCCGCTCAAGCACTTCAACTCACTGCACCGAACTACTAGAACTCCTACTCTCTCTCTATTCAATTAGGCCCTCTACCAAACTCGACCACCAGATTCGTTCCAACTCAACAAATCCTGTAACACCTCCGGTCCGATCTCACAATCGTAGAACTCGACCCAAACTCTCGGCCTTGGCTTGCTCACTCCCTACGAGCTTTCACCCACTTTACTCCTCTAGCTTGGCTTGGCAAGCCTCTCCACGAGATCTACAAAATCCTTAAACATGGAAAAACTCCAACTCCTTTACTCTCCACTGGGCAATCTCCCTATAGCTCGGGTCATGATCTGGTGACTCCCCCTCGGCTTCGTCAAAGCACTCAACTCGATGACGGTGGAAGACGGTATTGGCATTGGCAATGTTCCAAGCGACCCCTAAGGAAACCCTAACTCACCAACCTCAAAGCTCAAGCCCATCCGAATGCAGGTAATTTTTAAAAATCATTTCTTAAGATTTCAAATCTTAAATATCACAATGCTTACCTTATATGCTCACACGCGAGCTCGCCCTTCTGGCCAACCTGCAAAGATTAAGTCATTGAGAGAGGATAGATTCGAACCGCCATAACCCCTCACTATTTTTTCATTCAAATTCTCACCTATTAAACCGTAAAACTCAATTAACACCTATAGGTGTTTGAAGTGCTTGGTTACCCGACCAGCTAGCATATTTAGGGATAAGACTTAGAGAGGAGAGGTCATGGGGTCGAACCCTGCCAATCCTCCCTCTAGCCTATATTTTTTAAGGGGGCATTGTCAAAAAGGAGGATTTTCAAAACAAGAGGGGTATTGTTTTAAAAAGCATACTATTTTGTGGAGGGGGGGCTCCTTTTAGCTTATATTTTTTGATAAATTTGTTTAAGGAGGCATTTTTTAAACAAGGGGGTTATTTCTTCCAAAAGCGTATATTTTTTTGCAAACAAAGGGGTTAGGAGGGAGGGTGGCATACTGGTAATATTTTTGCAAAATTCTAGAAGGAAAGCATTTTTCCAAATTATGGGGTGGGGGGAGCATGGCCTAATGGGCAATTTTTTGCAAAATTCAAAAAGGGAAGCATTTTTCCAAATTATCAAGGGGGCACATTGCAAGACATGCAAATTCCCTGAAAATAGAAAATTAATTTTTTAAAGAGGGCATTTTTTTCCGCATTGGAAATTTGTATTGCAATTCTACTAAAATATGTTATATTTTTGTAAATTGTGCACCAAAATTGCAATTGTGAAACACAATACCACATGAGATCTCAGATCTCAAACAACATTCGTATTCACAGTGCCTCTAGTTCGAGCTTACAAGTAAAGTTGTTTTGTTTGAACTATTGCATCAAATGCATAATATAGTTATAACAACAGTGTCTATGGCATTGCCTCTTTAAACTGCCAAGAAGAAAGGAGGTCACATTTACATGTCCTGGAACCATCCCTCAATTGCCCATTCACCATGATCATTCGGCATAAATTTTGGTTTCGACATCAATTAAATAAATTTCTCTCACATATTGTCTAAATATCACATAGCACTTTTCTCTCATGTGCCTTAACGTCTCTCTCATGTATTATCGAGTATATAGAGAGGACAAGTTTCTTCCATGTACCGACGAGTATATAGTAAGGGAGCATATGTCTAGAGATTTGGTATATCAGACTGACGGTATATAGAGAGAGGAACCTTTTGAAATGATAAGTCATTAATCCATCTTTCATGGTTTGTGCACGACATGGCAAATAGTGTGAAATTCTTCCTACCAAACTCATAATTCCTACATGGAGACAACTATGCAACATGAAAAACAAAAATCAAAACTTGTTTGGAATATGAGGACATTTGGAATGTAGTTGATGGCTATCTTACTTGACATGACAGAGGTTGACTAGCAGTGCAACTTTGATCAAGCAAAGCTCATCATCATGTTTGGAGTATTGGATGAGGTACAACCCCATGTCTAAGATGTAGAGACAACCAAAGAAACTTGGGAAATACTCAAGACAGTGTATGAAGCATAGAACTAGAACACCATCCTACATTTCCGAAGTCAGCTGCACAATCTCATATTTAAGCCAAATGAGACAGTTGAAGCCTATTTGAGGTGTGTTACAACCTTAAGGCTCTCACTCCAAGCGTTGGGTGAACCTGTGACATATATCTCTCTCGTACCCATTGCCTTGAGAGGATTGCCACCATCCTACAAAGTGTCTGTGACCACACTAAAAGTTACCAAGCAAAAACCGACCTTTGAAAAGTTGAACATATTGCAACAAGAAGAGTCCATGCACAATGAGGTAGATGATGAAGACTGTTGGAAAAATATTTTTTATGAGACAAGACATTGGGAAACACAACAATTCAGGGGACTGAAGTCCCTCCTCTTAATGGGGAGGTTCCCTTATTGAAAGTCAAAATAGATAAACTGCATATAATATGCATAGTATTTATTTGTAGTTTTCTAGCTTGATGGTTGTTGAATTTTTGGATTCCATCTGTTGGGTTTTCAAGGGAAGAGAACGAAGAGAAATAGAACTAGAAAAAAGAAGACAATACCAAAGATGAGGAATTCGATAACATTTTTATAAGAGCAAAATTTCAGATTTCAAATTACTCTGTGCATGTCTTGAGATTTAAACACATAGCATTACATTAGAACGAAAACATAAATACCACAAATCATATCCAAAATTGACATATGATCAAAATATACACTGACACAAAGTTCGTAACATGCTTAGGAAGGCAATGAGCTCAAAGTTTCATTGATATCGTCATCAAGAAATGTACCAATGATGGTCGATATCAAAAAGAAGGAGAGATGAAACATGGAATTTTTCTTCAATATCTTCATTTTCAGAAGTTCCAACCTGCTAAAACAAAAAAATCCAACCCCTTACTATGAAAAATGATCCCCTTGTTTTTACTTCTCAACTTGAAAGCTAGCTTGTAACCGGTTTCCCACATTTTTTTTTTAATTAACTTTGTAATCTATTCACTTAGGTCCTAACTTAAATGAATTTATATTTGAGTCACTTAAGTTTTAGGAAAAGTGTCTTTTTGCCAACGCAAAGATATAAATATCACTTCATTGACGGGAAAATGAAGAACAAAAGACTTAGGAACTAGGGAGAAAAATTAGTTGCTAAAGAAACTCCTTGAGTAATTTGCTTTGACGACCTTGATATTTAACACATGTGACTGAAAGCTTGTGAGGACATCCTTTACAACATCGCTTCATGCGAGGACATGATTGTGTATCATCCAAAACATTAACTTAAGTATCGGTTTCTTCCAAGATCGTTCCTAACTCATCCAAACAAATTCAGGGAGTTCCTTTATTGCATCTAGAAACTGTATTACAAAGATCTAGCAATCAAATTCATTAGAATCAACAATGATGTGTTGTGGATGAAACAAGATGATCCTTGATATTTTCTCATGAATCGATCCTTAAACTCATTAATTGGCCTCAACTTAAAATTACTCTCATTCAAAGCGACTGACAATGTATATCATGCAAATTAACGCAAATATCTTTGATTTTAACAAGTTGTTTCTCTACAAATGAGGAGAAATGTAATAAACCACTTGTTGATGAGTGTCTTCATTTTCCATTCAATAGTCCGCATCCATTTTCTTGAGATATCATCTTTCACATAACGCATTAAGAATCCCTTTTTGATAGGAGTACGTTCATTGTCCATGAATTGGCCATGGAATGAACATCTATGAATCAAAATTTTCCCAATGAGAAGATTTCAATGCGTTAAGTTATATTTAAAGTTCATATCAATTTTCAGAGTCGCTGATATCAATGTATTCATAGCATTTTGCTAACTCCATGGATGTATTTGCAACCATCGATTAGAATGCTTTCCACCCATGATTTTGTGATTCATCCCCTAGTTTGCTGAATTGTTGAACATCTTCAATAGCTCTTCGATTGAATTTATTGATCAAAGAGGCTGCTCGTGTTAAAGAAGTTAGAGAAGCATTAGAGATCCAGGAATGTTTGAATATATGTTGAGAGCAAGCATACATGCTCTTCCATTTGTTCTTGAGTTTGCTTTCCTTTCTTTACGGCTCTTTCAATGAGTCTTGTAGCCAATTGATTCTAAGAGGTTGTGCACATCCCCTTCATAAGTAGACTATTTTAATGGACATTCTACTCGAGATCATGTAGTCAGCTGCATTGTCATCTCTAACTCATCTTTCTTAATAGGTGAATGTGTAATTTCCATGAACTGTGCTCTTGAAGCATCAGATACAAGCCTTAAGGTAGTTTTAGACTTTCTTTGTGGTCCTACTCAATTCCAAGATCTGGGAAACTACATCATAATTTGGAGTGACAATCTTTAACATTTCTCTGTCTTCTTCTCTTCAATCAAATATGGGACCTAAGAGAAAGATGAACGTGGAAGAAGAAGAGTGAGGGGACAAGGTTTGCAATGGTACAGGAGAGAGGATGAGGGGATGAATGAATGGATGGAGGAGGGAGATGAATGACATGTGAAGGTGATGGGAAAAAAAAAAGATTCTTGTGAGGAGAATCCACAGGAAGAGAAAAAGATTTATGAGTGTCTTCTTCTAGGACAACCAAAATATTTTTTTTAGGGGGAATAAACAATTTCACCATGTTCATGGAGAAGCTACAATATTTCTTCTCACTAACACTTTTGAGATAGGAAAAGATTACGTGCTATTTTCTGGAGAAATGATTTTATGAGGGAGTTCCTGTTGTTTCAACATTACCTTTTGTAGCATGAGACCTAGGTGTCCTAATATACACCTTGGTATGAGATGCCCCTCGAGCAGTTGTGGGATCAACATCCTTATTACAAGAAGTTAACTCTACCAACTTGTTCCAAGAAACCATTTCTTAGACATTTCATCACAACATATGTGCGGTCATTAATATCACATGTCTTCTCTGATTGGCTAATCAATATGCTTTCAGAGTGTCTGATTTTGCGCACTTTTCATTCAGTGAAGTTAAAGAAAATCACTTATGTTGTCAACCAACCCTTCAGTTATCTATTCCAATTTGAATGTTTTCGTCTGCTCAATTGTCATTCTCATATAGTCTCTCTGACGGACTTCAAGATCATCGAAAGCAATCTTCTCAAAAATCCTTCAATTTCAGGTTGATAAGTGGTAGTGTTAGAAATCCTTATCATATTACTTTTGAAGAAACCCTTTACTATCAAAATAGTTTTTTTAGTATATGCATGCAAGTCAAATGGAAGGAAAGTTGGATCAATATGTCTGAGCATCCCAAGTGTTTTTGCAATGGTAAAAACCAAGTTTGATAGGAAAATTAACATCCTTAATCTTTCTTTTCTCTGCATCCAAGATATGAACAATTTCCTAACTGTCTACATAAGTTCAATTAAAACCAACTTATCTTTTGCATACCTTGAGAAGCTTGTAAGGCGGACCTTAAAAACTACCAACCCTGGATGTAAGTGAAAGTTTGAAATTAGATGAAATAGCTCCCAAACATTCATGGCCAGTACTTTATAGCATTTCTTTGAAATTCTCAATCGTGGTGTTTCCTTCCATTATCCTAACTACAAACATAGTAAAGATATCATTAGCTCTCTTGATGTGAGTCATGCTGCCTTCGTGAGTGATTTGTGGGTGGAAGTCATAGATTCTCCAACTTTCACCCAATTGTCTTTTTGAAGACAAACCCGACCATACTCTGATTGTTGCAATCAAATAAACAAGATATGAGGTCATGTAGAATTCAGTGGTGGCGTCAAGATTTATCATAGCATTGTGAATATTATCACTCATGATCTAACACCATTCAATGCATTGTGAGCTCATCACATATCACATTTGTAAATTGTGCTCACCTGTGGTTTTGAACTCCTTTGTAGTGGGATCACCCATCACTCTGCTAAGAAGGAAAATCATGTTTGAAAGCTCTTCATGGAATCCAACTCTGTACTAGGTTTTTGAGAATCTTGGAATGGACCTTTTTTCTACACTTTCAACCAAGATTTGGCCAACATATTTTGAAGTTTAGAATCTTTGTTATTCCATTTAGCTATGGAATCTTCCTTCGTGAGGACCACCGAGTGTTTTCTCCTTCATATTTCGAAAATGAGTCCAATACTCTTTGAATCAAGTTGAGCCACTAGTGTACCATTAGGATGCCTTGACTTCGTGATTAATAACATCATAGTTCTTTGCACAAGTTAAGACAAGATCATTATATTGTATAGACAATGACAATTATCTGGTGACTTTGTATAATCCACTACGGATACTATTCAATTTTCTTATGGAGTACAATTATTCTCCACCATTCTGACTTGGAGATCCTTTAAAATCCACAAAATCAACATTACTATCTCCTATGTTTGGTAAGTCTATGATAAGAACATAGATATATGTTCATAGCCTAAGTATTTAAACTTCATGGCTCTAACTTAGTGAATGTACGCAATGAGAAAGCGTTATAGAGAATTGAATCGAGCAAAAGAAGTGTCTGAAATAAGTGATTTTTATGTTATTAAAGGAGCAAAAACCCTTCAAAACACTTTGGAGAGGTAGATAAAATAAACCATACGCCATCTTAGCATGCAAATTTACAATCATTATAAAGGCATTTGGGAGAGGGATTGATGGTCAAAGTTCCAAGGATTATTGACAGATACAACAAAATTTATGAGCAAATCTCTTTTGAGAGTGTGTTGGTAAAACTAGGGACAAACCAAAAAATGCACTAAGGAGGAAATGAATGTGTTTTGGGAGAAAAATGAGCTTGCACTTTACTGTTATGTTTTCCTCAAATCGACTTGGGTGCACCCATGGAAAGCCTTTTGAGAACTAACTTATTCATTGTAGACACACTTAGGAGAGCCTTTTGGTAACTAGAATGCATTTGGGCGCACTTGGGAACGAAAAGTACCCCAGGTGCACTTGTGAAGTGCTCCTTAGGAACCTCCAAATCATCTTAGGCGCACATGTGAAGATGACTTTTGGAAGCTATGTTTTAATGTTAGGAGCACCCATGTGCATGTACTCTAGGAACCAAACATTACTTAAAACACTTTAGTGGTGTGCTTTTAGGAACAAGTTTATGAGTGGGGCAGCCTTTAAAAGGGTTTTTGGAACTCATTAGTACTCCGGGCGCACTTGAGGAGCGCCTTGGGTACTTTTTTAATAATAAAAGCACTCCCTTAATGGTTTTTTAGAACAAAACATTCTTATGCGCATTATTGGTGTGGTTCAGAAACTAGAAAAAGTGCGATGGGCGGCCTTCAAAGGCATTTTAGGAATCATTTAGGTGCAAAAGAACACTTGCAAGAGGTTATGGGAACTTTTTTAATGATAAAAGCACTCCCTTAAAGGATTTTTAGAACAAAAAGTTCCTAGGCACATTCTTGGTGTGGTTTAGGAACTAGAAAAAGTGCATGTTTGGTCTTCGAAGGCATTTTCAGAACCATTTAGGTGCAAAAGCGGACTTGCAAAATCATTATTGAACCTCCAATAACACTTGAACACTCTTGCTATGGATTCTAGGAATGAAATTTCTTTGGATGGAGTCTTGGAACAAATAAAGCTTGAGCAACCTTGAAAAGTGCAAGAAGGACAAGGAAAGTGCATGATGTGGGGCTTTCGTTGCACTGCAAAAACAGTCAAAGTGCAGGATGCGCTTGAATATGCAAGATGGAACTCCGCACAAGTAATACACAAGTTACAAGGTGCAAACCAAGACAAGTTAATAAAGGCAAACATAAGGGTCATCATAGAGCAACTGTATGAATGCAAGAATGTCATGGAGCAGAAAACATGAGCTAAAAATGTATGCCAAGGTAAAACAATTGAAAAAGGTCACAAAAATTTTGGCATGAGGACAAAGACCGTGTAGTTGCTTCCAATCACAAGCAAAAGTTCTCTAAAAAGCAAGGAAATCAATAAAATTCACAAGGTTCCTCAAACAAGAGTCTTCCCTATTTGTGGAACAGGAGCATGATGTCAAATATTGTTGGTATAATGGCCTCACCAATGACTCTTCCAAGTAAGAATTCCCAATCAACAACAATCATCTTATAAACAGCAGAAGTCCAATGGACTGAACAAGGGCAATTGGAAGAAGAAATAGTAGCACCATAACATCCTTGTCTAATCAAGAGGAAGATGCCCCTGGATAAGGATCTCCTATATATTGTACAATCAAAGGAAGAATCAACCTCGCAAAACTCTATCTGAGTATGCTGACTCCAGAGCCACCGGACACATGACTGGTAAGAAAGGATTTGGTTCTCTAGATTTAAGTCCTCCACCCACATAAAATCATGTTTCATTATGTGGCGACACTTCCTTTAAAGTCCAAGGAACTAGTAACATCAAATTGCCACTCGGCAAGCATGGTCTGCACCATCACAGGAGTGCTCTATGTTGCAAGGCTCATTAAATCATTCTCTCAGTAAATTAGTTGCTAGATCACAATCTCAAAGTTGAATTTGATTATCATAGTGACAAGAAAGTGCATCAAGAATAAGGCAAGGATAATCCCAAATTATTGCACGTGCAACAAGAATAGGCAATATGTTTCAACTTGACTTTGTTCCACGCAGCAATCAAGCACTCATTGCCAGGGATTCAAACTTTGCAAACTTGTGGCACCACAGATATGTGCACGTGAGTTTTGGATAATTGGTTTAACTCGGTCGAAAACAACAGGGTTAGATGATTGCCACCTTTTAAAAAGAACATGGATCTCTTCTCAAGTTGTCTAGTAGCAAAGTAACATTGGACAGCATCATTCCCAAAGAATCCCTAATAGAGTTATAGGAAAATTGCACATGGTTCATATCGATCCTTGCGGGAAAATGACTATAACATACAATGGTTATCAAAATTTTCAGCTCTTTGTTGATGACTATTCACAAAAAATGTGGATATACCTGCTCAAGATGAAAAATCAAGCCTTCCACTTCCAAACCTTTACGGAGTTCAAATCTTTTATTGAAAATCAAACTAGTCAAAAAATCAAAGTACTCTACTTAGATTGAGTGAAGAATGCATTCTCAGCCTAGTTATGAGAAAATAGCATTCACCGACAATTAATTGTACCCTACACTCCACAACAAAATGGTGTTGCAGACAGGGGAACCACACTATCGTGCAAATGGTGTGTTGTATGATCAAAGGTGTAGGTTTGGACACAAAATACTGGGCAGAAGCAAAAAAAAAGTTGTATACCTGCTAAACAGGTCACCCATTTTTCCGCTTGACAACATGATTCCACAAGAAGCATGGTCAGGCAACAAACTGTCAATTGCTCATCTTCATGTTTTCAGAAGCAAAGCACACATGCTAGTTCCCAAACAAGAAAGAACTAAGTTGGACAAGTGCACATTGTACATCTTTCTTAGGTGTAATGAAGATTCAGTGAGATACAGACTTGTGGATTTGAATACAAAGAAAATCTACATAAGTAGGGATGTTGAGTTTGATGAGAGGGGTTCTTCAAGTACACCTTTCATAGAGTCACATAATACAGAAAATATAGAAAACAAACATGTGAGCTATTCAAAAGATGAACATGGTGACAGTGATGATAGTGACGATCAAGCTCCACAGCCCACAACTCAACATATGCCCAAGTGGTATACAAATGTGATTAGATATGCAAAACTAGATGGAGTCCAATACACATCTACTTTTGGACCAAGGACTTGAAGCAAAGCTCGAGAAGCAATCAGTTATGCAGTGAGTTTCCTCTCGAGATTTATGCAAGATCCAAAAGTTAGTCACTGGAAAGCAACGAAGTGAATTTTTAGGTACATCAAAGGGTACAATTGACTTCGCCCTAGATTACAACAAGAATGACCAATTCTTCTTGACATGATATTCGGATTCAGACCATGCAGGTTATATAGATGACAAGAAGTCCACATCAATATATGTCTTCCCTTTGGGATCTGGTCTAATATCATGGGGGAGCAAGAAGTCGAACGTTGTTTCCTGTTCTTCTACTGAAGCAGAATATCACACTGCAGGAGGAGTTGTCTGCAAAGCGCTATGATTATGTCGCATACTTGAAGGTTTGGGTGTTCCACAAAATTAGCCAACCATTGCATTGTGACAATGAAGATGAAATCAAACTTGTTTGCAATCCAGTATTTCATTAGTACACCAAAGACATTGAAGTACAAGTTCACTTTATATACGAACACATTCAGCAACACAACATCCATCTTCAATTTTGCCCAACAGAGGAACAATGTGCAGAGGTATTCACCAAGTCATTTGCACGTAAAAAATTTGAGGCATTCAGAGAGTCTAGCTCTTGTTCACTTGAGACCATGTTGAATTAAGGGGGAAACGATATCATTAGTTTGATTAGGGAGATTAATTCATTATTATCTCTCAAATAAGAACGTGTTAAAGTGCAGTTTAGATTGAGTTAGTCTGAGTAAAGTCTAAATCAGTTTAGATCAGTTAAGTTGTGATTAGGTGGTTCTTTCATTAGAGTGATTATTTCCACTAATTGTGGGCCTGATATGAGGTTGTAACTCATGTGTAAACTGTTCAATATTTATAAATATTGGAGCTTGTTATTTTTTAATGTAATGATTAGATTCATTGTTTTGTGGATCCAAAATCCTGTTTTATAACAGCATGTGCATGTGTGCAGAATCTAGAATATTGCACCAATATTTTAACTGTGATAGCAACACTTATTTCATACCACAGTGGAAAACATGATTGCTGCAGAAGAAAGTATCTTCTAAAATGATTGTGAGAGCTATTTACAATTTATATTATAAATTAAATGTAAAGAAGGCATACAAGCCTTTTATGGAAGTCCATTGACCAATTTGTGTATGTATGCATGCATGCAAGCCTTTAGAGAGGGGAAGTGCAGGAGAGACTAATGATACCTAACAGGCCCAGATACTTGCCAAATTTATTAAGTATTGTGCCATTCTCATGAGGCAAGACAAATCAGTAATAAAGAGCAACAGAGCTATTTTTACAGATGTGTCTACCATCAGATAACAAACACAGACTGCTTCTTCAACACATTTTTTTATGGAGTTAGAACTTAGAAGAGTTTTCTTTTCCAATGGGAAACTAATCTGCAAAACATACCTGCACGGACACTTCTTTTAGTGAGGAATCCTCTGCAAAAGGATTTGCAACTTTGACACCTGGTGGAAGTTTCGTATCAAACATTGCTTGGGCCAATTTCGAGAGAGCCACTGGATTATCCAATGCTTTTTTTGAAGATTGTATACCAAGCCCCCTACACAATTTATAATCCCAATTGACTAAAAGATATGCATGTATAGATCAAATCCACTTTAAATCTAGTTGCTTGACATCAAATTATCAACAAGAAAATGTATGACAGAATTGCACGGTGAAGAACATCAACAATATCTCAGCACTACAGTTTGCATGACTCAAATAATGGGTATAGAAGTCGTTTTCTGCTTTGAATTCCTAGAGCTATTTCTTCCAAATTAAAATATTCCAAAGCGTCAGGCAATAAGATTAGTTGGGGACACTTAGAGTGGTAAGTGGAATACTCAAAGCTTTTCCCTATCTTTAGGGGATCACCAGACACAAGCGCCACAATAAGTCTTGCAAATTGAAGCCTAATATCATCTGATAGTTCCTTCACTTGTCCATAATCTAGTAGTGCAACCTGCATAAGCGATAGAGTATTTTAAAAATTCAAGAATCACATGGTGACCTACAGCCCGAATCATAAAATTATCCTACTTAACAGATTCTTAGAGATTTATTTCCTTCAGACAGAAACTAAATACCAAAATTGTAAGAAGAGAATACAAAGATAAAAACGATGAACGTGCAGCCAACATTGCAGTAATTGTTCTCAAATTTGAAATTTAAAAGGCGACGGAGGCATGAAAAACATAATTCTGAATTTGCACGGCATATACTATTTGCAATGTCAAGGTAAAGATAGCATAGAAAAATCATGCATGACATATTGAAACAGTGATTTTCTAGAGCAAAAAGCATATTGCTACTTCATGATATATCGCTTTTAGATGTAGCCAATTCAGATGATCCAAGATTTCAAAGATGAACTGAAACACCAGAGGACCCCAAAAGAGATCATTTCTTGGAGAAAAAATCATATCCCAGAAATGGTATTACTGATCCATTCAGTGTGACCTACAACTCTAAGATGGATATTCCAAGATTACACTTTTAGTAAAAAAGTAGACATCTTTGTCTGAAAATCCTCTTTTATGCATAGTTTTGCATATACAAATACCACTTGCCTTGATGTCTTTATTTATCAAAATATTGCCAGGATGAGGATCTGCATGGAAAAATCCACTCTTCAACATCATTTGCCCATATGCTGTAGTTAAGTCTTTCAAAATACTCCTGCATTCATAACATTTTGATTTTAGAGCGAAGATTTTTACAGTAGGACATTTGCCAGAGCTCTTCTGGATTTTCTGCCTGCTAGTTTTTTGTCCGATGTTTCAAGTGAGCCACCTCACTAATTGTCAGGGAAATGATACATGGTAAGTAAGTATAGACCACCTTGAGATATAATTATATTAATAAGGGTATATAATCCAGAAGAGCTTTGGCAAATCTTAATTGATGCAGACAGAAAGACGACAAAACAAGACTTTTCTAACAGTGGCATGCAAGATAAGATCAAATACCAACATATATACTGCATAATATGGTTATAGTGACTTGTCTAAATTAATAATAGTGTTATATTAGGTTAATTTAGCAATTGTATTATGTAGTTGTGATGGTTTCATAGCAGAATTTTGTTGCTCAAGGGACCAGCAACATTAAATTCGGGGAGTTTGATGAGTCAAAACTTGAGGATGATTTTGACACATCCATAACAAAAATATTGGGTTCTTGGGTACACATTGGAACCTGCACTTCACATCTTATTGAGAAGAATGAAGAAAATACTTTTCTTTTTCAAGATTATATTATAAAGATGAAATAGATGTGCAAGTGGATATTTCTAAAACATTCAAGACTGAAAAGAATACATTTCTTGAATTAGAAACATAGTTACCTAAGTCGATGGAGGATGGGGGACGTGAGAACATGGTTCTAGGATGTCAAAAAACTTCCCCCATATTGGGGATGGCGATGGGATGGCTATGAAAATAAATTAAATAACATATAAAAAGAATATTTACTTATTTTAACTTTATTCAATGAAATTTTGGGGTTTGAACATTTGTTTGTTTTTAGGGTATTTTCTATTAGAATATAAGGCTTATAATTTAGCATTAAGGCAATATGTAATGTCCCTTCCCGGTCTGAAACTGAAAAAGAAGGGAAATGGCACAAACCCAACTCAAAGGAAACTGAATTTGTGGACAGCAAGGTACAGCAATCTGAAATATTATGATATCATACGGAAAATTGCAATATTTTACCACCAACACCACTTTTACAACATCCAAAGCATGTAGAAATTTTGTAAATAATTTAGAACAAGTACAAGCTAATAAATGAGCTTTAAAACCCTCATCTGGAGTATATTTAATTAAATTTGTAACAGCAGTGGATCCACTTACAAAAATGGCTGGAAGTTGAGATTCCAAGGCCCAAAATTCAATTTGACAAATGCAACCAACCTTAGAAATTATGAGCAATCCAAATATCAACAAGAAATGAAGTGCCATGCACTCGATATGTAATATCCCTGAAAAATACTTCAGATAAATCTGAATACTTCTATCAAAACCTACGTTGCACGGATACTTGAAACCCCCCCTCTCCCCCCCCGAATCCCGCTGGATACGTATCTGATACGGATACTCCCCGGATACGCCCCGGATAAATACAGGGTACGTGCAGGGTACGTCTGTACGTATCCTTCATGTACCCTGACGTACCCCGTATGTATCAGGGGCGTATCCAATGTTAAATACGTTTTTTTTAAGTTCTATTTCATTTTTTTTTTAATGTTTGCCACGCTTGCCCAACTTTCATTATTTGATGGCAAAGATGACGCTCAAGGGAGTTCGCAAGTAGCAGAGAGTGGAGTTAATGAGAGTGCAGCTAGTGCAAGTGGCACGCATGAACTTGATTTTGAGGAAAATCTAGATGATATATTCTAGATTTGTTTGTATTCCTATATCATATGTATTGCAGTCACATGATCAATAAAAATGCAAAGTCTCAAGTATATTGAATGTTTTGAACATTGATTCAAGTTTTGTATTACTATTTTAGTTTGTTATGGACTAAAAAATGAGTAAAATGAGTAGATGTACATAAAATATATATATATATATATATATATATATATATATATATATATATATATATATATATATACGGACGTATCCAAGACGTATCGTATCCAAGGGTTTTTTAAAATTGATGTATCCGCGTATCGTATCTGTATCCAAACGGATACTTGTATCCGTATCCTGGCAACGTGGGTCAAAACCTTAGGACAGTAGTATATAAAATTGACTTTTATGACAGTAGCGATAATCTGATTTTTAAACAAAAAAACAGCAAACCACAATGCACCAAAACAGACTTTTATTTATTGATTTGGAAGCAGTTACAAAAACAATACCAGAGTGTTTGAATACAAGTATTTTGGAGCTGATTGGATGAACACTTGTACCCTGAATGGCAACTACAACCCTTGAATGGTGTTACCAAGCTAAGATGTGAGGGATTCCGTCCTCAAACCTGTGTGCAAATGAGGGTTTTCACCCCCTATTGTTGATGCAAAAGCAGAAGCGACTTGCAGACAAAGATGTAGTTGATATATTTCCAAGATGTCTGTACACTAAACCCCAAATCTGCCTTTATAACTTCCAATCACTCTCCAAAGTGGGCGCCCTCCTTTTAGAATTGCATGCATGATCTTTAAACAAT
This sequence comes from Taxus chinensis, assembly GCA_019776745.2. Lineage (NCBI taxonomy): Eukaryota > Viridiplantae > Streptophyta > Pinopsida > Cupressales > Taxaceae > Taxus > Taxus chinensis. The sequence goes on along the minus strand of CM034155.1, from coordinate 655,369,957 downwards.
TAAAAGTAATATAATTCCTCCCCCATGTTGGTGCCCCATCCTAAGAATAGGATTAAACAATTTAAAAAATACTTTATCCACATTCCTAAAATTAGGACCTTGGTACTCATGCAGCCCTCTCTAACTTTGGCACCCCATCCTTTATTTAATTAATAATCTAACTTTGGCGCCAAATAATAGAAGTCATCCCTTTTATTATTTATTCATTCTATTTATGGTTTTTGGATTAAAATATAATTTAAGTGTCTTTTCTCCAATTAAAATATAAAAAATATCCTTAGACCACTTACATTAATTTATTTTCCTCTTTTAATTTCCCCTTAGCCTATGGAAAATAGTAAAAATAGGCTTCAGGTATTCAGAATTAATTAATTCTGAAAAGGGGAGATTACACTCATCCCTTCCCAGAATAGTTTTGCCTCAAGCAATTGCAAGTTGGGATGCTTAAGAATTTCAATACCCTCCCAAGTAGCATCCTCTACAAGTAAATCCTTCCAACATACTAGATACTTGGTGATAATCTTGTTCCTTAACTTCTTTTCTCTAAAATCCATAATTACCTCAGGAACCAAAACAAGTTTCCCTTCATCATTCAAAGGAGGCAACTCAATGGAAGGAACAATATGATGTCCCAAAGCCTTTTTTAGGCATGAGATATAGAAAACATTGTGTATTTTACTCTATTCTAGCAAATCCAACTCATAGGCAACTTTCCATATCCTTTGCTTAATGTTGTATGGTCCATAGAAAGGAGGTTTGAGCTTTTCAGTTGCACTCTTCTTCAAATAAGACTGTCTATATGGCTACAACCTCAAGAAAACCATGCCACCAACCTCAAAAGTCCTCTTAATGCGGTGTCGGTCCGCATAAAAATTTTGTTGGTTTTGTGCATGTTGGATATTCACTTTGAGCATTCCCAATATATCTTGGCTCAATGCAACCAAGTTTCTTGCCCTCGGTACTCTACTATTTGCAAATACCAAATCCACAAAGGAAAGAGCATCATAACCATACAAATATTTGAAAGGTTTCATAACTATGGACATGTGATGAGTGGTACTGTAGAAAAGCTCTCTCATATAAAGTCATTTGACCCAAGCAGACTGCTGCCCTGCTACATAATTCCACAAATATCCCTCAATCCACTTGTTCACAATCTCAGTTTGCCCATATGTTCGTAGATGATAGCTGGTACTTGGAGTTAACTTTGTTCCTATCAAGCAGAAGAGCTCATGCCAAAATAAACAAAGGAACCTGCTACCTTTGTCACTCATAATATTTTTAGGAAATCCATGTAACCTAAAAACCTCTCTGAAAAATAAATCAGCAACCTGTGGAGCCTTAAACTTGCCAGGAATAGCAAAGAAGTGAGCATATTTAGTGAGTTTATCAACCACTGCAAAAATACAATTCTTACCTTGAACATTGGGAAGACCTGTGATGAAATCCATTGATATACTTTCCCATTTTTGGTTTGGAATAGGTAAGGGCTGCAATAACACTGCTGGAAAAGCATGCTCCACCTTTTGTTGGCACACAATACACTCTCTGATGTATTGTAGGACCTCTTCCTTGAGTCCTTTTCAAAAGAATTTGTCCTTGATCTGCTTGTAGGTCTTAAAATACCCTAGATGACTAGCCAATGATGTATCATGGACAACCCTTAAGATTTTGCTTTTTACCTTGGATTTAGGTACCAAATAGATTATATTCTTGTAGAGGATAAGATAATCAACCACCATTTAACTGTTATCATGTATTTTGCCCTCAAGGATGTCATTAGTGTAACCTTTCTTTACATACTCCGCAATTATTAAAGCTTCCCAATCAACAGAGATTTCAAATATAGAGCATAGAAAAGGTTTTCTAGATAGAGCATCTGCTACAACGTTATTATTTCCTTTAACATACTCTATCTCAAAATTATAAACTTGGAGCTTACTCACCCACTTTTGTTTCCTGTCATTCAAGTCCTTATGGCCAAGAAAGAACTTCAAACTATTGTGATCAATTTTAACCACAAACCAAATATTGCCGGAATTTTGCCAATGCATGCATGATAGCCAACATCTCTTTGTCATAAATAGAGAATCCACGCTCTACTTCACTAAGTTTGCAGCTCTCAAAGGCTATGGGATGCCTCTTTTGCATCAAAACAACCCCTTCTCCTTCCCCTGATGCATCACATTCTAACACAAAAGGAATAGAAAAATCAAGAACAACCAATACTGGGCAAGAACTCATTACCTTTTTAAGCTTATCAAAGGCTATTTGGGTTTTTTCGGACCAGCTGAAAGTTCCTTTCTTTGTCAAATCAATCAATGGGACAGCGAGTTGTGAAAACCCTCTCACAAACTGCCTATAGTAACCGCAAAGAACCAAAAATCCCCTCAACTGTGTCAAAGTGGTGGGTGGGGGCCAATCCAATATTGCCTAGATCTTCTCTTGATCAACATGTACTCCTTGGGCACTAATGACATGTCCCAAGTATAAAATTTCAATCATTCTAAACTCACACTTGGATTCTTTTGCGAAAAGAGCTTGTTGTTCTAAAATTTCCAGCATTGTATCCATGTGTTGGTGTTCTTCCCAAGTCCTATTGTACACCAAAATGTCATCAAAGAAAACTAAAACAAATTTCCTCAAGTGCTCACAAAAAAACATGGTTCATGCATGACTGGAAAGTAGCTGGAGCATTAGTTAAACCAAAAGGCATTACCAAAATTCATAATGCCCAAAATGACAATGAAAAGTTGTTTGGTGCACATCTTCATCCCTTACCTTGATTTGGTGATAACCAAATCTCAAAGTAATTTTGGAAAAATACACCACTCCATATAACTAATCTATCAATTCATCAATCATGGGTATTGGGTACTTGTTTTTGATAGTCTTCTTATTCAAAGCATGCTAATCAATGCACATACTCATTTTCCCATCTTTCTTCTTCACCAAAACAACGGAAGAAGAAAAAGGGCTAGAACTAGGCCGGATATGCCCCATCTGCAAAAGCTATTTGATTGTCTTCTCAATCTCCTCCTTGTAAACTTGAGGATGGCAGTAAGGAGTAATCATGACAAGTTTAGAACCTATTTCAAGCTCTATGATGTGTTGGAATCCTTTATCCGGTGGCACTCATGATGGTAAATCACTGGATATTGTACTATGTCTGCCCAAAATAGATTGTATGTCTAAATGATAAGATCTATCATCAGTACTAGAAGTGGAAATACTTACCAAACAATAGGCTTCCCATGTTATTCGCCCCTTACGAATATCTCTCTCCATCCACTTTGTTGTGATAGCCCTAGGTGCTCCATTGGCCATACCATGAAGTACAACCTCTCCTCCCTTGGTTTTGAATTTTAGCTCCATAGTTCAGTAGTTCTGTGTGAATTCTCCAAGTGAATGCGACCATTGCACTCCCAAAACCACATTGGTTTCTCTTATTCCCACCACATAGAAATCATCACAAACCTTGTGTTTTCCAAGAGTAATTTCCAATTCCTTCACCCTCTTGGTGCATAGAATAGTAACGCCATCTGCTACAGTAACATGAAAACCCTGGAAATCCTTTGTTTTCAAACATTTTTGAGCTACCAAACTCTCATCAATAAAGTTTTGAGTTGCCCCACTATCAATCAAAATAGTTACCTTATGCCCATGTAGTACTCTATGAACTTTGAAAGGATGATACTTGGGAGCACCTGAAAGTGTAACAAGAGTACCATCTGGAGTCTTTTCTTCACCTTTATTTTCAGCCATTGGTTCTTCCTCTTCTTTGTCCACTGTCGGTTCCTCTTCTTCCCCTTCATCATATGATATTACCTCTATGTAATGCATTTGTCCCTTAGAAAGACATGTATGACCTAGTCCCCATAGATTCCTTTAAGTGAAACACAATTTCTTCCTTCTAAGTTCATTTCTTGTTTCTATCTCCTTACTGGTTTTAGGAAGCTCCTTTTGTTGAAAACCACCCGGCTGAAATGACTTTTCCTGTTGCCCATAAGGTGCTAGTTTTGGTTGTGTTGTAGGTTGTCCTATAGGCTGATATCTCCCTTTGGGGGCTGAAGTCTCCAAATCCGAAGCCTCTTTTATGGCCCCTTGTAGACAAGTAGGTTTGAAAGCTTTCACTAAATGTTTAAGAGATTCAGTTAAACCTTCCATGAACAAAACAACCAATCTCCTCTCTATCACATCAGGTACCATCACATAAAGCTTCTAAAATTCATCTACATAGTCACTTATTGAATATAGTTGTTTGAGTTTAACCAATTCCCGGAAATGAATTTTTGGATCCACTCTTGTTAAGCACACACTTAGTTTCCATGTGTGTTTCAGTGCATGAAAAATGATGTAAATCGTAAATGATAGTAGTTTTCCTTTGTTGTTTAGTTCCTTTATTATTATCACCTTTACTGGGGGGGGTGAATCAGTATAAGATAAACTTTTGCTTATTAAAACTTTTATCCACAAATAAAGCATTGAAATAACATAACACAGTGCAACACCAAATTTACATGGAAGACCCTCTCTCAGGAAAAACCACAAAATAAGACTGTTTGGATCTACCGTCTAAATCCAGCCCAAAATTCAATGTTTTACAAATGTTCATAGGCACCAACCTACTGGAGAAACCAATCCCTCAAGCCAAGCACCAACTCAGCCAATTCGTGAGCACCAACACACTGGAGACACCAATCCCCAATTTTGTGAGGCACTGACCTCAACAATATAAACTTCCACCTTCAGTAGTTGCTTCTTCAACGGAATGATGGCTATTCCGCTTCTCTTCTTCTCTCAATGATATTTGTCCTTCATAAAAATCTGTCCTTCGTAAAAATCTACTCTTCACTCACACTTCTTATTTTTCAATGATGTATTAAATTCATTTCTCTTACTTGCCTTTGTTCATCCTCTCATCTATCTTTTATAGCCCCTTGATACCTCTTCACAGAGGGATATGACTTTTCAATGGACACATCTTTTTAAAAAGAGCTGACCCTTCATTTTTAAAATCCTTGGGCACCAAAATGAATTCTTTTTAACTTGGATGACTTGTCCCAAACATGAGTGCCAAAATGGGGTCCTTAAAAAATATTTCTCTTGGGCCTTCTAATTAAATGTTGTCCCTTAAATAAATAGCTGCCCTTTAATAGATGAATGCTGCTCTACAATGTGATTGTTGTACATTATATTCACAGTTATATTAAATCTGATCACTGGTCACTGTATACTCAATCTGATCACTGTAATTATTGTACATTCTCCTTTTACATTCAATGTTATTGTATTAAATCTGATCGTTGTGTATTCTCCTTTTAATGACCATTACATTCATTGTTATTATATTAAATTTGATCGTTGTGCATTCTATTTTGACATCAGTGACTCCCATTCCATGCATTCTCTTGTGACATCAGCAACCCCTTTGACATCAATGACAATATTTCCAACAACTCTGTCAAATCTCTATATCAACCTATCACTGAAATCGCTATATGAGCGTATGAGATTGTGTCCTTGTGTGATTAGCCCATGGTACCACCACTCATGTGCTATACCTTCCAAACGTAGGGTTGCAAATTTGATGGCTTCCTCTTCTATCATTGGCTTGGGTGATAAGAATGTATCCATGCACGCGTTGTACTCTTACCAGAGCCATCAAAAGTAGGGAGTGACAACTTCCCTAATGTCTGTTGCAGGTCTCTTTGATTAGCTTGTGGTCTAGGATCAACTCTTGGTCCACTCTTGTTTTTCTTCAGATTTTGATGAAATTAGTGAGCGATATAACCTCTCTAATCGCACCAGGAAGTACCTTGTCTCCTCATAGCTAGCAGCAATATCATCCACTATAGATGGTTGAGTTTCTACCTCTAGAACTGCTTCCTCCCTACGACGAAAATCAAGCTGGAAGGGGCCTAGCAATAGAACGGATGATTTTCCTCTGAGTGTGTTAGTTATGGTTCACTCCTGAAGAGCTTCCCTCACCGTTTGGATCTCTTTGCACATTCGTGTTTTGCATGGTGTGGACTAACTGAGCCATCATGTCAGCTAATTGTTCTTGTCTCTGCATAAGCCTATTGAAACGTACATCATTTGGGTCTCCATGTTAACCATGATTTTTGGTTGTTCTGTAACTTTCTTTTTCTCCCTTTGTTGGTACCTGACTTCTCTGTCACTACCTTGCATGAAGTTCAAAGCGGCAATTTTTTTCCTTTTTTATTTATTTTTAATTCCCTTCCACAAGCTAGGAGGAAATTTGCTCTGATACCACTATAATATCCCTGAAAAATAGTTTTGATAAATCTAAATATTTCTGTCAAAACCTTAGGACAACAATAAATAACATTGACTTTCTGAGAGCAACGATAATCCGATTTTTAAACATGTTCTAATTCCGTGGCCAATAGCCCCACACAAATGGGCTTTCACCCGTCTATAGGAGTTCTTAAATTGCATATTACATTGTGAGCAAACCCAAACAAAACCCCCTCCACCTGATAATTGTTCTAGTTGTTTGACATAGCTCCAAAGGGGGAGGATGGATCACTTTTGTTAAGAGACCTTTACTACTTTGACCCACAGAACTAGAACTCGCAGCCATTTTAAGTTTTTAACTACACAATGCATTTAAAAAAATGAAAACAAATTTAGTCTTGAGAAAATGTTAGAAGTTTAAAATTTAAATTTAAATGAAATCAAATGTAGGAAAATGAAGCTTAAAAGTTAAAACAATAACAAAAAACAAACCAAAAAAACAACTAAAAAATAATAAAATATTAAATACAATTAACAAACTAAAACACTCTAAAAAAATCACAAAATACTTACCTCAATACACCCAACACCAATAATGCAAGCTCCTTGAACTCCTTGTCACTTGTTGCAAGCTCCTTCAACTATATGGCACTTGAAATCAACCCTAGCAATTGAAAATAGTGAAAAAATTGAAGGTGAGAGTCAAATATGCAAATAAGAGGCAAGAATGCAAATGTGAGTAAATGACTTGTTATTATAGAGTTTGGAGGCACAAATTAGGGTTTGAAAGAATATTTTAATGTTTATAAAGTCGGTTTGACCTTTTTTTGACCAAAAAACAAAAAAAAATTAAAAAAACGCGTCAAATATTGACGGGGTACGGCCGGGTACGGGCTAAGTCTCCTCCCTGCAGGGCCCGGGTACGACCGGGTATCCCCGTACCCGATACGTACCGTACCTGTACCTGCAGACGCTAGGGGCCGTACCGGCTACCCAGAACAAATCACAATGTGCCAAGTTACACAAAGAATACCAAAGTGCTTGAATACAAGTATTTTGGAGCTAAGTGGATGAACTCTTATACCCTGAATGGCCACTGCAACTCCTAAATGGTGTTACCAAGCTGAGATGTGAGGGATTCTGTGCTCAAACCAGTATGCAAGGTTTTCTTCCTCTATTGTTGCTGCAGAAATAGAAGCTACTTACAGACAAAGATGTAGTTGATATATTTCCAAGATGTCTGTTTAATAAACCCCAAATCTGCCTTTATAATTTCCAATCACTCTCCAAAGTGAGCGCCCCCCTTTTAGAATTACATGCATGATCTTTAAACAATTAAAAATAATATAATTCCTCCCTCGTGTTGGCGCCCCATCCTAAGAATAGGATTAAACAATTTTAAAAATATTTTATCCACCTTCCATCCTAAAATTAGGATGTTGGTACTCATGTAGTCCTCTCTAAATTTGGCACCCTATTCTTTATTTAATTAATAATCTAACTTTAGCACCCACTAATAGAAGTCATCCCTTCTATTATTAATTTATTCTATTTATGCTTTTTGGATTAAAATATAATTTAAGTTTCCTCTCTCAAATTAAAATATTAAAATATTTTTGAAACCACTTATATTAATTTATTTTCCTCTTTTAATTTCCATTTAATCTACGGAAAAATAATAAAAATAGGCTTTAAATATTCAGAATTAATTAATTCTGAAAGGGGGGACATTACAAGATACCATTGAACTCATCTACTATCTAAGTCACTACCGTAGGAGAGGGTCTCAAATTGGCCAAACACTGATCAACAAACCCTTGTAGAACACAAATATTGAAATGTGTGGTTGTTCCACACTCAAAACTCTTCAAATCGATGTAATGTCCCTTTCGGGCTCGAAATTTGAGGAATTTGGATTTTCCTCAAAACCCTAATGGAACATTGCTGAAAATGATGCCAACCACATGTAGAAAACCTGATTTTTATGACAACAAACTAATTTTATGCAAAAATAGGGCAGCGACCTGTTTTAGGTCCACAAAACCCTAAGCAACCTAGGTAGAATTCAGATTTTAGCCTTTCCCACACACAAATCTTCAAAAATACATCAACAACATGAAACACTTGATGAATTCATGCAAAATAAATGCTTCAACAATAAATTACAGACTGTTGGAATTAATTATTGCTCAAAAACAACCGAAACTTCAAAATTCCACATCTTCATAAATACTTGGAGATAAAATGCAAATGATAGCTCAAATTGACCACAAAAATATCAGCTATCCAATAAAATTAGAATCAGATTTTTCCAACCACGAAAACCCATTGAAAAGTGATCCTGAAATCTCCAAATGGGTAGATCAAGTTGGAAATGAATGTGGTAGCCCCAAAAAAATGCCCTAGCTGGAATGTGTGCCTTAACACTGATAGAAACTCTTGTCGTTCTGAAATTTTGAATTTTGAAGCTCCAATGTGACTCCCGGATGAAGTCGCCAATGCAACAAATGAGGGTTTCCATCCCCAAGTGTTGTGACTATTGAGGGTTTTCGTCCCCAATAGGATCCAATGAGGGTTTTCGTCCTCAAAGGGTGAAAATGAGAGCTCAATGCTCCAATTTCCAAAAGAGAAGTATATAATTCACAAGATGATGATTACAATGAGCCCCAACATTTGCTTTTATAGCCTTTTCTTTCCTTTCTTTGTGGAGTGCTCCATGTAGGCCTCTTTATTTCTTTTTTAACATTTGTTTTTCCCTCTTAAAGAGGGACAACCTCCCTTTTAGCCGACTGAAAATAATGAAAATAGGCTAAGGATCTTTTTTCTACTTTAGTATTTAAAAATACCTTTATTTTAATAATAATATTATTAAGTTGTCCCAAAATGAAGAATTGGTCGGGCCCAACTTAAAATATTATTAATTATTTTTAATTTAGAAAAGGGGACATTACAGTCCTCCCTCCCCAAATTTGCTTTGCCCTCAAGCAAATGCAAGCTCTCATACCCAAGTGCCAATGTGCCAAAGTGAAAGAACATGATGTAGTACTCCCATAATCTAGCTTCCATGCTTGTCAAGTGAGAGAACTTCTGCAAAAACAAACTTATGCAATGGCTGCCCCTATCTTCATTGAATGTCCCTTTGGCAGCCCATGAAGTTTTATGGCTTCCTTGAAGAAAAAATCATTTGTCCCAATTTTGTCCTCAAAAACAGCAGTAGCAATTTCTTCCCTTGTACACTCAACTGTACAAAACACTTTCCAGCCAGCTGCAAGCTCAAACAAAAATAGCAAAAAACTAAAAAATACTCAGCAACTTGACCAACAAAAGCATTTCCCAATGGGCATCTTCACCTTCCATCTCACCCTTGTCAACTATGGTGGAAGAACACCCTCTAATCACATGCATGAATGCAACTAAAAAAGAATGATAGCTGCCAAAAATGATGTCAACAATGCTATTGAGTACAAATGGCTCAAAGCTGTCATAAGGATGCTTCTTCTAACACTTGAGAGTAACCAAACATCACCCCTTATTTCTCCTATGCTTGGTTGGAGCCTTTTTGCAAAAATAACCAAATTATGAGTCATCATACCTTGTCTTTGTTGTGTTGCTTTGATTTTCAAGTGGGTTTTCCTTTGAAACTCACCATTCACCAATCTCCAATGGTGCTCTACTCTCCAAGACGAACTAGGAAGCATTGTGCAAGGTTGTCCCAATGTGTACCACACAAGAAAGTCACCTTGCTGTAGAGAACTCTTTTGTTGTCCAAAAATGATGATTTGTGGTTGCCAATAAGGAATTTCGGTCTGCATACTCGTTGCTGCCCTTTGCCTCTTCAATGTCTCCAATATTTTCTGCTTCAACCCAAGTATGGAAGAGGCTTCATATCCTTGCAAAGGGTGATCACATGTGACCATAAATTTGACATTCTTCATGATGTCATCTTTTGTTACAGCTGCAATCTTATTTGCTCCATTTGTATGGGAAAAGAGCAAACTCAGCTACTCTTCCTTCATCACACCTGTACTTGCACATGGAACAAAACTTATTAGAGAAAACAAGAGTTCTCTTCTTCTTCATTTCATGCCTTGTAGATATGATGGCCAGCTCCTTTTTGCTTGCAAACTTCTCACAAACTTCATACAAGTGATGGTTGTCCAAAAAATCAGTCATGCTGCCCCAAACACAGTTGTAATCATGCATTTTTCCCTCAAAAATCAGAATGTAAGTAGATGGAAAACCTCCTATGATAGCTATAAGCATGTTGCTATTGTTAGCACCCTTCACCCCAAATGGTTGGAAATTCTTCTACAGCTGTTAACAACAATGGAAAGGGGCTGGAAATTGCATGGACAGTAAGTGAAAAACAAGTACAACTGCTGTCATACTGAATATCCCTCATAAAATCTTGCAAAAACAACATAGTGGGGGCTGTGAAACACTTTGTTGATGACTGAAAATACCTCAAAAGTGTGGAAACTATCCCCTCTCTCATGGCTGTCCTCTTTTGTATGACAGCAAATAAGATTATAGACAAGCTGGAAATGTCTATGACAGCAGTACAAAATCTTATGACAGCATGCTCAGAAATCTGAAAATCAACATGTTTACAACTCACAACCATACCTTCCATGTCCAGAGTGACGATGCTTTGGGCAGCAAGATAGCATCCATCTTGCTCATCTTCATACACAACAATTACTAATTCAACATTTACTTGAGCATGTTTATCACTTGGGAACTCAAAACCCTTATGTCTTGACTATTGTTTTGAAAATAAAATTGTAGATTTTACCTCATCATGTGTTGCCCATATACCTTGCCTTCTTTCGTAAGTTCCCCCTTCTTCTTGTTGTAACTTGTAGAAACTTTTATTATCTTGATATCCTTTCCTTGGAGTGTAGAACTTGGCTTCAAGGAACACTCTAGGAGTAAATCCTTCACAACTATAACAAGTTTCAAAACAATCCTTCATAAAATTTCTTTCTAACCATATGCATGGAGTAGCAATATTGAATTCAACAAGGACTTCCTCTTTCTTATAATTCAAAGGATCAACCGGAACCCAAACTTTTATGTTCACATAATCTTGAACTTGCAAGAAAAGATCTATGTGCCCTATGTTACTCAATGAGTTCTTCACAATATTACCAATTATATTATGAGGCATCAAACATGACATATGATCATTCTTTTCAACAAGCTGCCCATAATGGCACAAGTATGGCAGCAACATAGGAGGAGATAAAATGTGATCATTTCTATCATACCTTGGGCTACCAACAAGGAGCTCACCCTTATTTTGTTGGTACTTGTTTGGAACATCTTCAGAACTCTCTCCAAGGTTATAAACTCCCTCAATCTATGCCCCTCATTGACTGTTGTTTGGGAAATTCCAGTGAATTGAAAGTAATTATGAAGAACCACAAGTGCCCTTCCTTCATGGACATACCCTTCCATAATGTCATCCTCATATACTTCATGCAAATCTGATTTTTCTTCTCCATTTTTCTGCAACATGCCATCATTAGAAATCAATGAATCATCATTAAATATCAAAGGATTTTTACCTTCCAACTTGTGCTTCATGGCTTCCTTCTCTTCCCTAGGCTCGTGCTTCAAGATTTCATCAACCCTTGGCCCTCCATACTGTTGTTCTAAAAATCAGTCAAGGCTCATCCTTAGCGAAAATGATAGGTACTTTTTCCTCTTTCTTTGGAGATATTGTTGCATCAAAAACCCTTTTTGGTTCTTCATTTAGCAACACCTCTCCATGTCCTTCAACATGGTCTTCTTGGGACTCCACCTCAAAGCCCTCTTGCAGATCTGATTTTATTTTTCTTCTTGTGTAGCTAACCTAGGCTTTTTGATTTTCTTCTTGCTTACTCCCATGAACTCAAAAAATGACATGGCATCACGAATCTTCTCCGGAAGAGCCCTATACTCCTCATACCATGTAGTAATGTTGTCCACTTTGGATGGCTGAGTATTATTGACTTCCTTTGAAGAGCTCCTTCCACCATTTGGATCTTGAAGGGTATGGATTAGCTGAGGCATTTTATTGGGCAATCTTTCTTGCCCTAGGGCAAGCCTTTCAAATCTAACATCACCAAAAAAATTATCCGCCATTTTATCTTCTTGCATGAAAACTCTCAAGCTGGGAAGACCGAAGCTCTGATACCACTGTAATGTCCCTTTCGGCTCAAATTTGAGGAATTTGGATTTTCCCCAAAACCCTAATGGAACATTGCTGAAAATGATGCCAACCACATGTAGAAAACCTGATTTTTATGATACAAACTGATTTTATGCAAAAATTAGGGCAGCAACCTGTTTTAGGTCCACAAAACCCTAAGCAACCTAGGTAGAATTCAGATTTTAGCCTTTCCCACACACAAATCTTCAAAAATACATCAACAACATGAAACACTTGATGAATTCATGCAAAATAAATGCTTCAACAATAAATTACAGACTGCTTGGAATTAATTATTGCTCAAAAACAACTAAAACTTCAAAATTCCATATCTTCATAAATACTTGGAGATAAAATGCAAATGATAGCTCAAATTGACCACAAAAATATCAGCTATCCAATAAAATTAGAATCAGATTTTTCAACCACGAAAACCCACTGAAAAGTGATCCCAAAATCTTCAAATGGGTAGATCAAGCTGGAAATGAATGTGGCAGCCCCAAAAAAGTGCCCTAGCTGGAATGTGTGCCCTAGCACTTATAGAAACCCTTTTCATTCTGAAATTCTGAATTTTGAAGCTCCAATGTGACTCCTGGATGAAGTCACCAATGCAACAAATGAGGGTTTCTATCCCTAAGTGTTGTGACTATTGAGGGTTTTCGTCCCCAATAGGATCCAATGAGGGTTTTCGTCCTCAAAGGGTGAAAATGAGAGCTCAATGCTCCAATTTCCAAAAGAGAAGTATATAATTCACAAGATGATGATTACAATGAGCCCCAACATTTGCTTTTATAGCCTTTTCTTTCCTTTCTTTGTGGAGCGCTCCATGTAGGCCTCTTTATTTCTTTTTTAACATTTACTTTTCCCTCTTAAAGAGGGACGACCTCTCCCTTTTAGCCGATTGAAAATAATGAAAATAGGCTAAGGGTTTTTTTTCTACTTTAGTATTTAAAAATACCTTTTATTTTAATAATAATATTATTAAGTTGTCCCAAAATGAAGAATTGGCGGGGCCCAACTTAAAATATTATTACCTATTTTTAATTTAGAAAAGGGGACGTTACAATCAGATCCCTTCTTGAAGCCCTCACTGAAATAATGCCCTAGCACTGAAAATTCTGAATGCAGCCCTAAAATACTGAAGTGAAGCCCTATCGTGACATTTGGATGAAGCCACCAATGCACAAATTGAGAGTTGTCTTCCTCAATTGTTGTAATCTATTGAGGGTTTTCGTCCCCAATAGGATACCAAGGAGGGTTTTGTGTCCTCAATGGCTGAAAGTATAAGCACAAGTGTTTAACTTACAAAAATCAAGATGATAAATAGATGATATATTACCCAAATAAACCCCTTCATCCTCCTTTTATAACTTCTTTTTTCTCTTTTCTTCAATCCTAGTAGCCAGCTTTATTTAAAATCCACTTTTATTTTTAATAATAAAACACACAAGTCTTATACTATAACATAAAGTTATTTTTGGCCGACTTAGTTAAATAATTAATTTTACTTTAAGAATTTAAAAATATTTTTATTTTAATAATATTTATTATTATTATTATTAAGTTGCCCAAAGATTAGAAATGAGCAGGCCCAACTTAAATAATATTATTAATTATTTTAATCAAGAAAAGGGGACATTATAGTCTGCCCTTCCCAAATTTGTTAGCCCTCAAAAAAATGCTAATTCATATGCGCAAGTATCACTATGGTAAGGTGATGAGTCATGTTGTAAGTGCTCATAGAACCTGGAACTTGTACTTGTCAAATGGGATAGCTCTTGATAAAGAACATAGTATGATATATCCCAAATGAATAATGAATGCCATTCTACCTCAAGTTGATCCTCAAAAAAATTATAGATAAGAAACATCTACTTACTCCCGCAAAACTGAAGAATGCCATATGCCCATGTCATTTAGGTTTCTGCTATCCTATTTGGCTCCTCCTATGCAAAGAAGGTTTTGGGATACCAAATCCTTGCGTTCCAATGAATCCTCCCATGATTTGGACGATTTGTTTCTCCCCATATCTCATAAAAACAGATGGTGGATAGGCTGGAGATGAATTATAACGGCCACAAATCACTTATTTTTCATCCAACTAGGTATCCTGGTGGCTACTACAAAGATCTTCAATTGAAACCTTTCTCCAACTTCTTCCATCAAAAATTTTCCCTAATTTTGTGCAAGCTCACAGCTGTCCTCAACTGATAACAAGAGTTCCTATTCCTATTATTTTTATGACCAACAACATGAAAAAGGTACAACAGATACCAAATTGAAACCTTTTTGCAAAAATCAACAATGTGTGCAATGTAGTGGCTAAGAACAACCATGTGAGGACTGAAACTATCATAGTAGCAATCACAAACTAAAAGGAATTCCTTCCCTTGACTGAAGGCACTTGTAAACCCACTTGTATGGTCTGCAAACGATGCAATGTAACAACTAGAAGAGGTGATGAATTTAGCCTTCAAGCTGAAAGTTTGGGGCATTGTTGTCCCCATTATGTTCTTCTTTTCCTTAGGAGGTAGTAGATCATCCACCCTTGCTCTTAACTCCTTCACAGACAACCATAAGGGTGTTGGGATATTTGCACTCACTAATCTCATCAAGTGACCCCTTTTCATACATCATGTAAGACCAAGAGAACTTCATCAAACTTGCCAATATACCTCTATCCAAGTACTATCATTCTAACACATGAAATTAGAAAGAATATAATACCCTGGCTATAGCATAGTACTTTCTTACTCAACCTTGGACTTATGGTGGCTAGAAACCATTGTGTAATAGCCTGCAAAAATCTCATCAATGACTATAGGTGGAATATGCATCTTTCTTGTGACAAAATCTTCTTCTATCTCAACAAAATGTATATAGGAGAAACTGGAAATGTGGTGGACAACAGTCCAAAAATTTTAGACAACTCCCATATCCATACCCACTTAGTTAAGTTGACAACACAACCAAAAGATCCCATTTTACCCAAGTCTCACCCTTCTTGAATCTCCAAAGATCACCTAGATTCCAAACTTTTATGTACAAGCAATTTGGAACTTGTATGAAAGTATCTACGTGCCCTTTGCCCCAAAAAGGGTTCTTCACTATATCACCATTTTCACCATGTTGTCCATGATGACCACAAATTTGCCATAATATACCATGAAGCATGAAATTTGACATAACATCATTCTTTACAACATGTTTCCCATAATGACAACACATCTAAAGTGGACATAGTGAGAAGTAACAAATCCACAACACTTTCATACCTTTGGCTATCCTCAAAGTGATCATCTTTTCCAAATTGCCATGTGTTGAGATATCCTCAACAACCCCAACCTTGTGACTCAAAATTTCTAGGTTAGGATCAACATTCTCCTTCACCTTGAACTCTTCACAATCAACAAGTGAATCTTGTTGACAAATGCATACATTAGAAGTCAATAAAATATCTTCATGATTCTTGCTAAAGTTGTGAACACAATCAATTTGTTTCCCATAGGTTGTTCTGAAAATTCCTGGAAGCCGAAAATCAACAATAGCAACCGGTAAATCCCTTTTCTCACATGCATGCCTCTCAACATGGTCTTCTTGGAAATCCACCTAAAAACCTTATTGCAGATCTGATTTTTCTTTCTTCAGTTCATGCCCCAAAATTTCTTCCTCTCTCCTCATAACTAAGGGAGAACTCTTAAAATCACTCTCAAAATGTAATGACTCAAACTTTGCAATGTTAGGAAGTGTAACCGGTGCTTATAGGGATGAAACAACTTCAGTTTTGGAAACTTGGCATTCAACATGTAATGCATGTTTTTCCTTTACATTATTAATCTAAACACCTTGTTTATCACAAGTCATACCTTTTTCTGGTTCTTCATCTAGCAACACCTATCCATGTCTTTTGCCTGGACAAATGTAGCTGGCTCCCAAGGTTCTTCACGGTTTTTCTTCAACCCAATGAAGTTGGCAATTGAAATTTCTTCAAGGATATCAGTAGGAAGTGCTCTGGCAACAATGTCATCCACTATGGAGGGTTGAGTTTCACTCAACAAAATGGTTTCTTCTTTTGGAAGGAAAGTAGGTCGGAATGACCTAGATGAAGAATCACTCACGATTCTTGGTGGCTGGATTTTATTATTTGCCCTTGAAGAGCTTCCTTCATCATTCAAATGTTGCATGGTATGGATCAATTGTGTCACTATAATGTCCATTTTTAGGGCTGAAACTGAAAAAGAAGGAATTAGCACAAACCCTAATCTGATTTAAATCTGATTTTTGGACCAGCAAACTGAAAATTAAATCAATAAAGAACATCGGTCTGATTTTTGGAGCAGCAACTTGTAAAACACAAAATTTCACCCAAATATCACCCTACAACTCATCCACAATATTTAGAGACCTTTTAGGAGTACTTCAGAACAATTTCGCCATGAAAATCAATCAACTACTCAGCTGGAAAATTATTTTATGGACAGCAGAAGTATAGTTACGAGAAATAATCAAAATGGAGGTTTCCAAACCCCAACAATAACCAAATATGAATGATATCCGCCTTATTAATTATGCCAAGTTTGAATATCAAATAATAAATGAGTTTCGTGCCCTGGAAGGTACTTAAAATGACTTCAACCCTAGTCGCTCCCTAGGAGAGGGACTCCAAATCATGCAAAAGCCCTTTGTAGGTCTTCTTCTTGATGCCCTAGATATAAACCAGTAAGAGGATCTTGAATATTCTACTTCACGCCACCCAATTTGGAGAGTTTTCGTTCTCCAAATGCCACCAGGTATGTCGCCGTCTTACTTGGATGCCACACTATGGATGTTCGCCCTTAAGGGAGTTTGAAATAGAGCAAACAACCCTACAATCCAAATAGATAAAGTATGTATGTCAAAAGTGATGCGCAAATGAGCCCCTAAGACTCCTCTTATACCCTTTGGTTAGCACCAAGAGCCATAAGGTGTAGACCGACCTCTTAAGCTTGTTTTATCTTCTAATTCCATGTTAGAAACTTGCCAACCTTGCCGACCTATTAATGAACTTTACTTTATCTTTTAATTTCATGTTGGCAGCAATATAATCCCAACCGACCTGCCTTAGGGAGTAAAACACCTAAGAAAAACATTAATAACAATAAAATAAATAAAAATGAAGCCCAAGGACTTCCCTTATGCAATTTTTTCTTGTTGACGGGAAGAGAAATGGCAAGAAGTCTTTAATTGGTGCTAGTTTGCAAAAGAGGACATTATAATCCTTCCCAAAATTGTTTGCCCTCAAGCAATTGCAAGCTCTCATGCTCAAATGCCATCATACGAAGGTGAAGGAACATGTTGTAGCATTCCCATAGTCTAGATCTCGTGCCTGTCAAATGAAGAGCTTTTTCCTAAACAAACTCTGACACCCATTGCCCCTTTCTTCATTGAAGTCCCCTTCATCTTCAACTTGTAAAACAACAATAACAACTTCTTTTGCATACTCAATTGTATAAAAAGCCTTCCAAACTGTTGTAATCTCAGTCGTAAAGCAAGAAATTAATAAATAATCAGCCGCTTGACATGCTAATCCATGTCCCGATGTGGCATCCTCATTCTTCGTTCCATCCTTGTCAATTAAGGTGGAAGAACACTCCATATTTCCAAATACAAATGCAACTGAAATTAGGTGTGGGGCTGATATAAATGATGGACAACTAGTATCAATGATGGTAGTTTGGCTCATGGCTGCCATAGAAATACTTCCCTTCTCACTTGGGGTAGACAACCCCTCATTCCTCAACTCCTGATTACATTCTTCACTCAACAACAAACTTGGAAAGGAAAACTTGAGCATCATGCAAAAACTGATCCAAACACCTAAAGTTACCTTGCCGTAGTGGCCTCCTTGGCTGCCCAAAAGATGGCCTAGGCTGCCCTCTTCCCACTGTCCTAGGTTGGGTTGTACCTACCTCAAAGCCTTTATGTTTCACTCCCCATCCAAGTATTAGGCAGGGACCCTGTTTCTATGCAAATTGAGACCTCTTGCACTCACAAAATTGCCATCCTCCATTATGGCATCTTCATCTTCAGTTGTAGTCCCATATTCTTCATCACATGCTTGGATGGATAACAAATTCAACTGCTCTTTCTTCTTTATTCTTGTGCCTACACAAAGAACAAGCACATTAAAAGAAACAAGAGCTCTTAATATCATTTCTTCATGCCTCATAGATATGTGAACTAGCTTTCTTCCTTTGCTTGCATTTTTCTCAAAATTCCCCTTCATATGATGGACTCTTAAAGGTCAATTCACGTTGTTCCAAGTATGGTTGCAGCTGTACCAGTGTAATTTCTCGCTCAAAATTAGCATTATGGTGGCTGGAAACTCTTCTAAAACAGCGGCAAACAATCCCTCATTGATGGTAGGTGGAAAACCCTTCCCCCTTGTGACTGAAAACGCTTTGGTGACTGTCATAAAAGGGGTTAACGGGCTGGTTCTGATGTGGACAGCAGCAAAAACAATAGGATAACAGCTGTCATACTTCAAATTCTTCACAAAAATCAACCATATGGGGATTGAAAATGCTTCAACAACATCAACAAACTGAAGATTAATCCCATGTATGGCTGAGGCTACTTGTATGGCTACAAATACAATGTTGGACAAACTAAAAATGTTGATAACAGCAATATGCATTTTTATGAAAGCGTGTCTTAAAACCCATAAAACATGATTTCTACTACTTACACTTGTACCACCAATTTCCAACTGGGTTACAATGCTCGGGGCAGCAAGATAAACATCCATCTTGCCTACTTCCAAATGTAAAATTTATGAAATCAACATCCACTTCCATTGGAAGACTTCTTCTAAGAGCATGTACATGGATTAAGAGCTGAAAATCTCTATGATACGACTGTTGTTTTGAAACAGAAATTGTGGTGGTTATCTTACCGTATGCAGCCCATAGATCTTGCCTTCATCCAATAATTCTTTCCATCCTCTTTGTTGTAGCAACTTGAGGAGCTCCACTTCTCATGCTTTGAAGCACAACCTTTTGATCACCAAGTTTGAATCTCAACTCTCTAGCTTAATAGTTTTGGGTAAATTCACCCATAGAAAACAACCATTGAAATCTCAAGTATCAAATCCGTACCTCCAATACCAACAACATAGAAATCATTGCTTTCCATGTGCTTTCCCAAGGTGAGCCTGATTTATCGGAACCTCTTGGTGCAAGGGACTGATGTAATATCTTCCCTTTTTTGATATGAGAGCTTTAAAAGTGAGCTTCTTGCCATTCCCTTTTCGTGGCAAGGAAGTTGAATGAGCTAGGGAAGGTATTGCATTCTCATTGAATTTTTCTTTTCTAATTTTTAACATTTTTCTTCTAGAATGTTTTCTAATGATTTTAGCAGGTCGGCTGGCTTGGAATGAGTTTAAAGAGCAAAATGAAAGATCAAATGAATAAATGCCCAAAGGAGGTTGGTCTTGCCTATTTGGTCTTTGGCCTCCAACATTGGGCTATTTAAGGAGACTAATGACTTCATTTGCAAATACCTACTTTTGGGCGAATTTTATCGAAATTTAATCTTTAAGTTGTTCTACTCAACCGTCATTCCACTATTGGGTGAAAATTCTAATTGTGTGGTTTTTCCAAGAAGAACGAAAACCCTTCCTGTGGCTGGTTGGAGTCATGAAAACCCTCCATTCTTGATTAAAGTGAAGTCATCTTGAAGACCTTTGAAGATTTGGGTATTGGAGGATAAAGGAAGTTATCTACAATGTCTAAGTTAGCATGTATTTATGATCCCTTCCTCATATTCCAGCGACTAGGGTTTGTAAGCATCTAGGTACACTTCTAGAGCACGAAAATCTAAGAGTTTATGTGATATTCTGGTTCGATATAATTTGTATGGCCGGAATCTATGTTTTTGTTATTTTTGGTGGAATATATCTACACATTTTCAGCCTTGGGTCCTGTGGCTTATTACCTGTTGTTCCAAATTTAATCACGGTAGTGTGTTATCTTGAGTTTTCTTCATTTGTTTATTGCAAGGTGAATAGATAACCTGTTGCCGTACATGAAATATTTATTTAAAAGTGTTTTCAACTATTATGCATGGTTTTATGGTACTCCACATTTAAGCCCCTTTACAGTTCGTTGCTAGGGTTTATCTTATTGTATGGAACTACTGTCATACCAATCAAATTATTTTTCATTGTTAATGTTGGTATATTTTTACATCTGATTCTTGGGATTTGTGGCCAAACCTCTTATTTTTGGTTTTTGTCAAAAGGGACATTACAGATGATGAGGCCATCTTGTAGCATCTCATCCTTCACAAGGAAGTTCGAATGCACAACAAACTCCATATGATTTCTCATAAAATTTCTTTCTAACCATATGCACGAAATGAAGCACTCACTAGCCATAGTAACATGGAACCCATTGAAGACTTCACCTTCTTTGTAACTCAAAGGATCTATGTACTCTTTTCCACTTAGAGTGTTCTTCACTTTATTCACCCTTTGCACTATGTTGTCCCATGATGACACAAGGATGACAAAGTATGGCAGCGACACAGGAGGAGACCAAAAAACTGAAATGTCATTTTCAATATCATACCTTGAATTGTCCTCAACTTGTCCATCTTTTGTTGTCCGAATGAAGCTTGGTTGAGATCTCTTCATATTCAACTAGTGAAGCTCTTCCCACCTTGACTTCGTCCATATTTTGTTGGCACATCCATGGAGCCTCTCCATGGTTCTTGCCAAAGCCATGAACACCCTCAACTTGACTCTTGTGAGTTGTTTTGAAAATTCCAGCAAGTTGAACATCATCATTATCAACAGGAGATTTGGCTTCAACCATCAAATTCTCTCCACAATTTTGCAAATCAAATTTTCCTTCTTTCCTTGGCTCATGCTCCATGACTTCTTCCTCTTTCTTTGGAGATTCTGCTGCATCAAAAACACCTTTTTGGTTCTTTATTTAGCAACACCTTTCCATGTCCTTCAATGTGGTCTTCTTGGGACTTCACCTCAAAACCCTCTTGCAAATCTGATTTTCTTTTTCTTCTTTCAAGAGAAAATCCCTTTGGGTTTGGCTCCTTGGCGAATTCTTAAGGTCTAGGGTTTAACCCTGACATCTTAATCCATGTTCCGGTTGTCCCTTTGTTGGAGCCATCAAATGTAGAGAAAGACATCTTGCCCAACACATTTTGCAACTTGGCGCATTTTTTCTTGGCTCCGGCTTAGAGCTTCCTTTGCTTACCCCAATGAACTTGGCAAGCAAAAATGCCTCCCATATCTCCCTCAAAAGTGCCATGTATTCTTCATAGCTTACCACAATGCTTTGCCCAATAGAGGTCCTTGTTCCCGCCTCCGAAAGGGTTTCTTCCCTTGGAAGGAAACAAGGCCTAGTGGTTGATCTATGAGCTAATCCAAAGGGCTTCCATGAAGTATTTGCTCTAGAAGAACTTCCTTCTCCATTATGAAATCTAGGTTCATGAACCCTCTAAAGGGTCAGGGCTAGCAAGTCCATAGTCTGCGGCAATCTCACTTGTCCTTCAACGAGCTTGGCGATCTTGGCTTCCTTTGGATCTTGACGAGCCATACTCTCTTCTTCCTTTGGATGGTTTGGATTGATGTTGTGATACTCTACTAGCAATTGAAACCCTTTTTAGCCTTCTTGAAACTGAAACCCTCGGGGAAATGGAACACCGAACCCCAAGATGACCAGTATAATTTTGATTTTTAGGGCTGAAACAGATCTAGATGGAATTACCTTGAAACCCTAATCTGATTTAAATCTATTATTCGGACCGACTTTAACTCACCATTATAATCCATGCAGAACAATGGTCTGAATATGGAACTTCTAAAACACATTATTTCAAGTACGGAATATCACCCTACAACTCATCCACAATATTGACAGACCTTTTACGAATACTAGAGAACAATTTCAAGATGATTATCAATCCAACTACTCAATTGAAAAATTATTTATGACAGCAACAGAGGCAGCCACTAAGAGAAGGGATGAAAATGATAGATTTCCAAACTCCAAAAATTACCAAATATGTATGATTTCTAGCCTTATAAAATATGATAAAGTCTGAATATCAAAGAATAACATGAGTTTTGTGCCCTAGAAGGCACCCAAAATGACTCTTCAATCCCTAGTCGTTCCTTACGAGAGGGGCTCCAAACAATATCAAAAGCCCTTTGTTGGACTCCTCCTTTATGCCCTAGATGCAAACCAACAAGATGAATCTTCAATGAGAGTCCTTCAACACCATCCAAAATTGAAAGGGTTTTCGCCCTCCAATCTCCCACAAGGAAGGGTTGTCGTCCTCCTTGGATGCCACACTAATGGATTGTCGCTCATTAGTGAAGTTGGAAATAAGAGCAATCAACCCTAGAGACCAAGTACATAAATGTATATATATCAAAAGATTATGTGCAAATGAGCCCCTAAGACTCCTCTTATACCTTTTAGTTGGCGCCAAGAGCTATAAGGTGTAGACTGACCTCTTAAGCTTGCTTTATCTTCTAATTCTATGTTGGGAATCTTCCCAGCCTTTGTCGACCTCTTAATGAGGTCTTCACTTTATCTTTTAGTTTCATGTTGGGATCACTATAATCCCATCTCACCTACCTTAGGGAGTAAAACACCAAAGAAAAACATTAATAACAATAAACGAAAATAAAGAACGAAACCCAAGGACTTCCCTTGTGCAATTTCTCCTTGCCCACGGGAAAAGAATGGCAAGAAGTCTTTTATTGGTGTTAGTTTGAAAAAGGGGACATTACAATCCTCCCTTCCCAAAATTATTTGCCCTCAAGCAATTGCAAGCTCTCATGCCCAAATGCCATCATACCAAGGTGAATGAACATGTTGTAGCATTCCCATAGGCTAGATCTCCTGCCTGTCAAATTAACAGCTTCCCAAACAAACTCTGGCACCCGTTGACCCTTTCTTCATTGAATTCCCCTTCATCTTCAACTTCTAAAACAACAGTAACAACTTCTTTTGCATACTTAGTTGTATAAAAAGTCTTCCAAACTACTGTAATCCCATTCATAAAGAAGAAATTACTAAATAATCAGCCACTTGACAAGCTAATCCATGTCCCAATGTGGCATCCTCATTCTTTGTTCCATCCTTGTCAATTAAGGTGGAAGAACACTCCATATTTTCAATACAAATGTAACTGAAATTAGGTGCGGGCTGATATAAATGATGACAGCAGTATCAATGATGGTAATTTGGCTTATGGCTACCATAGAAATACTTCCCGTCTCACTTGGGGTAGACAACCCCTCATTCCTCAACTCTTGATTACATTCTTCACTCAACAACAATCTTCGAAAGGAAAACTTGAGCATTATGCAAAACTGTTTCAAACACCTAGAGTTACCTTGTCGTAGTGGCCTCCTTGGCTGCCCAAAAGATGGTCTAGGTTGCCCTCTTCCCACTGTCGTAGGTTGGGTTGTACTTTTCTCAAAGCCTTCATGTTTCACTCCCCATCCAAGTATTGGAGGGAACCTGTTTCTATTCAAATTGAGACCTTTTGCGTTCACAAAATTTTCATCCTCCATTATGGCATCTTCATCTTCAGCTGTAGTCCCATATTATTCATCACATGCTCGGATGAAT
This sequence comes from Taxus chinensis, assembly GCA_019776745.2. Lineage (NCBI taxonomy): Eukaryota > Viridiplantae > Streptophyta > Pinopsida > Cupressales > Taxaceae > Taxus > Taxus chinensis. The sequence continues at coordinate 655,345,852 of CM034155.1, read as the reverse complement.
AACAAATTCAGCTGCTCTTACTTCTTTCTTCCTGTGCCTACACAAAGAACAAGCACATTAGAAGGAAACAAGAGCTCTTAATATCATTTCTTCATGCCTCATAGATATGTGAACTAGCTTTCTTCTTTTGCTCAAAATTTCCCTTCATATGAAGGACTCTTAAAGGTCCATTCATGTTGTTCCAAGTATGGTTGTAGCTGTACCATTACAATTTCATGCTCAAAATTAGCATTGTGGTGGCGGGAAACTAGTTAAAAACCGCGGCAAACAATCCCTCATTGGTGGTAGGAGGAAACCCTTCCCCTTGTAACTGAAAACACTTTGGTGACTGTCATAAAAGGGGTTAGCGGGCTGGTTCTGATGCAGACAGCAGCAAAAAAAATAGGATAACAGTTGTCATACTTCAAATTCTTCACAAAAATAAACCATATGGGGACTGGAAATGCTTCAACAAACTGAAGATTACTCCCATGTATGGATGAGGCTACTTGTATGGCTACAAATACAATGTTGGGAAAACTGGAAATGTTGATGACAAAAGTTTGAATTTTTGTGACAGTGTGTCTTAAAACCCATAAAACATGATTTCTACTACTTACACTCTTACCACCAATTTCCAGCTGGGTTACAATGCACGGGGCAGCAAGATAACATGCATCTTGCTCACTTCCAAATGTAAAATTTATGAAATCAAAATCCACTTCCATTGGAAGACTTCTTCTAAGAGCATGTGCATGGATTAAGAGCTGAAAATCTCTATGATACAACTGTTGTTTTAAAACTGAAAGTGTGATGGTTATCTTACCATGTGCAGCCCATAGATCTTGCTTTCTTCCGGTAATCCTCTTTGTTGTGGCAACTTGAGGAGCTCCACTTGTCATGCTTTGAAGCACAACCTTTTGATCACCAAGTTTAAATATCAACTCCCTAGCTCGATAGTTTTGGGTAAATTCACCCAAGGAATGCAACCATTGAATCTCAAGTATCAAATCCGTACCTCCAATACCAACAACATAATAATCATTGCTTACCATGTGCTTTCCCAAGGTGAGCTTGAGTTGTTGGAACCTCTTTGTGCAAGGGATGATGAGGCCATCTTGTAGCATCTCATCCTTCACAAGGAAGTTTGAATGCATATATATGATCTGTAGATAAGATGCACATATATAGGAATCAAGAATGAACAGGTGGTCAAACTACCTATGTATACAAAAAATAATCGACTCCCTCCGACTTCTAGCATTACACTCCTTATTCAACAAATTATTCATGTAAGTTTCTATATAAGCCTCACTTGTTATTTAAGATATTTGTGATGATCTTGTTGTGACACACAACACTCTAAACTAGCTATAAAATTTCTCCATTATGGGAACTTGGGTTGTTTGTGATTGAATTTGTTCCACGTACTAGTCTATGGCAACGCTTCTTAAAGTGGCTAGAAATGACATCAACCAATAGTCTTCATCTATCTTTCCATTCACTTTCAAGATTGTGATGCAGGTTCTACAATGTCAACTAGTTCCTTCATCTCAAAACATGGAGAACTACTTAGGTCAAGATGATTCAGACTCCAATCCATGTTCTTGTTCAATATCAATTTTACTTATAGTAAAACTCTTAGTAGTGCACCCAACCAATTTTTATTTCTTGATTTATCAAATAAGATTCCTTAGGCCATCATTATTTCTCTTCAAACTGCAAGATGTTGCCTCTTTGCTAGACTATAAACACTTGCTCCAATGTTAGACTTGCATCCTCAAGATAACTGCTTCTACCCTACCTTGGGCAAACCTCTCATCTTGGGCCTCCATGTCCACACCCTTTTGTCCATTCTTCACGGTCACCTTGTTGAGTTCCTCAGTTGTCACACTCATTGTGGTCTAGTTCACATCAAAAGCAAACCAAACTATGCTTTGAACACTCAACTTAAGCAAGTATGATGACAACTCTTCTTCTTTGCCCATGTGTAACCACTCTTATTCATTATTAACTATTGATCACTCAATCAATGCCTTGGTATTTCCTTAAAACATAAATCTCTCTTCATCTAAAGCCACATTTTGTCGGTTCAATTAAGGCACATCCCCTTCAACACATAAACAAAGGACTGTTTTTGTTTATTTCATGCACAATGCACAGTAATTTTTGTTTTTTTGGGTTTTAAAATTCAAAATTACAAGTTTTATAGTTAGGATTAGGGTTTTGGTTGGGGCATTTTTTAAAGCTTAACTTTGAGTTTTTTAATATGTAAAAATTTAGGGCTTTTTATTTTAAATTTAAATTTTTAACCCTAATGAGGTCTTTTTTATTTATACCTTAATGAATGTTTAGGGTAAAAAATCAAAGGCCTGCACCTAAAATAGTAGGCTATGGTCCACAACAGCATGCCCTGCTATTTTGGAACCATCTCTTTGTATACCACACAAACCCTCTTAGGAGAAAGTAAAATAGTTTTTCTTATTCATACACATTGTTTTTGTTGTTTCAGCTAAAAATGTCACAGGAAAAGGATTTGCATGAGCTACTGCAAAAATATGAACAAACTCAAACAATTTGAAATGTAACTTTTGTAGGAATAAATGTTGTGGGAGAATAAATTGCTTCAAATGGCATTTGACGCGTGATTTTGGGTTTTGCACTGAATGACCTAAAGAATAGCTCTTGAGGCCGAGTGTTAATTTATATTAATTTTCAATCAGCTTTAGCATTTCTATCAATTCAACTTTTTTAAATGACATTAAAATACATTATAAATTCATAATATGTTCCACAAAAAATAAATGTTGGGGGAAGGGTTGGGTTTCTTTCGCAAGAAAGTTAAACTGATTTGGTGGATGCAATGCAGATTACAAACCAACCCTATAGTTCTTCCACTTGTGAGCATTCTTGGAGAGTGTTTGAACAATATACTCCAAAAAATGCAACCGCTTAAGCATTGAGTGATGAATGATTTAGTGTTTGTGCACCACAACCTTTCGTTTCACCATTAAAATTCAATGTCATGAGTTAATAAGTTATAAATTGATCACATCTTAAATTTTAATGTCTTTGCTGCATTTACTTTGAATATGCCTCGATAAAATCATGTAATGATGAAAAGAATCAGCCAATTGATCTTAATGAAGTTGATCTTGGATCAAACTAACATCACTGCCGGTGATAAGCCAATGTTTTCAGAGAGATTTTTGCCATCTTGGATAATACATTGGGTTAACACGATCAAATGCAGAATTAAGATACAGTATCTTTAACTTGGCATTTTGTAGCCTCGTGGCCTCATTGTGTCTTGTTTTGTATTGTAAATTGCAACTGATTCATTGAGAGTCTAGACTCTTGACAATTTTTATAAAATTTTGTGATTGGCGACATTGAACAAATTTAGTTTTTATGTATTATGGTTATTTTCATCTGTACACACCATATTTGACATGAAATAACAAAATCAGTTTTTTTCACATTTTTGTGAATATTAAATCATTTTTTGGTTTGTCAGTTTTTTGCCAAGTTTTTCCTATTGTAAACCCAGATAACTGAATTTCATTTACACTCTTTCCATGCCGTGTCAATGCCATGTAAATAGAGTGTTACTATGATGTTCTATCACTTTGGCATTAGGGTTTTAGGCCTTTTTTTGAATGACACACTCTTTTTGCAAAAGGATAACCTTTAGATGAGCTTATCAGATTTTGTTTTTGAGGTTAGGAAAATAAAAGGAAAGAAGTATCAATAATATTCCTTGATTGACATGCATATGCTTTGTCCAAATGACTCCATACAAAAAAAAATAGAAAGCCTTACTTCTTCACTGCCATTGCCATTTTACCATCGGGACTAATCCCTCTTTTAGACATCTCATCTCCTAGACGCATAATAGGAGTTCCTTCTAGAAATTCCATTACCAAAACTCTCCTGATACATCATGAATACCAGAACTGCAATTAAAATATTTGGTGTTAACATGCAAAATATAACTTCTAGATGACATGTGCAACATCAAATATATAGAAAAGGATGAAAGCTCCATAAAAGAATTAATAGAAATCTCTACACATCACACCCACATTGAATTCTTGTTATGGTTTCCATGGATCTTAATGTGGTTAATTAGGCTTCATCCTGCATGTGTGCACATATATATACTATGTTCCCAATAAGTTTTAACATGTTAAAAAAAAATCCTTGAGTATGCGTACAATGGCCAACATAAAACTAAAGTCATAGCAAACAATTATGCCAAAATCTAAACAATGAGCATTAATAACTGAGGTTCGAACAGAAAAGTATTTACTAATAAGATTGCAATAATCTTACATAGAAGATAAGATTTAGGGAATGCTTTGCCTTCCCTACTAGAAGAAATGGGTGCATATGCAAAGAAAAAGGGAGAATGCTCTAGCTCCAAAATGCTATAATAAATTAAAGTACCAAAAGTGAGGCCTTCAGAGGGATGGAGAATATTTTATTATAGTAAAAACGGATTTCAGCCAGAGATTCATGGATGGAGGCTCCAATCAGCAAAAGCTTGGAGTACCTTGTGACACTCAAGAGCTAGATGGGCAGCCAAGGGAAGAGAAGCCCAAAGGAAGAAGAAATCCATGGAAGTTCAAGCAGTGTCTCATCTCAAACATCCTTCACAGTGGAAGTTGAAGTATGGAAATGATGCAATATGAAGGAGAAGTAGATACAAACATGCTCAATAATTGGTTTGGAAAATTCAAGTTATATTTTAGGCTTCATCAAATGAAGAATACCAACATTCTTTCGCCTATGGCGAAAAATTTATGTTCATTCCTTGGTTTCGAAGCAATTATCGCCAATAACTACATGGGAGGATTTGAAAAAACTAATTAAATCTCAGTTTTATCCAATGCTTTTCTTGAATGAATAGAGATTGACAGTCAAGCAGCATCTGTCCTCACATCCATAACTACAAGCATCCGGAGATTGATTCCTTTTTGACCCTTTGACTGTACCCCTTAGCCCCCACTTCTAGGACCCTCCCACTTCCAAGAGCCACCCACTCCCACTGCCCAACCCCTTTTACATATATATAATTATAGATAGGGCCTTTGACTCCGAATGAATTCTTTATCTTCTAATCTATGCTCCCCTCTCTTTCCCATTATATATATATATATATATATATATATATATATATATGGCGAGGCGGGATATACAACTGATGACTGGTTGTATCACGTATATAATGGATGGATCCATGCACCCCTATAGATCTATCTACCCATATACAGATAGGGCGCTGACTTCAGTATTTAGGACCCCCTATCTATATATGGCACTAGAAACAAAAGATAAAGAAGAGTCGTGGTTCAAGATAGGATAGAGAGGGCCCCTATCTATATATGACGCCAAAAACAGAAGATAAAGAAGAGCTGCGGTTCGAGATAGGATAGAGAGGGCCAGCTAGAATGCCACCCCCAAACACCTAGGGTAAAGTAGGAATCCCAGCTCTCCGGGTCTCGTGGATTGGAGAACCGACCCAACTTAATCCCCCTCGATCTAGATCTCCTAATCTCAGGCTTGAACTCTCTAGGTGGTCTCCCATATAGTTAGATAAGGCATGATTGCCATATCTATAAAGAGGGGCGACCCAATTAGACATATAGAGGGACCCGAATATATGGCATATCAATTTTTTCTTGTGGACATGACTGCCATATATAGAGAGGGCTGACCCAACTTAATCCCCCTCGATCGCCGGGGGCTCGTCATCTCAGGCCAAAACTATCTAGGTGGTCTCGTGGATATATATATATATATATGCATGCCATAGAGGAATCTATAGATCAGAGGGGCGACCCATTCATTTATCTGCTTGCAGATCAGATCGGCTTCCCCTATCTATATATTGTCAGATTGAATCATACCCCTCTCTATACAGAGTCCATCGTCTTATATAGAATCTAGAGGATCGGCTATATATATATATATATATATATATATAGTGTGTGTGTGTGTGTGTGTGTGTGTGTGTGGGGACGGGGGGGGGGGGGGGGGAGGGTGTTGGGGGGGATGAGCGAGGCTCCCTACATCTATATATGGCATATACAGGACAAAGAAGGTAAGGAACAATTGTATATTGAGTCTATAGAGCCGCCCGACCATCTATATAATGCCACTATCTTGTGTATATGGGTATAGGCCAATGGCCATATATATAGAACTGGGACTTCACACACACACACACACACACACACACACACACACACACATTTATAAGATACAAAAATCCACTACCAACTTAGGTTACAAATTGCCATGCATAGGGTTAGCCATCATTAAGAGTGCATGAAATAAGTGCTGAATGATTTAGGGGTCTAATGGCTAGTGAATTACATCTGATAATCAAAAAAGAAGAGCAAAAAACTGACAAAAAATGTCGATAAGCATAGCGATGAATATTATCCCCATTGCTTTAAGGTTACCATGCAGTCCCAGGAAGATACTCCATTACGCTATAAAACACTAAGACTAAAACTAAGTAATAAGACTAGTAAATCTTGCAAATATCCACAACATGAGTACAAAATTTGGACATATGATTGACTTCCTTTGCAATGCGTCGGTCCATGTGAGACTCCATATCTACATTGTTTCTTTTTCCTTATGGGCGAATTCTACTGCAATTGCAGCAGCTCCATTCCTTGGCTCGGCCATATCCCACTGGTGCAGAAATTGTTGGCGACCCTCAGGTGAAAGATAGGGATGCCCCAGTCCATCACTTGGGTTAGAGTCATGGATGTTAGAAGATGTGAACAGAGAAAGAATGAAGAGGAACCGGAATGTACACAATGTAGATTGTGTGTCCGTCATTTTATTATGCAAGAGATAGTTAATGGATGAGAAGGTTACAACCGATCTTTAGTTAATACATAACTAATAGTGACTTAATAAAATACTATAAACCTTATATTCAAATAGTAGAGGAAGTGCTAGCATTGTGTCTCTTTCCCTCTTAGTGGCTCTGCTGGTCGGAGCACTTTAAATGATGACCCCTTTCATGAGCTTCTTAAGCCGTTCATAGAGAAGAATTTGTTCTAGAGTCTGGACAAGAACCTAATGAAAATATAAATTCTTTTGCAAAAGCTCAATGCATTCAACTTGTTGGGCCTGCTGAGCAGCTTCTTGTGTTTTCTGTGAACTGTGACTAATCTCACCTAGTTTATTTCCCAGGATATGTAATATATCATTTAAAGTATGAATGACCTTAACAAGAGTCAAAGATTTTGGTGACCTTGTCCATTGATGGATTAGTGTGGTTGGTTGTAGATTTTTCTTTAGCAGACAGTGAGGAGTTGGGAAATTGGTCCATTGAGTGATTAAAGCACTGGTTGATGGCTGACCCATGGCCTGCTTCTCGACTATTGGAAAAGTCTTTGCATTTTCCTTGGGATCATGATACATATAAGAAGATCATGCACTACCTTAGGAAATATAGTAAAGGGTTCCTTCTTCCAAGAGGAAGTGAGGGGAAGACCCAAAATGAATGGCATTAGGCAGAGATAAGAGTATGTAGAAACCTGCAAATCAACCAAGGTATAAATCTTAGTAGGATAAAGAGCTCGCTGCTTTTTCACAGGGTATTCCAAAATCAGCAACATTATTAAGAGAGAGGCCTGCGGTACTAACCTTAGATCCACTGAGAAACATACACAGATCTTAAGTGGTGTTCTCCTAAATGGCAAGAGCTTCTAGGTCTCCAATGGATGTTTATCCTCATTTATCCTGATCAAGTGCTAGTTGAGCTGCTACTTACTCCAATTTCCATTCTGTGGATGACACGCTATTAATCTCCACTCTCATCCCAAGGGAAATGAATGATCTTGACAACCTTTCACCAAATTTCAGTTAGGCTTGGTGCAGAAAATAAACCAAAACAAATCCCATGTAATCTCCATTAGTTTCCTTGCCATAGGAAAAAAGAGTTCTTGAGATTCTCCAATTACAAGAAGGCTATCTTGCAACGAGATACTTGGGATTCCCATTACAGTTTAAAATACAAACTCTTTGGGATGGAACTATTACATCAAATGCAAAACAAATCATCTTATTGGAAAAACAGTTGGCTCTCATTCACAGACAGATTTCAACTGTCAAAATCAATTCTACAAGCTATACCAATTTATTTCTTAAGTTTCTACCACTACCCAGGAAGATTCAAGACCCTTTAGTCACCCTCCAATGAAATTCCCTCTAAATAGAACTTGATCAGTATAAATACCTTTGTGTTATGGAAAAAAGTTTGTAATCTCAAACGGCAAGGGGTATGAATATCCAAAACGTCAAATTTATTAATGAATCCCTTGCAATGAGAGCAACTTGGAAACTTTGGAAGGACTAGTCCTCCATTTGGAACAATATCACCAAAAATAAATATCTAGTCATGGCTTAGATGGCATAGATCTCGTCTAAGGTCACAGAGATATTTGACCTTATTTGAGGTCAAGGAAGCGCTTGACCTCGTCCAAGGTCAAGTGGCCACGTGATCTTGTATGGACTCATTTGGAGGTATACCATGTGTCACATGTATCGGCAAGCCCCCATATATAGATATATATAGAGGGGCACATGTCACAATATCAAATTGGACACAACATATTTCATCCACCTGCAGCTGTAAACTTTGGGTTTCAAATTGAAGTCCAAGATCTTGTAATGGCCTGAAAGTGAATTGTGTATGCAAATAAAGAATGGCCTAATAGAACATCCTTTGTCTCTCGGAAAAGGGTAATCTAGACTAAGATAATGAAAGGGGACATGCTAAAGATGCACACCTTAGGATTGTAGGTTGTAAAAGGCCTAGAACTAGGAAGACGATAGTCCACATTCTATAGGAGATGTAGGGTTCCAAAGCCTAAATCTAGGATAGGGTAGTGGCATCTAACTAGATCCCAATAGTCAATTGATGATAACAAGGTTGTAAACAAATTATGACAAGATAGAGATTTTTATGCTAGGGTTGTAAAACCCAAAAGGTGGTTTATAAGGGCTGATAGATAAAGGATGCAATAGATTAAGAAATATGTTGCTCTATTTTAATCTATGCATGACCACAATAAACAAACATCCAAATCTGAAATGACATAAAGGAAAAGCGAGGTTAGAGATACACAATTGCAAACATCATTGGCACATTAACTTCCCCCCAGGGTTAGCAGCACCTTATGAGAGAGTTGAAGTGGAGGATCACAAACGAATAAGAGAAGACCTAGATAAGCAACTTGTTGAAGACTCCAACAGCTCCAAAGGCGGGGCAGACCATAGGTTGTGCAGCTTCTGTTCTTGGGTATCCTAAGTACCCAATGCTCCAAGTGTAGACTCCAAAAAGATAAGTAAAACCAATTTCAAGACCTCTAAGGCTTTAAGGGCAGATTGGTGAGTGCCAGCAGACTGAATGAGTGATGGTAATGTTTTGGGATGAGCACTTAAATGCCGAATATATATAGCAATCATGATTAGGCATTGCAGTTTTTATTAGTCAACGGTATCGATAGTGGTTGATGGCATCGGCTGTTAAAAATTGTTAGCCAGACCATATCGACCATAGTCAACACCGTTAGTTGTGTGCAAAGCAGTATCATGGGGGTCAAAATGAAATTTGATCTGATGGAAGAAGACTTTGGAGTTGCTGAATGGTGTCATGACAAAGGTGTGTGTGTGCTAAAAATAGGCATGGAGGTAACTATAAGAGGATAGTAAAGTGATATCATGGCAAAGTTGTAAAAAGACAACTATAAAGGTAATAAAACATGTGAAGTGTGATATAATAGGACTACACATCAAGACCCTCTCATAAGTACCACTGCTAGCCAATTCGATGCAACCATTTCTGGGTCCTCCCTACTACAAGAAATTTCACCGAGAACACTGCTCTAGGAAAACCAATGTGCCAATAGTGTTTACGAGGAGCCAAAGTCAATAAAAGTGAAAATTTAGGTGTACATATGCCCCAACTAAAGATCGTCACATGTCACGAAATGTGTACATAGGATGGTCTTCAAAAAAAGAAAATGAAGCACCGAAATTAAAATGACAAATGAAAGAGCAGTATAGAAGTGATAAAAGCATGAACTCAAATAAATCATACCTACTTGTATAATTACCTTCCCATGAGTGTAGCCGAATAGTGAATCCCCAGAGGGTAGAAAGAGCTAGTATGAGAATCCAAGTAATACGCACTAAAAAGAAACACTAGACAATAAATTAGATAGATAAGAAATAGACCCTAAGCTATAGGGGAGCTCATGATAGGATAGTAATTCAGTTCTAAGTAGGTCATAAAATAGATGATAAATAGGTCATAAGTAGGTTTTAGATAGGTTATAAGTAAGATGTAAAGGGGTAGCTGAGAACATTAGACTAATTGCTCCGTAAATAGAATGGATGTTATGCGATAGTCGAGAAAAAAGGTATCAACCGAACTATCAATCCTATATATAACAAGTCACTAGGATGGAAAACTTAGTATCCCTAAAGTAACTAGGAGAAATCCAAAAACAAGGTAGCAATCATCGAGAAAGCACATTGTGAAAGTTAAAAGATGCAAAAGATACTCAATTGGGGATGGAATAAGAGAAAGCACTTAAACCCTAATGCCTGTCACAATGCTAACATGCCTGAAAATAGATGGAGATAAGGCTATATAGGGTATGGGAAAGACTTAGAATCGAGCATGTCCATCAAAGGGATATAATGATGTAAAACAGAGGAAAAATAGGTGCCACCAAGGAAAAAACAAGTTCTTTACTAGAATCAAGACATTAATTAGATTGGCAAGACTAGAAGTTTCGACATCAAGAAGTGATGGAACCTAAATATGTAGGCATCGGTGAAGACAAACTAGTGACATATAAGGATATCCCTTGTCATCTCTGATAGTATGTGATAGCAAATATGTATCCTACTTCCCCACAATGTTTTCCCTGTTCCTTAGGACCTCACTTAAGGAGTTTAGGCCTACTACAAGGATTAGGTATTGGCGTGAGAAGGAAGGGGCACTAAATGATATATATGAGACCTAACCCGGTCAAATAACATATTGCACCCCAAAGGACCTCAAGCTCTGTAACTAGGCCAACTGTGGAGTTTGAGCTTTCAACTAAAATAGGAGATGTCTTTTTAACTTGTGACTAACTTTTTTTGCTTGTAATAATTGTGTTTTATTGTTGCCTATTGTTTGATTTTTCTTTGATAATATGACTTTTAACTTTTCCTTTGGCTTTTATTGTTCCTCCTCCATACAGATTTGGAAGGCTAATCATATGGGTGTAAAATATGACTAACACAAGAGAGATGACACCTAGCCACTATAAAGAACCTACAAACCATGACGCCTAGATACTCCTAGAAACGCATTATACAAAAGAGTGTTATCTCAATAATACCTTTAGTGGGCCTGATAAGAAGTCTGTAGTACAAAGCTAGATAGTGAACTATTGCTTGGGATGCCCCAAACCTGATGTAAAAAGGGATGATATAGTGACGGCATATTTGATACTTTCATCACGAGAGAGGATAAAATGTGTATGGAAGACAAGTGGATAGATAGACTACAAGAGTTGAGCTACAAGAAGCACAAGTAACACGAGGAGACAAAATGACACTCTCAACCATTGTTATTCCATTCTGAGAGGACGCCTAGCTAAGGCAAGGAGCTAAATGTGAGGGCCCAAAGGTCTTACCATGCAACTCACAAACTAGATATCGAAGAGATATGGCAATATAGATCATTAAGAAGGTAGTAATACGTTGAAGGCAAAAATGCATGATTGCATCAAAAAACAAGAAGGTAAGTAAAATTAGGTTGTAAATCTATGAACCCAAGTAGACAATACTAGTTGGGAAAAATATTGACCAAACTAATAGTCATAATGGGCAAGATAAGGATGTAATGTAACTCCGTGTACCCAAATTGGATAGTGCTAGCTGAGAACAATATCGACCAAAGTAACAATCTATGGGCAGGTTAAGGATAAAAGGTTGTGTGAAAATCAGATGGTCTGGCTAGGAAATATATCAAATGAACTAATAATCATATGGGCAAGTATAAGGATGTAATGGTAACTTTGTGCACCCAAATTGGATGGTCTTAGCCAGAAAAAATATCAACCAAACTAATAATCCTATGGGCAGGATAAGGATGAAAGATATTAAAATCCAGGATAATGTATCAACCAAACTAATAGGCCTGTAAGGATGGTAAGGGGTAGCTCAGATCATCAAACTAACCGACCTGTAAAATGTAGGATCATAAAAGGATGTAAGGGACTAGTTGGGAGACTAGGGATCAACCTAACTAATCAGCCTGTAAAAGTAAATAGATGTAAGAGGACCAGTTGGGAGAGAAGGGTTCAACCTAACTAATTGACCTGTAAAAATACAGATGTAAAGGATATAAGGTACTAGAAGGGATATAAGAGCTCAACCTAAGCTAGATCTGCCTGTGAAATAAGGGTGAAACATAAGTACAAAAAGGTATAAATATAAGATACTTTAAGAAGAAACATAAATATTAATACCATGTTAGTACATAAACCATAATAAAAAAATGCTAAATGAAAAATTATGATAAATATATCTAACTAGGCACAACAAGAGAAGAAAAGAAAGCTATGTACAGGAAAGGTGGATCAATGGTGGAAGGTAAACATAGATAATAAAGAGAGACTTGATAAAAATAAGATGCTAGTAATTTGACAAACAAGGTAACATGCATATTTAAACGCACAAGGAGAACATACCCTTGGTTGGGTATGCTCTCAAAGAGAAGGTTTTAGTCTTTGAAGATTTCTTGAAGTTGGATTTGTTTGGATTCAATGATTAGAAGGTTTTTGGTTGGAATGTGTGGTGGTGAGAGATGGAAGGCATCGTAAGATGCCCCCAAGCTAGAGGATGAGTGAGGATAGGCATTGTAAGATGCCCCAAAGGTAAGAAGATGATAAAAGTAGGAAGCTATTAATATTAGGAGAAAAGTGAATGTAAGCATCAAGAAATGCCCCAAAGTGTGAAATGAGGGAAGTGAGAGGCATTGATAGATGCCCTGCAAGATATGTGATCGATAGATGCCCCTAAGGATGGACATTGGGAGATGCCCCCAACATGTGATAAAATGTGAGGTAATGGATCATTATAGTTGGTGTTAGGTTTGAGATCCACATATTCTTATTTAGGATGGTGATTTAAATCAGAATCTGGCCAAAATTAGATATTGAAGAATTAAGGATGATGTAGGATGACTTAGAGTCAACAACATTCAGACTTTTGAACAGACATCGGCCATGATAGAAAAATCAGAGTGGCTGATGCAATCAGATGAGAGAAGCATGATTTAAAATGTCATCAACCATGATGTAATCAGGGTGGCCGATGGAGTCAATTAGATGACAGATATGATGAGTTAAAATGGCATCGGCCATGATGTAATCAACATAGGTTGGGCAATCGGGTAGGTCAGAATTTTGTAAAACGACATCAGGCTTTTCTGCTAAGTGGTCAATGTCAGTCAGATGGATCTAAATTTTCCAGAACAACATCAAGATTTTTCTGCTAAGTGGTCGATGCCATTAATATGTTTGATTTTGTATGGTGAGAGAAAAAAGTGGAAAATTGTTGAAGCACCAATTGGTGTTTTCCAATAAAGGGTGGGAGAGGGTGAAAAGATGAGAGATCATCTCCTAATATCAAGGTGAAAATTGGTATATTCAAATGGATCATAGATTGGAAGATCCTTGTGGATCTTCATCCATAGTGAGATGAGAAGAGAAGGGAAGATCGTCTTATGGATCTTTGTCCGGATAATCTTGGGAAGATCATCTTATGGCTCTTCGATGAGATATATGTTGAATATGGGAAGATCATCTTGTGGATCTTCATCCATGTTAGATTGGATGGTTGTTTGTGGTTGAGATTGTGAAAAATTGCACCATGAATGATTGGTTTCAATGGTGGACATGGGAGGGAGAAAGGAGCATCCCATATAAAATCTAAATGGGTTGAGGCTCGCTAGAAAAACCCTAAGAGGTGATGACATGATCATAATATGATTATAACATGAAATTTTGAAAGGTTTAGGAAGATTTGGGAAAGATTAAGAGATAAAAGGAAATGTGATGTGACTCAATCAGAAGATAAGATTCACATCAGGTTCACCAGATAGTGATGGTGAAGACTACTAACAGATAAAAAAGGAAACGTGAATGTGACTCAATCGGAAGAAATGGAGTAAGATTCACGCCCAGTTCACCAGAGTGTATGCAAATAAAGAATGGCCTAATAAAATATTTGTGTCTCTTGATAATGGGTAATCTAGACTAGGATAATCAAAGGGGCCATACTAAAGATGCACACCTTAGGGTTGTAAGTTGCAAAAGACGTGGAACTAGGAAGGCGATAGTCCACACTCTATAGGAGATATAGGGTTCCAAAGCCTAGATCTAGGATAGGGTAGTGGCATCTAACTAGGTTATGATAGTAAGTTGACGATAACAAGGTTGTAATCAAGGTTGACAAGATATAGATTTTAATCCAATATTGTAAACATGTAAGAAGATCAAGAGGTTTTAAAGGGTTGTAAAGCACAAAGGGTGGTTTATAAGTAAGGGTCGATAGACGAATAATGCAATATATCAAAAATATGTTGCTCTACTCTAGACTATACATGACCACATTAAACAAACATCCGAATCTAAAATGACATAGAATAAAAGAGGTTAGAGATACTTACCTGATTGCAGACACCATTGACACATTAACTTCCCCCTAAGGGTTAACAACACCTTATGAGAGAGTTGATGTGGGGGATTACAAACGAATACGAAGAGAAGACGTAGGAAAACCTCTTGTCAAAGACATTAAAGGCTCCAAAGGCTTGGTAGACCATAATAAGTGCAACTCTTATGCTTGGGAAGGTTATAAGTACCCAATGCTCCAAGTATAGACTCCAACAGAAGACGAGTAAGACCAACTTCAAGACCTCTAAGAATTTAACAGCAGATTGGTGAGCACTAATAGGCCGAATGAGTGATATTTATGTATTGGAATGAGCGCTCAAATGTTGAGTATATATCACAATCATGAGTGGGCATTGCAATTTCTGTTAGCCAACGGTATCAACCGCAGCCGATGTAGTAGGCTGTTAAAAACGGCAAGCCAGACCATATCAACCATAGTCAATACCGTTTGTTGTGGGCAATGCAATATCATGGGAGTAAAAAAGAAGTCCAATCTGATGAAAGATGACCCTAGATCTACTGAAAGGTATCATGACGAAGGTGCGTGTGTGTGTGTTGAAAGTAGATATGGAAGCAATTGTAAGAGGATAATAAGGTAATGTCATAGAGAGGATGTAAAAGGACAATTGTAAAGGTATAAAAACATGTGAAGTGTCATATAATTGGACTACACATCAAGGCCCTCTCATAAGTACCACTACTAACCAGCCCAATGCAACCATTGTTCGTTGCACGTAACCATTTTTGGTTACTCCCCACTCCTTGCAATGTCCCTAAGGACACTGCCCCAAGGAAGCCAATGTGCCAATAGTGCCTACAAAGAGCCAAGTGAAACATTAGAGGTATACAAATTGTTTCATCTTCCCTGCAGTTTATTCTTCCCTCTACTAACGGACACAAGCAATGAAGAAAAATCATCAGCCTGAATTTGATAAATGGGCTTTTGGAAGCTAGCCAAGTGATGGAAGGCTGCAAATAAGTGAGTGAGTGTTGCTAGAAGAAAAAAACTGCCAGCTGTCTAGAAGTCAAGATAGGTGTAGAATGTGTTTGTAAGTCAAGTTCGAGAATAGACAGGAGAAGAGTGGCATGTTTATGTATTTCAGCCTACTACTTGATGAATTGAGTTTTCTATGAAATTAATCAAGAATGTCAAATTTTCCATTTTATGTTTTCATGTTTCTGCTTACATATTGCTTGAACACTCAGATCGGCTTAGTGATTGATGGTTGTTCATTAACCCTCAACCATACCATCAAAGGGATATTTGAAGGGACTGCAGTTGTATATGAATAAAGAGTGTATTAAAATATAAAAAAAGAGTGTATTTGAGAGTGAGATGTTCAAGACTTGTTATGTAACAGGGGAATTATTATATTTCATTATGATGGGTTGTTCCAAAGAGGCAGGTTGTTCCCCAACTGTCATACCCACTCTCCTGCTCCTATGTTCTATATAGTTGGATTGGACATGATGTATATCCAAGATTTCCATCATAGTCATCACTATACATCATGATATTAATGAAGAAGACGTTTTGTAATTCCGTGTTCTATTGTTCTGTTTATGCTTTACTATAATGTCCAAGTGTATGAAATTCATGTGAGTAGTTGTGTGCCCTACACAGGCATATTCAATAGTTCCGAATTCTTCATAATGAATTTGAGCCTCATGTTTAGCTTGTATTCTTAACAGCCTATAAGGCATTTCAGCATATAACAGAACACAGCAGTAAAGAACAAGAATAAACAGGTAGGGATATGAAAGCAGATAAAAACTATTGATTGACAGGATAGATACTTCATTACCTCATATTTTTCCAAATAATTAGCTAAGAAATATTTCCCAACGACATATAAAACTTATAATGCACCAAGTACCCATTATGCTGCCTACATTAGGCCTTTTGCCCACCCCTGCATCTGGAGCCTGGACTATGAAAACTTGTTCCTTGCAGGTAGGTTGGTGATGCTGAATTTCCACATCATGAAAACTGCAGCAATGTCTGCTGCATAACTCATATCTTCCAGCAATTGGTCCTTTGGTGAGTCTTCAGGTGGCCGAACTACCTATTGTTGTGTCTCCCCCTGTGAATGTGCAGCATTCAGCCCCTTCCCTGAGTGTTATTTTCCTTGTGACCCCTCTAATGGACCTGATTGTAGAGTCACAACCCCCTTCAACTCCTCCTAAGTGCAGCATTCTAATCATGTCTGCTGTGATTGGCATATAAAATGCGTATCCACCTAATTATGGACTTTTCAATAGGTCATGGTCTTCCTGGAGCTGCTGGTTCTCCTCCAATGCCACAATCAAATGCTTTTCTAACTTTGTGGCACCCAATTGCAAGTCTGTTGTTAACTGTACATAGGCATTATGTGAGTCCATAGCTTGGCAGAATGATGTATTATGCTGCTCTCCTATATTCTACAGCTCCAACTGCTCTATCATCAATTGTGCCAAGTTCTGACTCAGCTATTCTTTTTCGTTGGCCAATTTCTCATATTCCTCTGCAAATTTCATAGTCCCTCCTCTCCCACCTATTCTTCCATTTCAATTCTGTGCATTAGGAAATTTCCCTGGCTCTAAATTATAAAGTGAGTGTTTTTCTACAAGCTGAAATCGAACTATCATCACCATCAGCACAAACTGGTTAAAGGGGTACACTTTGGATAAAATTTACTACCACCTTTGCTGGCATGTTTGTTGGTTTCTAATAAAAATCATCAAAAGATTCAAATATTTGCACTGTAATCTATAAACTGCATTCAAAAATCACCCACAGTATAACCACACTCTGTACTGACCACAAACTGGTGAGCTAAAATATGGAATATTCATATCGAGTTCTTATCCCTCTACTTTAGAATCATCTAATCTGTTTACTTCAACTGGATTTGAAGGACCTTCCACCTCCATATCATCATCTATAGAACTCAATTTGTCAACATGCCTTCTTCTTTCCTCAGCATCATGAGTTTTCTTTGTCACATTTACGGGTTTATGTTTATTACACAACACATATCTTAAGGGATTAAATGACTTACCTGCACTCCCAGAGGATGTACCTTGCATCACTTTGCTACTTGCATCTGGTGACATGAATGCCAACCATACTGTAATATCCCTTTTGGGGACAAAACTGAAAATTAAGGAAATTAGCACAAAACTCCAAAATTAAGCAAGTCTGATTTTTATGACAGCAATTAATAAAGGATCAAAAAACACTCCCAAACCCTAGCGACTAGGGGGGAGAGAGAGAAATCCACCGAAGAAACACTCAAAAATTATGAGAAGTGATTCCTTAGATTGCCCTTGATTTTAAAAGCCAAAAAATGTGATCAAATCATCAAACTCAGAATTCTGGAATTTATTATGGCACAAAAACAGCTGAAACTTGTAAATTCAATAACTGCTGGAATACAAGGAGTCCCCACACAAATGAATACTCAAAATGATCATAAAAATACCAGCCATAAAATGAGACCAATATCATATTTTTCCAACCATGGAAGCCCTCTCAAAATTGATCTTGAAATCTTTAAATGAGTAGATAAAGTTGAAAACCATTCCAAAAATCACCAAAGTGGAGATTTCGGCATTATAAAATATGCCAAATTAGAATATAAAATCAGATTTGTAATTTGTGCCCTAGAAGATACTCAAACACCATTAAACCCTAGTCACTCCAACTAGTAATGGCTCTAAAATGCATGCAAATATTTGTAGATGATGCCTTTGATCCTCCATCACTCAAATCTGCATAAAGGTCTTCAATAAGTCTTCACTTCAACCCAAGGAAAGAGGGTTTTTGTCCTCTAACCAGCCACTAGAAGGGTTTTCATCCTTCTAGGAGAAGCCACACACTTGAGTTTTCGTCCGAGAGTGGAGAACAAGGAGCTACTAGCTCACAATGTCTAAATATAGAAAATGCGCCAATCTAGATGCTCCAAATGAGCTCTCTAATCTTCTTTTATAACCTCCTTATGGCGCCAAAGCTTGGAATAGCAGGGCCGACCCCCTTAAAGTATTCTTTTAATCTTTAATTTTCTTTTAAGGTGCATAAAACCCAACCGACCTGCTAAAGGCAAACACATGCTAAAAAGAAACATTAAAAATTAGAAAAACAAATGCAAATGAAAGCTCAATGCTCTTCTCCAACTCCTCTACTTCTTTGCCATGGATAAGGAATGGCAAGAAGTCCAATTTCTGATCCTCAAGTGGGGAAAGGGGACATTACACAAGCACGTGATGACATACCTTGTTTTCTCTCTACAATAGCTCCCTCGAGCTACTTCAATGGAGTCCTCTTCCCTTGCAATAGTCCCTCAGAATTATCATCTCCACTTATTGGTTGTACCCAGATATACATTTGTCTTCTTAGCCATTTTAGAATCATAAGGAGTCCTTATAGCTTTTGGCTCGTATGCATATTCAATGGCCCTGTACATCGATAGCATCTTCGCATCTTCTCTACAAA
The DNA here is from genome assembly GCA_019776745.2 of Taxus chinensis. Taxonomy (NCBI): domain Eukaryota; kingdom Viridiplantae; phylum Streptophyta; class Pinopsida; order Cupressales; family Taxaceae; genus Taxus; species Taxus chinensis. The sequence continues at coordinate 655,326,625 of CM034155.1, read as the reverse complement.
TGCAGGAAAATTTGACAACAATAATTTTGCATATAGTACAAATGTGAACTGATAATTCGCTTGCATGCAACACTCGTACAGGTATGAATTCATTTCTGAGCAATGTATTCAACCCAATTACACTCAACTCTTGCTAGCCTCCCCATTATGTATCTAATGCACCAAAATGGCATTTCGTAGTTTTTATCAGTTAAAATCGTGTTGGCTAAGGCAAGCTCAAGTATTTCTTTAATGACTAACAATTTGTATGGCGTCCATATGCATTCCATGGTCTTTCCTCCTTACCATTCAATCACCACTATAGATTTCTGATAAAAATGTATCTGTGTGTCTTCTCCAACAGTTTTGTTGACAACATCTCCCATCATTAGATATATTAAATACCTCATTTAACAATTAAGTTGTTATGTTCAAATCCTCACTGAAATAGATAATAGAATTCCCCACATCGAATTTCAATTCCATGTATTCATGATATTGCCCTGCCTCTAAATACAATGTGTGTGGTTTTCTACCAGCTGAAATCAAATTATCAACACCATCAGCAGAAACTGGACTAAGGGGTGCACTTAGGATAAAATCTGCCACCTTTGCTGGCATTTTGTTGATTTCTTTCAAAAATCTTTAAAACAAAAAACAGATACTTGCATAGTTTTTTACTTACACTCAATCATTTCTTTCATAGCCCTATCTTAACCTCGTTGCAAAATTTTCAACATTGTCAATATAATGCCTTACTGACATATTCATGTTAGGTTCATTCATAGCCAGATCGTAATCTATAGACTTCATTCCAAAATCATCCACAGCATAACCAACCCCTGTAGTGACTGGTGTGCTAAAATATGGAATATTCATATCAAGTTCCTCTCTCTCTACTTTAGAATCATCTATCCTTTTTACATAAACTTGATTCGAAGGACCTTCCACCTCCATGTCATCCTCCATAGACCTCGATTTTTCAACATACCTTCTTCTTTGCTCAACATCACGAGTGACCTTCCACCTCCATGTCATCCTCCATAGACCTCAATTTTTCAACATACCTTCTTCTTTGCTCAACATCACGAGTTTGCTTTGTTACATTTGTGGGTTTATGTTTGTTTAACCTGTCATAACCTAAGGGATTAAATGACTTACCAACACTCACAGAGGATGTACCTTGCACCACTTTGTTAATTGTGTCTGGTGACATGAATGCCAACTGTGCAGGTGGTGACAAATCCTGTTTTCCTCTACCACAACACCCTCATGCTGCTTCAATGTTGTCCGCTTCCCTTGCAAATGGTATCTCAGAATTATCATCTACACTTACTAGTTTTACACAGATATGCATTTTACTTCTAAGCTACGTTGCCAGGATACGGATACGAGTATCCGTTTGGATACGGATACGATACACAGATACGTCAATTTTAAAAAACCCTTGGATACGATACGTCTTGGATACGTCCGTACATACATACATACATACATACATATATATATATATATATATATATATATATATATAGTATATATATATATATTATGTACATCTACTCATTTTACTCATTTTTTAGTCCATTAAAAACTGAAATAGTAATACAAAACTTGAATCAATGTTCAAAACATTCAATATACTTAAGACTTTGCATTTTTATTGATCATGTGGCAGCCATACATATGATATACGAATATCATGTTAACATGAATACGAACAAAACTTGAAATTTGAAAAATATACTAGTAACTAGATTCATGTTCAAATTTTCAAAACTAACAATATACTTAATATTTTACATTTCATTGTTCATGTGGCTGCCATACATATGATATAGGAATACAAACAAAATCTAGAATATATCATCTAGATTTTCCTCAAAATCAAGTTCATGTGTGCCACTTGCGCTAGCTCCACTCTCATTAACTCCACTCTCCGCTCCTTGCAAACTCCCTTGAGCGTCATCTTCGCCATCAAATAATGAAAGTGTGTATTATTTTATTCATTTAGCGTTTACAGTTAGGTTTTAGGGAGTAGAAAAGTCAAACATTAAAAAAAAAATGAAATAGAACTAAAAAAAAACGTATTTAACACTGGATATGCCCCCGATACGTACGGGGTAACGTCAGGGTACGTGACGGATACGTACAGACGTATCCGTCACGTACCCTGGCGTACCCTGTACGTATCAGGGGCATATCCGGGGAGTATCCGTATCAGATTCGTATCCAGCAGGATTCGGGGGGGGGGGGGGGGGAGGGGGGGGGGGGTTCAAGTATCTGTGCAACGTAGCTTCTAAGTCTTTCTAGAATCACAAAATGTCCTTAAAGCTTTTGGACTCACATGCATATTAAATTACCCTTAACATTGATAGCATCTTTCACATCTTCTCTATCAAATGTAGCAAAATTTGACAACAATTCTAAATACAAAAGCATGTGTAAACTGACAATTCACTTGCAAGTAACACTTATACAGCTTTGCATTCATTTTCTGAGAAATGTATTCAACCCAGTTATACACAACTCTTGCACAACGTCCCCATTATTGTATCTGATGCACCAAATGGAATTTCAATAGTTTCTGTTAAAAACATGTTGGCTAAAGTAACATTGTTTTTATGGAAAGCTCAAGCATTTCTTTAAAGAAACACTTTTACGGCATCCATATACATTCAATGTTTCTTTCCTTATTACCTTTTCGATCATCATAAACTTTCTGATAAACATTTATCTGTGTGGCTTCTGCAACACTTTTGCTGACATCATCTACCATCATTAGGTATATTAAATACCTTAATCAACAATTGAGTTGTTTATGTTCAATTCCTGACCAAAATAGATAATTGAATTCCCCATCTCAAATTTCATCACAAATTCAATCAGGGATGGCAGGTCCATAATCACAACATCAGGACTGTTAATAACTCCACTCCATGTGCCAAACATTCAAAACATTGGTGATATGGCTCCACTCACAGGCATTGTCTTGGAGTAAATAATGCCACCATACAAAAATCCCCCTTTGACATATTTTTGTACTTTGTTTTCCTATGCTTTGATCATCTGCATTCTGATTTTCCTGTTGTGTTGGCATTGTATCACCTTGAGTTCTTTGTTACCTTGAAGGGTTTTTTGTGTCCCGTTTCTAACTGATCTGGTAACTTACTCTTTACCTATACAACTCGTGTCCAGACTGCATAAACCCAGTGATGCACTTTATGTTGTCGTTGCAATGGATCTAGCAACTATAACTCTATGCCAGAAGAAGATGGGTCCATAAAAGAGACTACATTAGTGGATGACACACCAATGGATGGAGTAGCATCTGCTTGTTTCCCCAACTCTCTGCTGGAATAAGATGGGTCGGCAAAAGAGACTACATTTGTGGATGACTTGCCACTGGGTAAGGATTTTTCTGCTAGCAATGTCTTTGCTACCCTCACTCCTAGGCATTGCCAACCTTAGCTGTTTCCACATGAGCATCTGCCAGCTCAGTCTTATCCCAAAGCCGATCTCAGTCATACTCCCCCCTTTTGGGTTGATCAGTCATATAGGTTGCATCTAATAACAAACGCCAAAAAAATCCTTTGTGGTTACGACACATGAACTCATGTTGTCAATTGGCCCAAACATCTGCCTGCCTTTACACTATTCCCTAAGCCAGGCTGACCATGTACTCAAGCTGACTGGATGGAAATATCCAAATCTAGTGCAGCCCCAACCAACCATGACAAAATCAGATCAAGGAGTATCATCCACCTCTCCCCCCTCAAAAAACACATCTTGATCCCCCTGTTGTCATCTTTCTTGATGTTTTCTATGTCCTTTGCTGACAATGGAAATGCAATATTCATCAATGACATGCTACTTGGCTTCCCCATCTGCCATATGTTTACCCGTGGGTTTGGTCACAAGCTTGACATCACAAAGAATGCCAAAGACACTATGAATTGCCAACAAATCTCGCTATAATGGCTACCCCTTGCTACTGGAATATTGCTTCTCATAAGGTGAGATCGTAACTACTGACCATCCTCTTCACATCTCCCAACAAAGCCTTCCACAGAAAGTAAGCATTTCGATTTCCTTATCCAACTTTGCCTTGAATCAAGGCCAACCTTAGCTCGTCAACACCCAGATTTTCTCACAGCCACCTTCCGCACACCAGTCTTGCCAATGCATGCCACTTCAATTTCTCATTGCATAAAATTTCCAAAGCTTGTCCTCCTTAAGTAGATGTCAAAAGAGACTCGGTCTTTGGCTTGCTCGGAAGTAAAGACGTAATGGGTAAGCATTTCGATTTCTCAACTTTGACTTGAATCAAGGCCAACCTTAGCTCGTCAACAGCCAGATTGTCTCACAGCCACCTTCGGCACAGCAGTCTTGCCAATGCATGCCACTTTCAATTCCTTGTGCATAAATTTTCCAAGCTTTCCCTCCTTAAGTAGACATCAAAAGAGACTCGGTCTTTGGCTTGCTCGGAAGTAAAGACGTAAAGGGCGACTACACAAAACTCGACAACGGGGGTTGGCATGCGCTGCAATAATGGAGAGATACATCAATTTTGGTAGACCCTTCACCATGAACTTATCACAAGGACATTCCTAGATCTTTGGTTTGAATTAACAAAATTGATCATTCCTCATTAGAGGCTCCAAAAGTGGCCGCCAACTTCATATGTCCACAAGTGATGAATTTGGTTACGGAGAACTGTGGAACCAAGACTATTGAAAATTTCCCAACCACCCAACTAGTACCTCGAATTTTGTGCTGAATTTGAAATTTGAACCCTATGTTTAGCCTAACTAAAAACTGCATCATACAATCTCAAATTTATCTTTGGGCTTGGACCTGTATAGCTATGTTTCTAGTGCTAATTGGGATTTGTATGGCCTTGTAAAAGACTACTATGTACATATTTGTAAATGGCATGTATAGCTTTACCCACGACCCTTGATGCAATTGGTCATGTATATTAGGAGTAGGTTGTTTACCTTAGTTCATGTTCACCTAGGTACTTTATTTACCTTGTATTTTAGTTATCCTCGCCCACTTATGTGTGGATATTTCTTTTATCTTATTTAGATATTATGAGGATATTATCTAGTTGTTAGGTATAGTTACTTCCTTGATCTATGGTCTTGACTAGTTATGTCCTCAATCTATGGCTTGATCCATGGCCTTGACTGGTTCTTGGATTGATCTTCCTTGCCTATATAAGTAAGACACCTTCTCATTGTACTAGAGAGAGTTCCATGAGATATAATATATGATATTGTTGTTCTTTGTTTGCAAATATATTTGTAAAGATATTCTGTCGAATTGCTTTTAAGTTATGGAATGTGATGTTCTATTAGCATCTGAAATCTTTGTGGCTTGGAACAATCCGGTTATCGTTCCTTTTAATGTACAGCCTTATCAGGGGTTTTCTGTCGTACATCCATGACAGGTCTAAGATGATGTTCAATGCTTATTCTATGTGGCGAGATGGTATGGTAAAAAATGATTTCTACCATTTTCCTCGTTAAAACTCATATTTCCTTGCTTTTCTTCATCCACCTTTTCACCTGGAATTCAACCAGTACTTTGCATGAATTCAATTCGATCTTCACAAATTCTTTTTAACTTCCATAGCTGACTTTCTAGAATTATGCTTTGCCTGGACTGATTTTGTCTTCCTGCTGCAAACCCTCGCTCTGCTTTACAACACTTTGGCTATGCTCAGAAATTCCTTCTAGAGTATTGTGTGATATGGGTGTGCTGAGGCCCTTTTTATAACAATTCTGCCCTTAACTACATTTCAGTTATACATTTATTTATTTTTCTTTATTTTTTAATTGCTTTTATATCTTTTAATTTCTTCACTAAGACACAACTGATTTCCTTTATCAATTACAATCTTCAAACTTATGCAATTTTTTATTATTTTGCCTCAGTGCTTGATGGCAAGCCTGAAGAGTAAAGCATATTAATCGACAATAAGGTCCACGCCTTGTCAATATTTAACTTTCACACATTTACTATGAGCGTTTTGTCCAAGTTCTCTAGTCTAACTAACCTGTATTCCATATCTCATGAATTTTGAACAGTCCAAACCACAATTTTTTTAATTTTGCAAGTTTTATTTTGCAATAGCCATCAAACTTCAGCACTAAGGCACCACACATCATGTTCATTCTTCTCAAATGCTTGTCATGCAAGAGCTTCCACCTCTTGTTGCATAACTTCAGTTGCCCATTGTGCATAACCCTTTGCTTGACCAGCTTATTCAAATTCATTGATCTATCCTGAAGACTTTCCTGTTCCCCTGGCCTATTTGCTAATCCAATCCATGAACTCAGAACCCAATACTCTATTTGTACAACTACTTCATGGTCATACATCAACTAAAACGTCATAAGCTCAATAATCACTTTATAAGTTTTCCTATAGCTTCGCAATACCATTGGCAACCACTCTTCCCAGTCTTGTCCCTCAATGCCACAAGACTTTTGAATGACTGAAGCTAGGACTTTATTTGTAACCTTAGCCTGGGCAATTTACCAAGAGTATGCAGGCTCGAAAACAATTGAAAAAAATTTAAACTTGCTTCTTAAGTACCTAATAGTCTTGTTCACAAAGTGGCCACCTTTGTCCCTCCTCACCTATCAGGTTATGACAAACTGCATCCTAGCCTATTCATATATGAACCTCGTGATGCTTCTTGCAGAGTTATCAAGCAGAGTGATTTCCTTGGCCCACTTTGTCAAATACTCCATAAGCACCACAATATACCATACACCTATGCATTACCGACCTTATTGAAAGGTCCTAGTCTAAGTTGCCGAAAACGTTTTGGATACGGGAAAGGGAGCGGAGTATTTGATACGCGGAAACGGCAAATTTTTTTTTGACCCCAGATATGGCGTAGGATATGGCAGTACAAAAACTATATAAAAATTAAAAAATATATAAATTTCAGCCTTCTAAATAAGAATTAACCACATGTTATGCATATGAAAAACAAAACAAGCTAAATAGCCACAACAAACTACTCATACATTCATAATTTCAATTGTCCCTACAATCTCTAGTTGAGGTGTTTATTACATTTATGATTTATCTCATACATGCTATTTTTATCCATGTTTATGATGGCTTGTACTTGGTACCTTATGTAGAATAATGGTGCTGCAAAAACTGTAATTTCTGCTGTAATGATATATTAAATTTAATATATACCTTCTGTAGAATAATGGTGCTGTGCAAACTGTAATTTCTGCTGTACTGATATATTAAATTTAAACTATACCTTCTGTAGAATAATGGTGCTGTGAAAACTGTAATTTCTGCTGTAATGATATATTAAATTTAAACCAGAATTAAAAAAGAACAAAATTAAAAAAATACAGTTTTGGGCCAGGAAACGGCTGGGTACGGCTGCAGAAGTATCCAGCCGTATCCGGACCTGCCTGGCAGCTCCCAAGCCGCTCCCACTCCCGAAACGTGCCATACCCACTCCAGGGGGTCTAGGGGTGACATTTCGGCTACTTAGGTCCTAGTAAATCCAAGCCCCACCACTCAAACAATTCTTATGTTTCTCAGAACCACAAGGGCATGAATATCTCTTCATCAGCTTCTCAGTCTACTAACAGGTATCGCAGCTCTGAACCCATTTGCACACATCCTTGAAAGTGATTGGCCACATATAGTCTAAACTTCCACACAGCACAAACCATCCTCGAGACATCCCTCTCATTTTTGTTGTAATTTGTCTTGGCATTTCACATCAACCGGCTTGCAAAGTATATAGGGTAGTCCAACTTGTTAGTGTGACAGCCACAACGGCATGAAATTTCTCTTCATTGGCTTCTCAGTCTACTGACAGAATGTCATATGGCCGTGGAAAGCCCAATTTGAGTGTGCCTATGTGGTTCTAGAGATGTGATTCTATTTATTTTGTGATTCTGGGAGGTGTTCCCAGCAGATTACTCAAATAAAGTGCCAGAAACTGGACATCTTTCTCTAGCTACATCTCTTGCAATAATCCTAAGATAACTTTGTGACAGAATGCTTCAAAATAGCCTTAAAGAAAGGCTTTGGTTGTAAAGTAGAAATCTGGGTTCCTACAATTACAATTTTGACATGATGCACTTTTTCGTGGCTTGAACCTGCATTTATAGCTAGTTTCTCTTAGTACCAATAATCTCTGTGATACACAATAACATTTTCCATGTTTAAAATAATTCCTTTGACAACAATCTTTGAAGATAACGTGACAGCAGTGCTGTAGAGAGAAGCTACCCTCCCAACCATGATAATGTATCGATCTTGGAGATGAGCTTGGTTTAAAATGTTGGTGGCCAGCAAACATTACGCAAAATATTTACTTGCAATAATGTTGGTGACTAAATTTGATGGCAGTGCAGCAATTCTATGCATCTTTCATAAAACATCATTCATGAAGTCTATCAGAATGCCTCATCTCTGTTCACAGAATGTTGCATACAGACACCACGCTTCTTCAGCCAAAAATGACGAGATCACAATCCCTAGGATGTTCTATTAGGCCACCTCCAACAGCATCGAGATGTGAATTGAACATTTAGCTACCAACAATTACAATACCATTTACAATGTCCCTTGTTTTTTTTCCATGCATCCAAAACTCCCATTCTATTCTTTGCAGTGAGTTTTCAAATCGATTTTTTGAATTAATTTGGAATCAGGGAAACACTTCAAACTCTCCATTGTCAATGACAATTTCATGCAAATAGCCTCGCCCCCAACACTTCAAACTTCACTTTAAAGTTCGTGACTTAAAATGGGCAGGCCAGCTGACAAAACTGTGTTTACAGCAAACAAATTTGACGGTCTTACCCCCTCGAACCCACTTATTTTATTGCAACAAAAATGATTCATTTGGTCTTATACTATCAGTTCTCACATTTGATAAAACTCAAATAGCTTTCATCCAGAAAAAATGTATTACTTTAACCCACACGAAAAGAAAAGTTTGTATTACTTAAGTTTCTGAAGCTTAAACATTGATAATAACCCCTGCTTTTGATAGATTTATTTAGCCAACTACACTTAACTTCCTGTCTCACTGTTTTAAGTAGGAGCAAGTATAGTAAATTGGCCATTTACAGGACAATTTAAAATCTAAGTGACCAGGAAATGGGTATGGGTATCAATACCAGTAACAATAAGGGAAATGCCAAATGTTTTGGGACCCAACATATGGTTTGACATGGAAACATCCATACATAGAATTCAAAAACTGTAGAGAAAATACCATAATATCGACATTATGTGTATAATCAGCATTTAAATAAGCAAAAAGCAACACAACACTACATAATTTAAAATATTATAGATTTATAAATTATAATTTGTGGTTTAGATTAAGTTGGTTCAGCGCTATTTTGTTTTTTTAATTTCAGCAAACGCCTGGAACAAGTTCATCTTAGAAACTCGGTGTTATGCAGAGGACTACCTGATATAGTGTCATTCTGTCTCAACCCTACCTGATGTGAAAAAAAGACATATCATCTCTTCCCACATTTCTTTTGGGATCTTCCACCTCCCTCTCTCACAACGGAGTTCTGATCCCATTCTCAATTGAGCTATGAGCATCTTCATTGACCGTTTGATTTTTGCCCCCATGTAGGTTTTTTGGTCATCCTCACAAGTGTGGTTGAACTTAATCGTGTATTGCCTTTTTCCCTCTATTTGCTTTGTCCACATGCCAAGTTTAAGCTTTTCCTTCGCATAGTTTTTTATCTCTTGATTGGTCGTTGGGCATTCATATATGGTAATATCCCACTTATACATCCATATTTTGTTTTGTTTCATCCACATCCTCTTTCTTTGTTCAACTCTTCTTTTATTGCTGCCTTTGGCCACCTTTCCTCTTTCATGCCCTCTACTTTCTTTATGTAGCCAAGGAAACGAATCATAGCACCAGCTTCTATTGGGAAAATACATGTTTCTGCTAAGATTATCTCTTATGGGATTGATGCTTTAATCTTGAAGGTACTTGCAATTATACGTTTCTGGATCCTCTCAATTCGCCGCCACCTTAGACCCAACATACCACTGGCCTAAACTTCGCATCCATAGACTACCATTAGAATTACTAGTAGCCCAAATAGGACTCTGGTGATCTTCTAATCCCACAAATCAGCATCCTGAAATATCCCCTTTAGGATATCACTTCAAAACTCAGAAATTTATCAAAACCCACCAACTGAAATTCTGATTTTTCCAAGACAGCAAGGTACATAAATCTATAAAAATAATTATATCTTCCAAAACAATCACTTCCTACAATACCCAGAAGCTTCAAAAGATGCAGAAAAATAAAGAGAACAATAAACTGAGAAATAATTTTTAATGGCCAATGCTGAATTAATTTTATTTATTTTATGACAGTAAATGAGGAAAAAGTACAGCTGACCGTAAACTCCAAAATATCAATAGAAAATGATTGGAATAATTTTCTAGGGCATCATTATGAGAACAACAAGCTCAAAATCTGAAATCTCTCGAAACGGGCCACGGAAATCCCTTCAAAATGCTTCCCAAATTTCCTAGGTAGGTCACCCCACTTGTGGGAGACACCCAACAGCCCCAAATCTGAAAATAAATAAAGCCCTTGTTGAAGAATGGTTGTCCTCCTTCTCTAAATCCAAATTTCTGATTAATTCTCCAAATTTGACCCAAAAATCTGAACCGTGCGAACAAAAAGATAGGGATATGGAGTGCAAACCCTCACTGAAGAATGCTCTACCAGGTAGGGATGGATCTCTCACCACCAAAGCTAGGGATCATGCAGAATTTGACCTCAAAAAGCAATAACCCGAGGACAAAGGAAAAAAATATGTGAAGAAGATTCTTTGTCCTGTAAAAACAAAGTGCATCTAAAAGGGCCATACATACCTCTCTTCAAAAGACAATCCCCTGTTAGAACTCTTCTATGCATAAGGAGCCAAACAAAAACACTAACTTTGGGCCACATACTTGGATGCCATAAGTGTTTAAAGAGAAACCGAAGTGGATGAGGATTATCTACCATCAAGGAGGCATAACCAGAAGATACTGAATAATTACCAGAAGCATCCTGCCCCCATCCCAGCTTATCTAGTAATGGTGAAGAAGAAAGAGGGCGAGCCTACAAGGCATTGTGAAGCAAAGTCTAATAATCATGACCTACTGCAATGAGCCATTCAAAAACAAGAACCCAATCTTTTCCACTTTTCTAAGGATGACGAACACAGTTTTGGAATATTTAATTAATTTCTGCAGTTGAGGGTTTTATCATAAAAATCAGATCTCTCACTTCCAAGCTTATTAAAAATCAGTTTTCTCACATGATATGATTGCTAGTAATATATAATAATTTTAGGGACTTAAGGATAGTTGACTTCAAGGGTTTTGAGGGCACAAAAGTGGGTTGGAAACCCCAAAAAGGGTCATTGCCCTAGAAGGACGTTTTTTGGCAGCATTTAAGGGTTTTTAAATATTTATTTCAGTCACTAACCTACTAAAAATCTGAAGAGTGTTTTTATCTTCAGCTTTGCATGTTTCCTGTGAGTCCCCAAAAACGGACATTACACAAAATGATTGACTATGGGAAAGGAAACAAAACTTTATGTCAGTACAGTGTGAAGAAGATTTGATAACATATATGGATTCTTCGTGGAAAAAAGTAGGCATAAAACAATTGCTTCAAGTATTGAGACACGGTTCACAAGATATGACGTGTCGATAATGAGTGTTTGAAGGTGCCTCAATGGCATGTCAACTAAATGTGGTGATTGTGTACATTTTCAGTCCTAAAAATGAAAAATATGGAATCTTCACGAAAAAAATTGCTCATTCTAGCCCACGGGTGTGTGGTCTATCGACAAGTAGCGAGGTGATCAGGATTGTATTAACGAAGAGACCCAGGTTCAAACCCAACATGTGATGCATTTGTAAAAAAAAATGCACTTTCTAGAATCTAAACAATCAGGATCGGGAATCGATGCAGGGTTTCCAAGTTACGAGTTATAGAAGAATAAGGTTATAGCTATAAGGGGCAGTGGAGTGCAACAATCAAAATTAGTGCTTTTTGTAGGGATAACCTCCTACCACACTAGGCCAAGGTCATATAATTCCCCAACACATTTTCCAAGTGCTCGGATAGGGCTTGCGAAAGAAATATGGGATCAAGGTGCTTAAAACATTAGCAGTTGTCGCAGAAAAAAAGATCGGGCCAAAGGTGCCTAGTTAGGTCAAGAGGACCTAAGATTCAACCCCGTGTCAGCAAGCAAGGGAGTCAAATCACCTAGCCAGCAAGCATGGCAGACTACAAGGGAGAGGAGCTCAAAGGAGCTCGAGCACGGGACTATGAATGGCGAGGCATGAGTGATAATCAAACGAGTGGGCGGCATTGTTGAGCTATTGGTCGTCGTTGTATGCACAGGAGAAGGAATGACAGGTAGTTTGGCGTTACGAGTTGGGCGGGACCGCAAAAGGGGGCGGCGCTTGCTAGGCATAGTCACACTGTAACAGGGGCCACAATGGAGATCGGGAAGCCCAATGAGCTTGGGCGAGCCCGAGTTTCAAGGTACATTTTGCAAGATACGGCCTTGTCAACATTATTTTTGCAATTCCCTGTATCAAAAAGGCATGTAGAATTTTTTCAAAAAAACAAAAAACTACTTTTGAAGTGGAAAAAAAATAGAGCTAATGAAATTGCCCCTAAAATGCCCTAAAACTAGCAAAAAAACGCCTTGAAATCATGAGAAGTCCCTGAATCCCTTGCAATCTACAAGCTTACAACAATATTTAAAAAACCGGTGAACCCTAAATTTCTAAAAAAAATTATGTAAAAATATAGCGTCCAATCTAGAAATACCTACCCACCTCAAAAAAATGCTTGGGACCCCAAATAAATGCAAATAAACATAGAAAAGGCCCTAACTCACCTACAAATGCCCTAAAATTGAAAACCCACAACACTTTTTCAATACCCACAACCCCAAACTGATTGTTTCAGAGTTTCTCAATCCTAATTTCCCCTATAAAAATTTAAGAACCCCACAAGTCCTGAATTTGCTAAAAAACAACTGAATTGGAGGAAAGAAGAGGACTTTTGTGAGAAAAAAAAAGAGACAGAGACTAGAAGAGTGCCACAAGCATGTCTTCTCACCCTGAAAGCTCACAAAAAACGGACTGCAAATGGTGGCTCTGCTGCCATGAAAGAAAAAGAAAAATTTTAAACAATCTACCCATAATCCAAATGCAAAAACCGCGTCATATCTTCAATATGCCGAAAGCTATAGCACTAGAAATGGAAGAGAAACTATTTGCATTACAAAAACTCCTCCTCAAGCTCTCTCCCATGGAGCTCTCTCAAAATGCATGGAATGCTCTTCATAATACTACATATAGGAGGGGAAACAAAAAGTTATGCTTCCCTTCGTATTTTTTAATTGGTTGGAAACTAGGCAAACCTGATTGGTTGGGGAAAAGCTAGGATCCTATTGGCCACTCAAAAGGTGAGGCTTTTTCCAATTTTCTAAACACTTATAAAATATAAAATATGAAAACTTATACTAAATTCTAACTCTAAGTAAAACTGAAACTATGTGTGACTGAATGTTTACACAAACAATATTGACCTCTTCCTATTGAAGGGAGGTGTGCTCGCCATTCTTTCATTTACTCATCACATCCTCGTGCAAATACGCAAATGATTCAAGCATCCACAACTCTATTTTCTTCAACGCTGCTCTCTCACAAGATTCCCTTCACCAATAGACTATTATCTTGCAATCCTAGGTCAGACAAGTTGTACCTCAAAATCCCACTGTCAAAAACATCTGAACACTAAGCTCCTATCGAAAAATGAGCAACCTTTACAACCTGGGATTTATGTCTTGTCCCTTATGTTGTACTTCTCAACCATAACCTGCCTCACTCTGCACTAGAGTTCAAATTGGAAAACCCACTACCTCCTCTTCATTGACAAACAACTCTTTTAATCTTCTAATTTTATTATGATATCAGTTCTTCTCCACGTCTGAGAAACCTGCACCACTTCCCAAATGAGGACTTTCATCCTTTGAGAAAGGTTTGTTGATTGTCTCAAATTTATCAACAACTTCTACATGCGAAATGAATCGAAGGGGTTTTCAATCCCTTTGTTTGGAAGGGACAATCGTCTTGTTGCCTCTAGTAGCCTCACTTTTCCAAATCTCTGCTCTATCAGTTGTGTTGGTCTCATAGTTGTCTACTCCCTGGAATCCTTATCATCTTGTGTATTTCACACTCATGTTCATACAACTCCAGGCCACATTCTCAACGACGTTCTTCACCATGTCTACATGCCCCACCTGATGAAGTTTGTCCTCTTTTTGCCATCTCCCTATGTGCTTCAAATCATAGTCTTGTTCCTCTCATAAGTTTTCCATCAACACATAGCAACGGTCCAAGAGTTTGACCAAATTGACCATAAATCAACCATTGTACCCGTTCCACTTGAGGTTCTTCAAGGTAGAGACGAACATAACATATGTTTCCCGAAATTCTTCTTAGTTATGTTTTTGAATTGCATTGTTCTAGAGGAATATCAAATATTTGGCCAATTGGCTCTTTTTCTCGATCAATCTCTAGTGCTTCAAACTCTATACATATGAGCTTCTCTAATTGATATAAGAATATAAGGCTTATAATTTATTATTAAGCATAGTTACCTGAGACGGGGGGAGGGAGGGACAGGGGGACGGGGTTTCCGGGATGGCAAAAAATTTCTAAATTTTGGGGACGGCGGGGGGACGGCTAATTAAAAAATATATAAATATTTAAACTATAAAGATATAGTGACTAAATTATATAAATAAGTTGAAATAAAACCATTTGAGATTTAAATAAGGTGAAACTTGAACTCATAAACATCAAATACATTCCTTAATACTCATGATTCTTTCAGAAGTTTGCAAGAAGTTGCTTGGTCCAAAAAGGTGCAAAAATTGATTTTATGAAAATAAGAAAATTATTGCCATCAATGCATAGAGCTCAATAAAATATAAGGCTGAAACGGAGCCACAGAATGAAAGTTATGGCACATGCACGTTTTTGCTGCTACATCTTCCCGGACCCTTTCCAAAAATGGCAAAAAAATTTCCATCCTTTCAGATTTTTTCACCCAAAAAAAAAAATGCCAAAAAAGGAAAAAAAAACTAATCCTGCAAAAACAAGGCTGAACCGAACTGGATTTATTCGGTTGCATCAAAAAATACGGTTTGAACCGGATTTCATACAAATCCGACCGAACCTGGTAACTATGCTCTTACATCACATAAAATGACGAGATCACACCACTCTACAATGTGTCCATTTCCTCTTCCCCTGAGAGGAACTCCTCTATTATCCATTTCCTTTCCTCCAAACAACTACTATAACAACTGCAGTCTCTCAGACCTTGGTGTACCCAATAACCTTTGTGCTGGAAGATGTCTTCACAGCTTTCTATCCACACTTTGCAAATGTAGCAAACAAAATTCACATGAAGACATCGTCCTGACTCTAGACCATGCAAATGACGTAATCACGATTAGTTGTGAAAGTCTTAGTGAAGGACTTCATTGGATCCCATGCACCCCACGATCTACTAAATTGCGACTTGTTCTGTAATGTCACCCATTTTCTGAATGACCCTTAGCCTATTTTTCCCTATACGGCTTTGGGATGTTGCAAAGGGAAAATTATATTAAATAATTAAATATTATTGCCAGAAGAGTGATTTTTATCATTTGAAATTAGAAAGCACTAATTATTTAATTATGAAAATTATTGTAATTTAATTCCCAAAATAGAAAATTAAATGGGAAATTAATTAAATAATATTTAGGTGGCTTTTAAAACTTAAAATCACCCTTTTTGAACCAAAAAGTTCGGACGCCACACCTAGGAAAGATAAACTGCTTTTATTAAATAAATTCTCTTTCCTAGGGATTTGATTCGAATTTTGTGCCTCCTTGCTTATAAAAGGAGTGCTAGGATCATTGTTAGACTGGATGGTATGATGAGATTTATTTGATACACCATGCTTGGAGTTGGAATGCATGCCCATTGATGTTTTCTCTCTCTCATGCTTGGGAGATCTTTGTAGCTGGTTATTGAGAATCAATTTGAAGAAGTTACTTGTGCAATCTCAAGTGAGATCCATGTCTTTGGCTTTAGCTAATTTTTCGATGAAGTTTGCCATTGAAATATGCATGTTTTTACTGTAGTGAATCACTGTAGCATGCACAGCAGCTGGTTTGTGATAAACAATAATAACCCAGTTTTTGGGAGTACTTTTGCGCAAATCGACTTTGGTGTATTGAGCTTGATTCCAACCTTAGTGCGAGTGCCTTTTATAGCGATTTGTGCACATGTTTCAGCCGGTTTGTGCCTAGAGCACAAATTAGACCTTTTGCACAAGACTAAAGGTCCTTTTGGCAAATCGAGCTTAGGTCTATTGGGTGATGCAAATATACTTGTGATCCCTTTTATCATATTTGCTGTTGTAAGCAATTCTGAGTATGGTGCAATCAGCCTTTTGCATGCTTCCAATGTAACGACTTCTCCCTTAGCATTTGTGGTTTGTTTTTGAGTAGAAAAGGATCAGATTTCATGTATGCTCACATGTCATAATGGCAGCAACCAGCCTGGGTATGTTTGTTAATTAATTTTGGAGCATTCTTAGCAATTAGATCTATGTTACATGATCTCTAATGCCCAGCAAATTTCATCATTTATGTTTAATGCATTATTATGGTGATACTTACTTGGGTGTGTGCATGGTATAGTTTCTGTATGGCAGCGACCTCCTTTATTATGAATGAGGATTGGCTGGGAGTAGTATTTGGGGTAGATCCATGACTAAGTATTTGCATGATATTATGATTGTGGTAAACTCCATGTTTTGCAGCGACTTCTCCTATTAGTTTGTGGATTGATTCATAGATGTATTTTTGTTATGAAACAATTGAGCTGGTTGTGAGATATTGGTTTGGGGCAAATTTGATATTAATTCCATGCTGTTAAGTGAACTAGATCAGATTGCTGTTCTTGCCTTCAAAAGCAGAATAACTTCTTTGGAAGTATTATGGACTGATTTTGGAATTAAATATACTGCATGTACTTTCTTCCCTGGCAGCGACTCAGTTGGAGTGAGTATTTAAACATTTAGATACATGTGCTGAGACTCCTTTGGGCAGCGAACTGTCGATAATCAATAGATCTGAGTTCGCAGTATGTTTTTCATCATCATTTTTGTAATGATCCTTGTAGCCTGAGTACATAGCTTTTGCAGCTGTTATATTCTAACTTTGGCGTCTACTAGTTGCGTGTCTTTTGGGGCATTTTGAGGTCTGTTCATGACAGACTTAATGATATATCAGTTTGATATTGCAGCTGGGCAGTGGAATGGATTGGGTTTGATGTTCTTTGTATTGATCTATATATGAAATATTATATCAATATCTCAGTGGCTTGAATTATAGCACAGAATTCCTTGTTGGATAAGCTGTACGAATACTTTAATCATCAGCATGGGTTGAATGTTATTGAGAGTGAAATTAGTATTCATTACAGCAGTAACATTGTTTGTTTGATGCTCAATTCAGTGTTTGCATTAGAAGTTGAGATCTGATTATATTGAAGTTCATCTGGGGATTGTGTTGTGATAGAGGCCATTAAACCCCTTTTATTGGGTTTATTGAGTCGTCTATTTGATTGGTTCAAGTAGTTTTGATTGAGTTTTGCTATTTGCATTTGATTGGAGTGTTGAAGAGTAGTTGATTTGCATATTTTCTATTGGTCCCGGAAGTGGCATATTACATGTTCAGACCAATATAGAGTTCAAAATATCCTAAATTGTGAACAAAAGATAGTTGGGGCCTGTCAAAAACATTTCGAGGGCACAAAAACAAAAAATAAAACAATCACCAAAAAATGAAAGCAACACAAACAGTCGTAGGGCACGCAGATCCAGTCAGAAATCAATATAGTCATGATTTTCAGAGGACATCAATTGTTTTTTAGAGGGCACATTTTCACAGAGGGCAAATTTTTCAATCACATTACTTCAATCGAAGCCAATAAGGAAGATCGTCTAAAGGAGAAATACAATGCTAGTAATAGAAACACAATCTGGGTATTTATCTACATTCACTTTTTTTTTGTTGCAAATTTATAAGAGTATTTTTGATTAAATAAAGTTTTTTAGAATGGAAATTCCAGTGCATAAATATTTTGGCCTCAACTTTCACACTTGGAAAATTAAATATAAATGCAATTGATGAATAATAATTTGTCGGGAATAGTAAATGGGAAAGAGAAATCAACTACAAATACAGCTAAGATTGGCATAGAAGAGATGATAAAGCTAAAGCCGTTATTGATCTTGCTATCTCTAATTCTGAGTTACATCATGTAGACATAGAAAAATCATCCAAGGAAATCTAGGATACTCTAGATCAATTGTTTGGGACAAAAGCAGTGAACGCAAATTTATCTCTAAAACTTCAGCTAATTAAATTCAAGATGGTTGATGGAGTCACTATGTCTAGCCACATTAGAAATCTTAGATCTCTTCTTAGACGGCTAGCAAAATTTAATGCTACAGTAGATAACGAGGATGCTAAATCCATTTTGTTAAACAGCATGCCTTCAAAATTTAGCAATGTCAATTTTACTCTTAGCTAGTTGCCTTCTCAAATTCTTAGCTGTCTTAGCTGAAGAAAGAGCACAATTTCAAGAAATATAGAAGATGATCCTCAAGCTGAGATGGCATCATACTCTAAACGTAACCAAAAAATATCAGATAATGAGAAAGGAGAAATTGAATGTTATTTCTATAAAAAACAAGGTCACACGAGATGGAGTAGTAGCATTCAAGCCAACGATGTTCTCAAAGGAAAGCTCAAAAGCATACCAAATGAAGTTAATGTAGCCATTGTCGAAGATCCGGATGCTGAAAATGATGAAGGATACGTATTTGAAGAAGCCCATTTTGAAGACAAGATGGGATCTAGGGTAGAAGCTCAGCATGGATGGCTGCCCAATTAGTTCAAGAGTTTGTGAATTTTAGGAATTATACCCTTACAAGAGTCATGAGACAACTTGATGAAGCATTGTGGATGTGCTCAATATGGATGGTTATCCAATAATTTGGGAGGTTCGTAAGTCGAGAGTTTGAGGAGGTGAAATCCAAGAACTTGAGAATTCGACTTGGGGAACTACACCTTTACAAGGGTTACAAGGCAGCTTGATGGAATTCTACTTGGTCAAAGAACTGTTTTCAAAGAGACTTTCTGAAGAATGTGTGACTCTACCTAATTATATTATTTCAACCTTCTGTCAATATGTTTATATTTGCTTTCTGTAGTGTAAACCTTAAGAGTGGGTATAGGAATATGAGACTTATAATTTATTATTAAGTCATTATTAGTTATGTATTAACTAATGAACTGTTGTAACCACTTCTACCATTTTGTAACTATTTTCTTGCATACTAAAATGACGGACACACAATTTACAATGTGTGCAATTTGTTTCTTCTTTATTCCGCCTTTCTTCAAGTCTTCTAACAACCGACACAAAACTTTAATTTTTCCAGTGTCATTATGTTCAAATTTTTGTCATCAAGTTGATTTATGTTCATTCTAACCACAATGTGACTAGGAAATTGTGCCAAATATGTACAATAGCAATTGAATTTTAAAAACAAAACTAAAAAGATACACAATAAGATTAACTTGGTATATGAGTAGAAACTAGCCACTTTATTCAAATTAGTGTGGCATGTAGAATATAGATTTTCCAAAATATATACAAATCCAACAAATAGGGTGAATAACCAAGATATTTACTCAGTAGGTGTCTAATCATAACATATAGATATACATGTCAGCCAAGAGGTGTATCATTTGGACCATAGATTCAAAAATCGCCAAAATCGCCGATAAATCGCGATAAATCGCGTCCAGCCTGCCACACGATAAAACTTGCAAAAAATCGCGATTTTCGAAATGGTATAAATCGCCGATAAATCGCTTTAAAAAACCCTCGAAAATCGTTGAAAATCGCGTCTAAAATCGGAGAAAATCGGTGGAAAAAAACGCGTCCTTGGGTGACATCATTCATGAAGTCTCTATCAGAATGCCTCATCTCTGTTCACAGAATGTTGCATACAGACACCACGCTTCTTCAGCCAAAAATGACGAGATCACAATCCCTAGGATGTTTCTATTAGGCCACCTCCAACAGCATCGAGATGTGAATTGAACATTTAGCTACCAACAATTACAATACCATTTACAATGTCCCTTGTTTTTTTTCCATGCATCCAAAACTCCCATTCTATTCTTTGCAGTGAGTTTTCAAATCGAGTTTTTTTGAATTAATTTGGAATCAGGGAAACACTTCAAACTCTCCATTGTCAATGACAATTTCATGCAAATAGCCTCGCCCCCAACACTTCAAACTTCACTTTAAAGTTCGTGACTTAAAATGGGCAGGCCAGCTGACAAAACTGTGTTTACAGCAAACAAATTTGACGGTCTTACCCCCTCGAACCCACTTATTTTATTGCAACAAAAATGATTCATTTGGTCTTATACTATCAGTTCTCACATTTGATAAAACTCAAATAGCTTTCATCCAGAAAAAATGTATTACTTTAACCCCCACACGAAAAGAAAAGTTTGTATTACTTAAGTTTCTGAAGCTTAAACATTGATAATAACCCCTGCTTTTGATAGATTTATTTAGCCAACTACACTTAACTTCCTGTCTCACTGTTTTAAGTAGGAGCAAGTATAGTAAATTGGCCATTTACAGGACAATTTAAAATCTAAGTGACCAGGAAATGGGTATGGGTATCAATACCAGTAACAATAAGGGAAATGCCAAATGTTTTGGGACCCAACATATGGTTTGACATGGAAACATCCATACATAGAATTCAAAAAACTGTAGAGAAAATACCATAATATCGACATTATGTGTATAATCAGCATTTAAATAAGCAAAAAAAGCAACACAACACTACATAATTTAAAATATTATAGATTTATAAATTATAATTTGTGGTTTAGATTAAGTTGGTTCAGCGCTATTTTTTTTTTTTAATTTCAGCAAACGCCTGGAACAAGTTCATCTTAGAAACTCGGTGTTATGCAGAGGACTACCTGATATAGTGTCATTCTGTCTCAACCCTACCTGATGTGAAAAAAAGACATATCATCTCTTCCCACATTTCTTTTGGGATCTTCCACCTCCCTCTCTCACAACGGAGTTCTGATCCCATTCTCAATTGAGCTATGAGCATCTTCATTGACCGTTTGATTTTTGCCCCCATGTAGGTTTTTTGGTCATCCTCACAAGTGTGGTTGAACTTAATCGTGTATTGCCTTTTTCCCTCTATTTGCTTTGTCCACATGCCAAGTTTAAGCTTTTCCTTCGCATAGTTTTTTTATCTCTTGATTGGTCGTTGGGCATTCATATATGGTAATATCCCACTTATACATCCATATTTTGTTTTGTTTCATCCACATCCTCTTTCTTTGTTCAACTCTTCTTTTATTGCTGCCTTTGGCCACCTTTCCTCTTTCATGCCCTCTACTTTCTTTATGTAGCCAAGGAAACGAATCATAGCACCAGCTTCTATTGGGAAAATACATGTTTCTGCTAAGATTATCTCTTATGGGATTGATGCTTTAATCTTGAAGGTACTTGCAATTATACGTTTCTGGATCCTCTCAATTCGCCGCCACCTTAGACCCAACATACCACTGGCCTAAACTTCGCATCCATAGACTACCATTAGAATTACTAGTAGCCCAAATAGGACTCTGGTGATCTTCTAATCCCACAAATCAGCATCCTGAAATATCCCCTTTAGGATATCACTTCAAAACTCAGAAATTTATCAAAACCCACCAACTGAAATTCTGATTTTTCCAAGACAGCAAGGTACATAAATCTATAAAAATAATTATATCTTCCAAAACAATCACTTCCTACAATACCCAGAAGCTTCAAAAGATGCAGAAAAATAAAGAGAACAATAAACTGAGAAATAATTTTTAATGGCCAATGCTGAATTAATTTTATTTATTTTATGACAGTAAATGAGGAAAAAGTACAGCTGACCGTAAACTCCAAAATATCAATAGAAAATGATTGGAATAATTTTCTAGGGCATCATTATGAGAACAACAAGCTCAAAATCTGAAATCTCTCGAAACGGGCCACGGAAATCCCTTCAAAATGCTTCCCAAATTTCCTAGGTAGGTCACCCCACTTGTGGGAGACACCCAACAGCCCCAAATCTGAAAATAAATAAAGCCCTTGTTGAAGAATGGTTGTCCTCCTTCTCTAAATCCAAATTTCTGATTAATTCTCCAAATTTGACCCAAAAATCTGAACCGTGCGAACAAAAAGATAGGGATATGGAGTGCAAACCCTCACTGAAGAATGCTCTACCAGGTAGGGATGGATCTCTCACCACCAAAGCTAGGGATCATGCAGAATTTGACCTCAAAAAGCAATAACCCGAGGACAAAGGAAAAAAATATGTGAAGAAGATTCTTTGTCCTGTAAAAACAAAGTGCATCTAAAAGGGCCATACATACCTCTCTTCAAAAGACAATCCCCTGTTAGAACTCTTCTATGCATAAGGAGCCAAACAAAAACACTAACTTTGGGCCACATACTTGGATGCCATAAGTGTTTAAAGAGAAACCGAAGTGGATGAGGATTATCTACCATCAAGGAGGCATAACCAGAAGATACTGAATAATTACCAGAAGCATCCTGCCCCCATCCCAGCTTATCTAGTAATGGTGAAGAAGAAAGAGGGCGAGCCTACAAGGCATTGTGAAGCAAAGTCTAATAATCATGACCTACTGCAATGAGCCATTCAAAAACAAGAACCCAATCTTTTCCACTTTTCTAAGGATGACGAACACAGTTTTGGAATATTTAATTAATTTCTGCAGTTGAGGGTTTTATCATAAAAATCAGATCTCTCACTTCCAAGCTTATTAAAAATCAGTTTTCTCACATGATATGATTGCTAGTAATATATAATAATTTTAGGGACTTAAGGATAGTTGACTTCAAGGGTTTTGAGGGCACAAAAGTGGGTTGGAAACCCCAAAAAGGGTCATTGCCCTAGAAGGACGTTTTTTTGGCAGCATTTAAGGGTTTTTAAATATTTATTTCAGTCACTAACCTACTAAAATCTGAAGAGTGTTTTTATCTTCAGCTTTGCATGTTTCCTGTGAGTCCCCAAAAACGGACATTACACAAAATGATTGACTATGGGAAAGGAAACAAAACTTTATGTCAGTACAGTGTGAAGAAGATTTGATAACATATATGGATTCTTCGTGGAAAAAAGTAGGCATAAAACAATTGCTTCAAGTATTGAGACACGGTTCACAAGATATGACGTGTCGATAATGAGTGTTTGAAGGTGCCTCAATGGCATGTCAACTAAATGTGGTGATTGTGTACATTTTCAGTCCTAAAAATGAAAAATATGGAATCTTCACGAAAAAAATTGCTCATTCTAGCCCACGGGTGTGTGGTCTATCGACAAGTAGCGAGGTGATCAGGATTGTATTAACGAAGAGACCCAGGTTCAAACCCAACATGTGATGCATTTGTAAAAAAAAAATGCACTTTCTAGAATCTAAACAATCAGGATCGGGAATCGATGCAGGGTTTCCAAGTTACGAGTTATAGAAGAATAAGGTTATAGCTATAAGGGGCAGTGGAGTGCAACAATCAAAATTAGTGCTTTTTGTAGGGATAACCTCCTACCACACTAGGCCAAGGTCATATAATTCCCCAACACATTTTCCAAGTGCTCGGATAGGGCTTGCGAAAGAAATATGGGATCAAGGTGCTTAAAAACATTAGCAGTTGTCGCAGAAAAAAAGATCGGGCCAAAGGTGCCTAGTTAGGTCAAGAGGACCTAAGATTCAACCCCGTGTCAGCAAGCAAGGGAGTCAAATCACCTAGCCAGCAAGCATGGCAGACTACAAGGGAGAGGAGCTCAAAGGAGCTCGAGCACGGGACTATGAATGGCGAGGCATGAGTGATAATCAAACGAGTGGGCGGCATTGTTGAGCTATTGGTCGTCGTTGTATGCACAGGAGAAGGAATGACAGGTAGTTTGGCGTTACGAGTTGGGCGGGACCGCAAAAGGGGGGGGGCGCTTGCTAGGCATAGTCACACTGTAACAGGGGCCACAATGGAGATCGGGAAGCCCAATGAGCTTGGGCGAGCCCGAGTTTCAAGGTACATTTTGCAAGATACGGCCTTGTCAACATTTATTTTTGCAATTCCCTGTATCAAAAAGGCATGTAGAATTTTTTCAAAAAAACAAAAAACTACTTTTGAAGTGGAAAAAAAATAGAGCTAATGAAATTGCCCCTAAAATGCCCTAAAACTAAAAAAAAAAAAAAAAAACGCCTTGAAATCATGAGAAGTCCCTGAATCCCTTGCAATCTACAAGCTTACAACAATATTTAAAAAAACCGGTGAACCCTAAATTTCTAAAAAAAATTATGTAAAAAATATAGCGTCCAATCTAGAAATACCTACCCACCTCAAAAAAATGCTTGGGACCCCAAATAAATGCAAATAAACATAGAAAAGGCCCTAACTCACCTACAAATGCCCTAAAATTGAAAACCCACAACACTTTTTCAATACCCACAACCCCAAACTGATTGTTTCAGAGTTTCTCAATCCTAATTTCCCCTATAAAAATTTAAGAACCCCACAAGTCCTGAATTTGCTAAAAAACAACTGAATTGGAGGAAAGAAGAGGACTTTTGTGAGAAAAAAAAAGAGACAGAGACTAGAAGAGTGCCACAAGCATGTCTTCTCACCCTGAAAGCTCACAAAAAACGGACTGCAAATGGTGGCTCTGCTGCCATGAAAGAAAAAGAAAAATTTTAAACAATCTACCCATAATCCAAATGCAAAAACCGCGTCATATCTTCAATATGCCGAAAGCTATAGCACTAGAAATGGAAGAGAAACTATTTGCATTACAAAAAACTCCTCCTCAAGCTCTCTCCCATGGAGCTCTCTCAAAATGCATGGAATGCTCTTCATAATACTACATATAGGAGGGGAAACAAAAAGTTATGCTTCCCTTCGTATTTTTTAATTGGTTGGAAACTAGGCAAACCTGATTGGTTGGGGAAAAGCTAGGATCCTATTGGCCACTCAAAAGGTGAGGCTTTTTCCAATTTTCTAAACACTTATAAAATATAAAATATGAAAACTTATACTAAATTCTAACTCTAAGTAAAACTGAAACTATGTGTGACTGAATGTTTACACAAACAATATTGACCTCTTCCTATTGAAGGGAGGTGTGCTCGCCATTCTTTCATTTACTCATCACATCCTCGTGCAAATACGCAAATGATTCAAGCATCCACAACTCTATTTTCTTCAACGCTGCTCTCTCACAAGATTCCCTTCACCAATAGACTATTATCTTGCAATCCTAGGTCAGACAAGTTGTACCTCAAAATCCCACTGTCAAAAACATCTGAACACTAAGCTCCTATCGAAAAAATGAGCAACCTTTACAACCTGGGATTTATGTCTTGTCCCTTATGTTGTACTTCTCAACCATAACCTGCCTCACTCTGCACTAGAGTTCAAATTGGAAAACCCACTACCTCCTCTTCATTGACAAACAACTCTTTTAATCTTCTAATTTTATTATGATATCAGTTCTTCTCCACGTCTGAGAAACCTGCACCACTTCCCAAATGAGGACTTTCATCCTTTGAGAAAGGTTTGTTGATTGTCTCAAATTTATCAACAACTTCTACATGCGAAATGAATCGAAGGGGTTTTCAATCCCTTTGTTTGGAAGGGACAATCGTCTTGTTGCCTCTAGTAGCCTCACTTTTCCAAATCTCTGCTCTATCAGTTGTGTTGGTCTCATAGTTGTCTACTCCCTGGAATCCTTATCATCTTGTGTATTTCACACTCATGTTCATACAACTCCAGGCCACATTCTCAACGACGTTCTTCACCATGTCTACATGCCCCACCTGATGAAGTTTGTCCTCTTTTTGCCATCTCCCTATGTGCTTCAAATCATAGTCTTGTTCCTCTCATAAGTTTTCCATCAACACATAGCAACGGTCCAAGAGTTTGACCAATTGACCATAAATCAACCATTGTACCCGTTCCACTTGAGGTTCTTCAAGGTAGAGACGAACATAACATATGTTTCCCGAAATTCTTCTTAGTTATGTTTTTGAATTGCATTGTTCTAGAGGAATATCAAATATTTGGCCAATTGGCTCTTTTTCTCGATCAATCTCTAGTGCTTCAAACTCTATACATATGAGCTTCTCTAATTGATATAAGAATATAAGGCTTATAATTTATTATTAAGCATAGTTACCTGAGACGGGGGGAGGGAGGGACAGGGGGACGGGGGTTTCCGGGATGGCAAAAAATTTCTAAATTTTGGGGACGGCGGGGGGGGACGGCTAATTAAAAAATATATAAATATTTAAACTATAAAGATATAGTGACTAAATTATATAAATAAGTTGAAATAAAACCATTTGAGATTTAAATAAGGTGAAACTTGAACTCATAAACATCAAATACATTCCTTAATACTCATGATTCTTTCAGAAGTTTGCAAGAAGTTGCTTGGTCCAAAAAGGTGCAAAAATTGATTTTATGAAAATAAGAAAATTATTGCCATCAATGCATAGAGCTCAATAAAATATGCACTTTTAGAGAAAACGACACCTGAAACGGAGCCACAGAATGAAAGTTATGGCACATGCAAGTTTTTGCTACTACATCTTCCCGGACCCTTTCCAAAAATGGCAAATTTTTTTCTGTACTTTTTCCCAACGTTTTCAGACGTCCCCAGGACGTTTCCTAGAAAAAAAAAAAAAAAGGAAACGTGGGGGAAACGTTTCCCCCACGTCCCCAGGACGTTTGGGACGTCCTGGACGTGTCAAAACAGGGGGGGACGCGTCCCCGCGTAACTATGTTATTAAGTCATTACCAGCTATCTATTAACTAATTAAAGGTTGTAAACCACATCGACCATTTTGTAACTATCTCTTACATAATAAAATGACAGACACACAATTTACAATGTGTGCAATTTGCTTCATCTTTATTCCTTCTTTGTGCAAGTCTTCTAACATTGGTATCAGAGCTTGGTGTTCAAGAGGGTTTGCAAATCCTTAACAGAAGACTACAAATCATGTGAAAACATCATCATGAAACTAGAGCATGCAAAGGAGAAAACTATAGTTGTGAAAGTCTTGTTTAGGGCATGAAAGTATCCCAGATCCCACGATCTACTAAATTGCGACTTGTTCTGTAATGTCCCCATTTTCTGAAGACCCTTAGCCTATTTTCCCCGTGGGCTTTGGGATGTTGCAAGGGGAAAATTATATTAAATAATTAAATATTATTGCCAGGAGAGTGATTTTTATCATTTGAAATTAGAAAGCAATAATTATTTAATTATGAAGATTATTGAATTTAATTCCCAAAATATAAAATTAAATGGGGAATTAATTAAATAATATTTAAGTGGCTTTTAAAAATTAAAATCACCCTTTTAAAAAGGGAATGCCACACCTAGGAAAGATAAACTACTTTTATTAAATAAATTCCCTCTCCTAGGGATTTGATTTCGAATTTTGTGCCTCCTTGCTTATAAAAGGGAGTGCTAGGATCATTGTGGTTAGATGATAGTATGATAGATTTATTGATACACCAAGTTGGAGTTGGGATGCATGCCCATTGATGTTTTCTCTCTCTCATGCTTGGGAGATCTTGTAGCTGGTTATTGAGAATCAATTTGAAGAAGTTATTTGTGCAATCTCAAGTGAGATCCATGTCTTTGCTTTAGCTAATTTTTAGATGAAGTTTTCCATTGAAATCTGCATGTTTTTACTGTAGTGAATCACTGTAGCAGCTGGTTTGTGATCAAAAATAAGAGTTTTTGGGAGTACTTTTGGCAAATCGACTTTGGTGTATTGGCTTCTAATATTAGCAATCCCTTTTATAGCGATTCACTGTAGCAGCTGGTTTGTGATAAAAAATAAGAGTTTTTGGGAGTACTTTTGGCAAATCGACTTTGGTGTATTGGTTTCTAATATCAGCGATCCCTTTTATCATATTTGTGAGCTGTTGTAAGCATTCTGAGTATGGTGCAATCAGCCTTTTGCATGCTTCCATTGTAATGACTTCTCCCTTAGTATTTGTGGTTTGTTTTTAGTAGAAAAGGATCAGATTTCTGTATGCTCGCATGTCATAATGGCAGCAACCAGCCTGGGTATGTTGTTAATTAATTTTGGAGCATTCTCTAGCAATTAGATCTGTGTTACATGATCTCTAATGCCCAGCGAATTTCATCATTAATGTTTAATGCATTATTATGGTGATACGACTTGGGTGTGTGCATGGTATAGTTTCTGTATGGCAGCGACCTCCTTTATTATGAATGAGGATTGGCTGGAGTAGTACTTGGAGTAGATCGACTAAGTATTTGCATGATATTATGATAGTGGTAACTCCTGTTTTGCAGCGAATTCTCCTATTAGTTTGTGGATTGATTTAGATGTATTTTTGTTATGAAACAATTGAGCTGGTTGTGAAATATTGGTTTGGGGCAAATTTGATATTAATTCCATGTGTTAAGTGAACTAGATCAATTGCTTGTTCTTGCCTTCAAACAAGAAACTTCTTTGGAAGTATTATGGACTGATTTTGGAATTAAATATACTGTTGTACTTTCTTCCTTGGCAGCGACCCAGTTGGAGTGAGTATTTAAACATTTAGATACATGTATGAGACTCCTTTGGGCAGCGAACTGTATAATGAATAGATCTGAGTTCGCAGTATGTTTTTCATCATCATTTTTGTAATGATTTGTAGCCTGAGCACATAGCTTTTGCAGCTGTTATATTCTAACTTTGGCATCTACTAGTTGCATGTCTTTTGGGGCATTTTGAGGTCTGTTCATGACAGACTTAATGATATATCAGTTTGATACCAGCTGGGCAGTGGAATGGATTGGGTTTGATGTTCTTTGTATTGATCTATATATGAAATATTAGATCAATATCTCAGTGGCTTAAATGAAACGATTAATTCCGGGTTGTACTCTCTAATGATCAGCATGGGTTGAATGTTATTGAGAGTGAAATTAGTATTCATTACAGCAGTAACATTGTTGTTTGATGCTCAATTCAGTGTTTGCATTAGAAGTTGAGATCTGATTATATTGAAGTTCATCTGGGGATTGTGTTGTGATAGAGGCCATTAAACCCCTTTTATTGGGTTTATTGAGTCGTCTATTTGATTGGTTCAAGTAGTTTTGATTGAGTTTTGCTATTTGCATTTGATTGGAGTGTTGAAGAGTAGTTGATTTGCATATTTTCTATTGGTCCCGGAAGTGGCATATTACATGTTCAGACCAATATAGAGTTCAAAATATCCTAAATTGTGAACAAAAGATAGTTGGGGCCTGTCAAAAACATTTCGAGGGCACAAAAACAAAAAATAAAACAATCACCAAAAAATGAAAGCAACACAAACAGTCGTAGGGCACGCAGATCCAGTCAGAAATCAATATAGTCATGATTTTCAGAGGACATCAATTGTTTTTTAGAGGGCACATTTTCACAGAGGGCAAATTTTTCAATCACATTACTTCAATCGAAGCCAATAAGGAAGATCGTCTAAAGGAGAAATACAATGCTAGTAATAGAAACACAATCTGGGTATTTATCTACATTCACTTTTTTTTGTTGCAAATTTATAAGAGTATTTTTGATTAAATAAAGTTTTTTAGAATGGAAATTCCAGTGCATAAATATTTTGGCCTCAACTTTCACACTTGGAAAATTAAAATATAAATGCAATTGATGAATAATAATTTGTCGGGAATAGTAAATGGGAAAGAGAAATCAACTACAAATACAGCTAAGATTGGCATAGAAGAGATGATAAAGCTAAAGCCGTTATTGATCTTGCTATCTCTAATTCTGAGTTACATCATGTAGACATAGAAAAATCATCCAAGGAAATCTAGGATACTCTAGATCAATTGTTTGGGACAAAAGCAGTGAACGCAAATTTATCTCTAAAACTTCAGCTAATTAAATTCAAGATGGTTGATGGAGTCACTATGTCTAGCCACATTAGAAATCTTAGATCTCTTCTTAGACGGCTAGCAAAATTTAATGCTACAGTAGATAACGAGGATGCTAAATCCATTTTGTTAAACAGCATGCCTTCAAAATTTAGCAATGTCAATTTTACTCTTAGCTAGTTGCCTTCTCAAATTCTTAGCTGTCTTAGCTGAAGAAAAGAGCACAATTTCAAGAAATATAGAAGATGATCCTCAAGCTGAGATGGCATCATACTCTAAACGTAACCAAAAAATATCAGATAATGAGAAAGGAGAAATTGAATGTTATTTCTATAAAAAACAAGGTCACACGAGATGGAGTAGTAGCATTCAAGCCAACGATGTTCTCAAAGGAAAGCTCAAAAGCATACCAAATGAAGTTAATGTAGCCATTGTTGAAGATTCAGTGGATGTTGAAAGTAGTGAAGAATTCATTGATGAAGAATACGTATTTTAAATAAGTCCCACACTTTGAAGACACGAAGGGATCAAATATAGATGGAGTTCAACATGAATGGCTTCCTAGTTAGTTTAGAAGTTTGTGAATCTTGGGAATTATACCCTTACGAGGATCATGAGACAACTTGATGGAGCAATGTAGATGTCGTTCAATATGGATGGTTGTCCGGATAATTCTGGGAGCTCTAAGGGTATCAAGAATTTACCCCTACGAGGATCATGGGACATCTTGATGTAATTCAACTTGATGGCTCAGTATGTATGGTTGTCCAACAATTCCGGAGATTACTGTAAGTCAGGAATTCGGGGAGGTGGAGTTTTACCTTGGTAAACAAGGCACAAGATGTCAAAGATCGAAAGCTAAATCTTGAGTGCCTCAAAAAACAGTCCGACTCTATATGTCACTTTTAATCCGAAGTTTTCATGACCAGTATGCAATAATTTTTTTTGCTTTCTGTAGAAAAATGTCAAGCCTCAAAATTGCTTCTAAGACATATAAGAATTATAGTCTATCTGACTGAAGTCATTATTAGACTGTGTAGGACTCTAATCAACAGTTGTAATTTACATTCCATCAAAGAAGGTATCTTATAGAGTGCTGCTTCTTGCATGAATCATATATGACGTACACCGTCTCTACAAGGCTGTGCATTCCGGTTTCTCGTTCATTCCTTCTCTGATTCAGCATCTCTCAAATAGAGTAATCAGTGTAAGCTCGTGTCTTAGTATCTACACAAATTAGGCGCCCACCACAAAAATAAGTATGAGAATGAGTAGGGCTTAAGAGCAGTTTTCATAGAAGCCTTCTTCGATGAGTAAAGTTATCTACTAAATAGTGTAGCCAGCAATGTACTCCGTTTTAGCCCATATCTGGAAATCAATTATAGAGTTTGCAATATCCACTGGGTTGCATAAGATCAAACTTGAAAAATCTAGTCTTGTATCTCATCTTTCGTCTGCTATTATGGGGTTACCACTCCTTGGAAGTTTCCCCTACGTCATTCATTCAACATGAGCTTGAATTAGTGTCCCGATCTGTTTCATTAGCCTGCTTCATGTTACAGAAAACATGTACTAAAATGTTAGTGTATCCAAAAAAGACTAATACTCATGTTGTAAAGAGGATCGCCGATATTCATAATCATGTTTGTTGAAATCTCTGTCTAGGTTAGAAGTAGATCGTTTTGAATACTTGCCTAAAATGATTAGTCGACGAGTAATAGGGTGAATGTAATCATTGATTTTTAAAACATAGCTGCTAGGAATATGCCAGTAGGCCCATGAGTATGAACAGCTTTAGATTATTTGCATTTTAGACCACATAGAGTAACAACCACGACTCTAGTGGTTTCACAAGGAATGACACAGAGCTCAAGACCAAATCTCTTATGGGACTCCGACATCTTATTTTTGTGAAAACCACGTACTAAGCAACCTTTTATCATATGTGATTTAGCTATTACTCTAAAAAATCCTAGGGGTGTGGATTTGAAGCTCCAACACATCGGTTAGATATTGGAATATAATTTGGTATATTACTAAGTAAAGGAAAGTGGCAATATTACCTGTTATTGCTTTGTATCTTACTGTTATTGTTATATAGCCAGGATGTTAGCAAGTGATAACGTAAATTAGAACTGATCAGTTTTGTGGTAAACAAGTAACAGTATAAGAATTTATATCATTGTTAAATTCAGAAAATACAGTTTAAACTTCATTGTGGGCATTATAAGGTACTATGTGATGTATTGCGGTACTCTCTCCTATACTATTTTATGTTGCAGATGCTTATACGAATTAGTAAATAATTGGATTAAGACTGATTGTGTCATAAGGTATAGAGATAAACGGAACAATAAGCTCTATAACATTTTTATGGAAGATTATACACTGAAGTTTTTGTGGAGAAATGAAATTGCTCAGCCATAGTAGGATATGGATTGCTAGTCTATTGGAAGGTATGCATTTTAGATAGTAATGTACCTGGTACTCTGTACACTCTATACTGTATGGAAGAACCGGTAAACAGTTGCAAATGTGTATACAAACAAGATAGGATGTTTTATACGTAAACTACCATTCTGTGTAATAATATCTGGTTATTCAAACCGCATCACTTGTCACCCAGCATGGAGGCCTGCTAATTTTCAGCTCACGAAATAATTAAACCAAACATCAGTCTTGTGTGTTTTCGTAAATTTTAGTTTTAGTAATTTTTTATTTAGGAGGAAGCTAAAATCACGTAGTTCGATTGGTAAAGATTTTAGAAACTTTTAAATATTATTAAATCCTAAGTCGGGATTTTAAGCATGGGGTCATAAATTCAGTGAACAACCCTGCATGACAACGCCATTCATGTTTTGGTGATCTGTTGGAATTTGGCACCGATTTATCGACAGTCAATTGGTAATTGTCAATTGCATGATCTGGGTAAAGGCCGGTGTAATGCTTTGCTTGTAGGACATGATAAACCACGAATGTGGGCATATAAATGAAGTACAAGTTTTAATACAGAAATGACTAATGGAATTCTATATGAAGGAAAAAAATGATTTCTAAGGGGTCAGCCTTACCTTTGTCATGCACCAATTGGCTCCAATGGAATGACCAGGTGCATATAACATAGTGAGAAGCTAAGACAGCATAGAATTCGTAAATCTAGATCTTGGCCAGCATTGATTCAGATCGACTACTTGAGCTTTGATTGTGATCTAGTTTAATCCTATGTTCCAACACTTGTTCTACGAAAACCATCATGTGTGGCTAGCATCAAAAGCTCAGGATTTGGACCAGAAAACCCTGGAAGTTAGGATAACATGAGTTGAAAGGATGAAACACCCTTACAATAACTTGGGATTCAACTATAATGCAGTATTTAGATAAGATATCTATCATTTGTCAGATTGTTATTAGCTTTTCATGAGTGGAATTTACATTCCTTGAGTATCTATGTGCTTAAAATTCCACATTTACATGGTGAATTCATATGTGCATTTTCCAATTGAGCAATCTCATTTATTAATGCTTTGGGTATGGCCGGAATCTCTAAGATACCGTCATGACTTTTGGAACGCTGCCTAGAGCTTAATTCGATCTAGTTTGACTTCTGGTTGCTATTGGCTGGACAATTTAATTAATTCGCCAGCAATGTGTTAAGAACTTTCATTGTTTTTGGACTTTGTGGATGCATAAATGCTATATCTATGATACTTGGATATGAGAATTTGAAGCATTTGATTTCCCTTTGAAAGCATATTGTGAAGTGGTACAGTTTGAATAAATTTCTTATTTTAAGTCTGCTGCAATAAAATATCAGATCTGAATAATTTTGGTGTACAGGTTAAAAGCTTTTGGTCTAAGCCCTTTGAAAGGGTCATTACACTGTATGTTGTACCTTGCTGGTTTGAAGATTTATGTATTCACTTCATATGCACCGTTGATCTAGCATCAAAATGTCTATGTGTATGTTGTTATAGTTGTCTCAATACCTCATATGGGCAACTATGCACAATTGCGAGCTAGTTCTTCGAAAAATGCAATGACCATAATGAGATTTCTCCCAATTAGGCATTAATCACATGAAAAAGAAGTTGGTTACAATGGGTGGTGAATTCTTGGTTAATTTGAGTATGGTATTAGAAACAATGTGTTGTCTTAGGCATTCAATTGAGGACATCAAACTGTATTAATTGATGCAGTGTAATGAAGATAATTTTTCGTCAATTGAATACAATTGCGACAAACATTATCATCTCATAGCACCTAACCGGCGGGGAACTATGCTCCCAGTGTCGGGGAACGTTATGAAATCTACCTAGATTTTGAGGGCAAATGGTAGGGTCAAAAGCCTTAATATATAAAAGCTTAAAATGACCTATCAAAATATGTGGATGTAAAATTTACTGGTATCCTCTGACGATGGGTCCTCTTGTAAGTGTAAATGAAAATCTAGCAACATGGGTAGCAACTCTGAATATTAATGATTGTATTGTTCAGGGTACATAGCCCAGAAGATTAGGGGAATCCAATCCTTTCTTGGAACTTTAAAAGCATTTTTTACATTAAATTTTAGCCACTTTTACAGCTCATCCCAAAATAAACCAATAAGGGGAAGTCACGTCTCTAGTTCTCGACTTCATTGAGGACACAATCTAAAGCTTTAGGGGACAATGGTTTCCCCAATGAAGCTATCCAAAGCCTGATTATACACTATCATTGTGATCGTAATATGCTGGATTATCATTTGACAGTAACATTTCAGCAATATCTTATATTTATAAGGAAAAATGTAGATTTTTTCAATAAATCACAAACTATCCCGTGCATCAAGGTTCATGATTGAACGTAGAAGGGCCAAGGCAAATAATCATGCAGATTTGATTTATAACATTGTTAGTTCACTGTTGATGCCTACAAGCATGTAAATTCTATTTGCAGGCCATATTTTAAAAGATGCCGTTTCACCCACAACTGATTTACCCCAAAAAGTATAGCTAGATGTAGAAGTGCCAATCTAATTTTATAGTAATTTAAACTAATCATATTACATAGAAAGAAATTGTTGGATTTGTACTGGAAAAAATGTTGTTTCTTGTAATGTTTGAGCCAGAGTTTCAGCTGATTGTTCAACATAGGGCAAAAAGTTCGGACATTATCGAGTTTTCTATTAAAATATACTTCAGGGTTCGGTTGATAAGATTACAAATTATAAATTAATTTAATGGCATTATGAATGATTACCACAAAAATTATGTTCTGATTGTAGTGCTGGAGAATACTAAAGCAACATGGGATTTCTAACAGTTGCGACTTTGCAGACTAAAATCAATCGCAAACTTTAACATAGTACCTACTAAAGTGCCTAACCTACAGACCATTCTTAACATGCCTGAATGCAAAACAGTGATCTACCTATTCTAAGGCACTGTGAAGGTGTAATTTGCTCTAGGAAGAAGTTTCAGAATCCCATTGAGTGCAACGATGCACTGAGAGGTGTTCGCCGCAATCACACCATGTCCCAATGCCACGGAAGAGGAAAAACAAAATATGCAAGCAAAGCTTGACTTCTTGGATGAGAAGAAATTAGAGCAGGCAAGGATGCAAGCAGCCATATGCAACAACCATTAGACCTCAAACAAAGGTAGATGCGGCAGCAGTTGTTCACCTCGCTGCTGAACATAGTTTTTTATAACTAGAAACATAATCTGGGTATACAACTTTCGCCACAAGGTACAAGCTAGAACAAGTATGTGCATGAGAAAGAAAATAAGGCATATGCAAATTTCTGGTATTACAACTTTTCCTTCAATTTGGAAAAGAGTCCATACTAGGAGTATTTGGTGACAACTTTGATAGAGGCTGCAAGTCAAAGGGGAAATCCGATTAAATTCAAGGCAAAAAAATCCCTCGAAAAAATCCAAAAATACAAAAATCTTCGGAATATATATACTGGATACTTATATCATGATCTCTAATGTCATAATGATGCTTGTTGCTTGGTCCAAAAAGGTGCAAAAATGGATTTTATGAAAATAAGAAAAATATTGCCATCAATGCGTAGAGCTCGAGAAAATATACACTTTTAAAAGACGAAACCTAGAAGAACACAACAAAATACCCTTTCCAAAAGTGGCAAATTTTTTTCTGATCCTTGAGTTCAGATAAAAAATACTGGCCAAATTTTTTTTATTGACTTCTGCACCAACTCTTTCAAATGGTTGTGAACGGATGGAACAAACCCCACCCTTATCAATTATTTGGTGGCTTCAAATGGTGAGATTTTTTTTTTTAAATCAATTGATTCCTCTAGCACATTTAAGAATGCAGAAAATTTGAGCCTTATGTTGGAGGAGGTTATCTTAGAGGTGAGCATTGAGAATGTTGTGTAAGTTGTCACTGACAATGCAACAACATATGTGGTGGCTAGGAGACTACTTCACAACAGACATTCGTCACTTTTTTAGACCCCTTGAGCAACCCATTGTCTTAACCTTCTTTTGAAAGGCATAGAAGAAATCAATTGGGTGAGACCAATTATAGAAGATACTAGAAATATAACAAATACATTTATAATCACCCTTGGTTCCTCAGCTTGATGAGAGAACACAAGGGGAAAGAGCTCGTGCGAGTGGGTGTCACGAGGTTTGCAGCTAACTTCATAACGTTGCAAAGTATTTGTAGTTTGTTGACAACGTTGAAATAAATGTTGTAAGTGAAGAATGGCTAGACTCATCATATTCAAATAAAACTGATGGAGAGAGGAACACAAAGACGTTTTTTGATATGTCTTTGCGAAGAGTTGCAAAGATCATCAAGGTAAATTCAAACTTCAATTTAAATTTCAAGTTGATTCTTTTATTTTCAATTTTAGAATGTAATGTTATTATTTTAATTGTAAGTTTGTAACTTTAATTTGTTTGTGAGTGTCAGAGTTTTTGGTGAGTGTTTTGCACTTGGTAGATGGGAAGCAAAACCCAATGGGATACATTTATGAGGCCATGGATAGGGTTTGCCAAAGTGGCCATCCAAAAACTATTACAAGAGGGATATAGATAGATTTGGTTCCTTTTGGGAGTTAAGTGATTAGAGGTGGAACAATCAACTCCACCAACTCATTCATGTAGTGGGGCACCATTTCAACCCCAAGTTTTTCTTCTCAAATGCCTTCACAAATGTTAATGGGGAGGTTATGGAGGACCTCTCAACATGCATTGTGAGGATGACACTTGAAGTTGAGGTGAGAGACCTCATTATTTAAGTTATAGAATTACAAGTAGGTTAGGGGGAGTCGCTTTTCTTCGGCACTAGCTATCCAAGGGAGATCCACTTAGACACCAGATAACAAAAGTTGGGGTCTTTGCTTATACTTTACAAATTACAAATTTACAATTATTACTATACTTACAAACTTTTGAATATCTTGTTTGTAGGTTTTTGGTCGGAAGATTGGGGTGGAGATACTCTAAATCTTCAAAAGCTAGCCCTCCAAATTTTATCTCAACCTTGTAGCCCTTATGGATGTGAGAGCAACTAGAATTTGTTTGAGGTTATTCACACAAAAAAGCGCAAATAAATTGACGACACCTCAATGACTTAATTTTTGTGCAATACAATCTTCATCTTCACACAAGAAAGGTGGAGGATGCATCACAAGAGCCTATTAATTTGGATGATATTGATCCCTACAGTGATTGAACTGTGCAGGAAGAGCAGCTCCCAATGTTCACAGAGGACGAGATTGTTGCTTTCGAGAGGGAAGCTACGGAGGGTAAATCAGAAGCAGGAGAGATTAGATTGACCGACATCATTGTAGATGATGTTGAACATGAGGCAGAGGAGTCACTGTCATCTAGTACCAGGGAGAAGCCACAGTTGTAGCGTTCTAGGAGTGAGCAGCTGCAGTTGAGTGTGGGGACTAGACTCACTGGACCCTCTACCCCAATTTTTTCAGTATAACATGGAAGAGGACATTGTAAATTATTGTAATTTGTAACTTGCATGGATATGCAATTTATGATGATGATTTTCAATGACAATCATCGTATGTTCACAAGAGTTATCAGTTATCTGTTGTATTTGCATGATGATACAACTTTGTACTTTGTTTGTATTCAAATCTAATAGAAAAACGCTTCCCCAATGTTTTAAAGACTCGTTTGATACATTTTGTAACTATGTTTTATATAAAATTTATGTTTTTTGAGAAAATGAAGTATTTTTTGACTTTCTAGATATTTGTTGAGACAACAAAAATTTGTTGCACCGAGTATTTGCCGAGTACGAGTATGCAAACTGTAATTCGAATGACCATTTGACAACCACATGTACCTAACACCACTAGTAAACCATATCTAATCAAAAACTAAATAGATCCGTACAACTTGTTGCTCAACAAAACATGCCAAAATACTCTATTATTCCAGTAACTGGAGTATAACAAAACAACTATATAACATCAACTTGAATATGCTAAACTATTGCATGTCATAAAGTCACTTTTATTCAAAACCAAATATATCAAAACTGGTGCCTACAACTTGCGTCAGGGAGTGTTGAGATTTTTTTTCTCCCCTAACTGTTGCAAAATGGACTTGAACTCGTGCCATTACGCCCAGTAAAACATGTGACTTTATTTTCACTTGTTCATAACACAGTTTCTGCTTTACTAAAAATTTAATTTAAAAAGTCTATAAGCTCCCAGCCTCCCACCACTACTAAACAATAAGAAAACATAGTTTCACAATACATGGTAGAGAAATATGGTCCCAATGAAAACACAAAAAATTATTATCAACAAGTAGTACCTAGTGACCATGCCCAGAATAGGTCGTGGTACAAGCACTGGTGGTACACCCTTGTTATATGTTTTTAAGAACTCGCCAATCTTCTCCATGGATTTTGCTTCCCTCAAAAAATCAAATTCATAGCCAACCTGGAATAAGAATACACGAATTTAATGTTGAAATGCAACCATATCCATTTCAAAAACAAAAGTCATAACTCAAAACCAAGCTGTAAAAGAAACTAAGAAAATCGCATGGATCTAGCCAATGGATGCAAAAAAAAGATTTGCTTTGCATAAACATTTTCATCTATGAATATGTTGTGTCTTATTTAATGCTCTTGAGTCCCGATTAGGATAAACCTATGTGAAATATGCATATGTGCAGGAAAATGGGATTGTTTCAATCTTATGCCAAGAACATCCAGTTACTTCTGAATTCAAAATGTGGCAATTCAAATAAATACCTTTCCCCAAAGTAATCCTCTATACCAATTGTCAAGGATGTATAGAAATAATGCCCATAATAGTCAAATTTATCACATTGTTTTGATGCTTCATATTATAATTGAATAAGCACAATTATTCTACTATTAGCGGTCACAAACCTAGCTTCAGATTTCTGAGAAAATGGATATCATTATTCTATCTGATTAACATTTCAAGCAAGGAAGGTAGTTTTCATTCCACTTTCATTAACAAAGGCCTGGGTTATGAAAAAGCAATGATCATAATTTGGTATTGAAAATAAGCACAAAGTTGATCCCTAAAACGTATGGCAATAATTGATATATGCTCTTCATTTTACTACAATCTTGAACTAGATTTCTATGATGAGTGAAGTTTGATAGTGTACCTTCATTAAGATAGTCACCACTCAAGCTCTTCTAATGTCCTACACGAACCATAGAAGCTACAATGTTTTTTAAATATTCCTTAATTACTTTTATCTTGTGCACATAGCACTTTATCAATTCAATGAGGTACCTATTTGACAAGCTCAATGCAAATTGGATCAACAATAGCTCCTCCTTATGTCTCAAGCAATTTGTCAGCTTTTGAATACATCTATTTGATCCAACTATGGCATGCTATTTCTTTAGCATGACCTATGTGATGAGGAAATGAATGTAATCGGATTCTCCATTTTGGTTGTGAAACCCGAACGGAATTTACCTCAGGGGTGAGAATTTTACAATTCAACTTAGGTATGTCATTTCCCATGCTCAAATCAAGGTTGCAGATTTTGGTGCCTTTACAACTTCAGAAAATGCACTCAAAATTGATTTTGTGTTTTGTGTGTGCTTCGTGCAACAGGAATCACATCCATTGCATTTAAAGAAATCAAGTAGCATTTTCACATACTAGAAACACACTCAACTTCCTGCATTTAAAAAGACAAAATTGCCGAAAGAATACTATAGGAGATTTATGTATCCTCCCTCTGGCTAAGTGCTACACGTGGAGATTGTGTGCCTCCTTTTAATTTTTACTTCTTGTTTGTTTACAACATAGTTACCAGGATACAAGTACCCGTATGAGGAGACGGGGACCAGTATGCATTTTTCAGAAAAATAGGAGATGGGTACTCAGAGACGGCAAAAGAAAATATATAATTATATAATGAATAATATTTGTGCCGACAAGGAATTTTCAGAAACCCATTTGTTGAAAGGGATATGATGCATGAAAAATTGTCCATTGGTAGACAAACTAGGGTATACCTTTTGATTCTATCAAATAGGGTGATCAGAAAAGCTTGGAATAGTTAAATAGGAGGGTCACTATCACTATAGCACTTGGAAAGTCTTCCTAAAGAGGAATAAACTTTAGTTAATACTATGAATGATTGGCTACATTGCCGGCTCTTTCCCGCGAGCAATTCAATTCCTTTCTGCCTACCATCCCTGGCCTATGAAAAACATTTATAACATTTTAAAGTAAAGATATTAGATGTTTACAAAAGATAAGAGTAATTACATTGATACTTATAATTGATATCTCATCATATCTAGGGTCAAGAGTACAAAATATATTTTGAAAAATAACTTTGAAATGCGAGTCTCCAAGATGAGAACCAACAAGTACTAGTCTCCAAGATGCATTTTTGTGGTAGGAGACAAGTCACCATGTAACACCCATATACAACCTCAAAGAAATCTCAGTCCCTTCATTTCTGAATTCTGAACTTCAAAAAGCAAGTTTTGGAGCATTAAATAGCAAGAAGGGTAATTCCACAGATTGAAACTACATTATTGGGTACTACCCTGGAGATCACCCTACCCGTACCCATGTGGTTCTGGTATTGGTACTTGTCTGGGTACCTCTTGGATTCTTCTCATATCTTGGGTACTTGACTGTCATAATTAAAACATAATAACAACAAACATTGATCAAAATTAATTAAAAACACTACTAACTAAACTGTTGCTAGTCCTATTGCATCTGGTTCTAATGAACCAATTGCTGATTCAGATTTTCTTCATGAAGAGCAATATGTTGATTTTTTCATGTAATTCTTGAGTTTGACTATAACCATTAACTATTTCCCTATTTTGAAGAAACAATATGTGGTATATCATATGTCATGACTCCTTTAATATTTTGAATCATCAATTATCAGAAGAGTTTTTTTAGTGTAACATATAATGGTAAAAAAGAATATTTTGTTTTTGTTTTTATTTTTATTAATTTTTGTATGGACAAGCTATACCACACCCAAGGTCCCAAAAAAACAGCAAATCCCTGTACTGGTAATTGGTAAATTAGGAAAGGCATAGAGTGGGATTTTTCTTTTTTCTTTTTCAAGCTAGTATAATAAGAATATACAAGGTTGATAACATAAAGAAAAATTAAAAAATAAGAATTTTCTGTTGGAAATATTGGCATTGATGTCAAAGGAGTCGCTGTACTTATGAACGGAAGTTTGTCAAAAAGTAACAGAAATAACCAGCAGTGTTTAGAGCCACAATAAGAGAAGTTTAAGTATATGAAAAGGATCGTTTTTGCATAAGAAAGTCAGCGATATGATCGAGATGTGAACAGCAATCAATAGAAGGAAGATATCAGTGTTTATTGAAGGATATAATCAGCAATATGTTGCAGAAAATGATCAGCATTCATGAAGGACAAATCAGTTGTTTATAATCAGCATTAGGCAGCATTCTATTGAAGGGAAATAAGCGTATGAATGGAAGTCAAACAGTCAGCAATCAGCAAAGAAAAAACAGCAGTCATGATCAGAAATGGCGCAACTCTCAAGGACCTGCGATTTGCCTTGGAGCCACGATTTGCCCTTGGAAGGCCCCACGATCTTGCATGGAGGGTGGCACTAGCATTTGAGGAGGCAACATTAATTGTTTGTATAGTTATTTAATTAATGGGAAGCATTTAATATAGTTATGGCCAACATATGTATTTGCATTGTTAAAATAAAATATGGTTAATTAAATTAAATGAAAGGGTGTGTCGGTTGGAAGAAAAGATGCCTTTTCGAAAGGGTACGAATGGCTATATAAGGAAGATCATTTGAGATTTATTTTCAAGCATTCAAGTTGAATATCTTAAGGGAAAGAGAAGAAGAGAGAAGAAGCATAAGAGCAGATTTTTAGAGCAGCAGATCTAAAGTTGAAAAGAAGAGTTTCCATCATTCGTTGAGACAACAACAATTCAAAGGTGGTAAGGAAGTTTCGTAAGGAGGTTGGTGCCTTCATATTCAAAGAGATTGGTGTCTCTTGCTGAGTTGGTGCTTGGCGAAAGGGGTTGGTGCTCCAGTAGGTTGGTGCCTACAAAATTGTAATTTGGGGATTGGTGTCTCCAGTAGGTTGGTGCCTACAAACATTTGAGAAATATATTAAGAAAGATTTTCTCCGTGGTTTTTCCAAAAAGGGTTTCCACGTAAATTTGGTGTCTTCTTGCATTACTTTGTGTTGTGTTCTTTGATTGCTTTGAATATCTAAATTGTGAATCTAAGATTAAGTGGTTGAAAATAAAAAGAATATATTATACTGATTCACCCCCCCTCTCAGTATAATCATGTGCTTAACATTTGGTATCAGAGCGGGTTCCTTTAGGAACAACCTAACCGTTGGAAGGTAGATCTCAAAGACACACATGGCTAGTCACTCAGTACCAGAAGGTTTCTCCACAAATAAGGCACCTTTGTTCGATGGAACGAATTATGCATTTTGGAGTATAAGGATGCGGACTTATCTAATGGCTCTTGGTTTTGATATTTGGCAATCAGTTTTAGACGGTTATACAACCCCACAAACTCCGCCAACAGATCAAGCCGAAAAGAAGGCAAGCAAAATAATGCAAAAGCTATGAACGCAATCTTATGCGGTCTTTCAGAGACTGAGTTTGTTAAGGTCATGCATTGTGAATCCGCGAAAGATATTTGGGAGAAGCTTAAGACTATCTATGAGGGTGATAATAAGGTGAGAAA
Source organism: Taxus chinensis (assembly GCA_019776745.2). Lineage (NCBI taxonomy): Eukaryota > Viridiplantae > Streptophyta > Pinopsida > Cupressales > Taxaceae > Taxus > Taxus chinensis. The sequence goes on along the minus strand of CM034155.1, from coordinate 655,283,206 downwards.
AGCAAAGCTCCAAACACATAGGAGGCAGTTTGAGAGTCTGAAGATGAAGGATGAAGAAAATATTGTGGGATATCTTCTTCATGTTGATGAAATTGTTAATATCATTCGAGGGCTCGGAGAAAAAGTAGAAGAGTCTGTGATCGTCCAAAAGGTACTAAGATCCCTACCATTAAGATTTGATGCAAGGTTTCTGCCATTGAAGAGATGAAGGACCTAGATAAGTTGAACATGGACGAACTACATGGAATACTTACGGCGTATGAAATGAGGACTAAATCTGAAAGACCATCAAAGAAGGAAGCAACATTCAAAGCCTCGAAGAAAGAGAAAATCAAAGAACCTGAATCGAGTGATAGCTCAAGCAACGAAGAAGATGAGAAGGAAGCTTTGTTCATACGAAAGCTAAAGAAAGGATCCGACAAATACAAAGGTAAGTTACCGTTCAAATGTTTTAATTGTGGTAAAATTGGTCATTTTGCAGCTAAGTGTCCAGAAAAAGAAAATAGCGATGATGAGGAGAGCAAACCTAAGTTCAAGAAAGGATTCAAGCAAAGCAAAGGCAAGAAAAGATTTGGAAAGCAGAAGAAAAGCTTATACTCCAAGAGGGGTAGGAACTCATCCGAAGAAAGCAGGGTAAGTGACTCTGATAGCAATAATGAAGAAATATTATTCATGGCTATAGAAGATAATGCTTCCACGAGCAAAGATGACTTGGAAGAAGATGAAGATATGGAAGAAGAATGTGAGGTAAATCTTGAAGAACTTATTTGTGCTTTAGGAGAGATAAAAGCACTCAAAAAGAAGAATCAGAAACAAAAGCTACAACTCCAGAAAATATGAAGAAGAGAATCAAATTTCCGAGGCAAGGATATCACAAAGTCTTGAAGAGTCGGAGAAAATAATCATTGATCTGAAAACCCAAATCGAAGAAGCAAAAAGAATTGAGGAAGATTTAAGAAGTCAGCTAAAGACGAAAGAAGAAGATTGTGAGAAGCGTGAGTCTGAGATCATTGCTTTGAGAAAGGACTTAGAAAAGGCAAATGCCAAATTGACGAACAACCTGAGATTTGAGAAGAGCACTGAGGTTCTAGATGAGATTCTAGAGCATCAAAGGTCACTATTCAACAAGTCAGGTCTTGGCTATGGAGAAGAACTAGAGAAGGCTTCAAAGTCTACTGAGCTCCCAAAGAAGACAAGTGCAGAAAAGGCCAAGAGCTATGCAGAAATTCTAAAGGGAACCCACAAAGAATGAAAGCAAGAAGGAAGAGGACATCACAAAGACCAACACCGTCCACAAAGAAGGCAATGGAGAGAATAATTCCAAGAGATCATTTGTTCCAAGACATATGAATATGACCAGGTTTGGAAGTTCCTTCCATGGTTATTGTTTTTATTGCAATCTCTTTGGTCATAAGAAGATAGATTGTAGAAAGCGAATGAAAGATAATGAAGCTAGGAGAAAAATCAAAGGTGCCCATGGAGTTTCGAATAGAAACTACAATTCATTTGCTCCCTTATCATACTATAATGAGGATGTTATTGTCTGTTATAATTGCAACAATTATGGACATATAGCACATTTTTGTAGAAGTGTGTTTGAATCCTCTAGACAAGATCAAAAGACAAGATCTTCAGATATAAAGAAAAAGGAACCTACAAAGATCTGGAAAAAGAAGCAAGAGGAAGTTGGGCAAGATAAAGAAAAGTCCATGCTTGTACAAACGACATTTCATGCACGGGATGAAGGGCAGCAGTGGTACATTGATAGTGGATGCTCAAGACATATGACTGGCGATAAAAGCAAGTTTATCTCATTGAAGAAAGTAAGTGAAGGTACCGTGAAGTTTGGTGATAATGCCACGACAAAGATAGCAGGAAAAGGTACACTTAGCCTAGACAATGGAAAAACAAAAACAGAAAATGTTTTATATGTTGAAGGATTAAAGCATAATCTTTTAAGTGTAAGCCAAATGTGTGATCAAGGACACACACTTAAGTTTTATGCCGAAGGATGTGAAATCAAAAAAGCAGACACAAGAGAACTAGTTGCAGACGCCCACAGAACCACAAACAATCTATACATGCTCAGTGATGTGAAAGGAGAGAAATGTTGCTTGAGTCAAATTGAAGAAAGTTGGCTATGGCATAGAAGGATGGGTCATATAAACTTTGATAACCTTGTAAAAATCAGCAACAAGCAAGTTGTGAGAGACATGCCGAAGATAACAAAACCTTCAAGCACTCTTTGCAAGCAATGCCAACATGGAAAGCAAACAAGAGCAAGATTCAAAAATGAAAGAACATTCAACCACCAAGCCACTAGAGTTGGTTCATACGGATCTTTGCGGACCCACCAGAACACAGAGCATACAAGGTGAGAGTTATTTCATGTTACTCATTGATGATTATACCAAAATGACGTGGGTTGCCTTTTTAAAAGAAAAATCTGAGGCATTTGGGAAGTTTAAAGCGTTTAAAGCCTTAGTTGAAAATGAAACTGGGTTGAAGATCAAATGCTTAAGATCAGATCGAGGAGGTGAGTTCACTTCAAATGAATTCATTGAATTTTGTGAAGAACATGGAATAAAAAGACACTACTCAGCTGCAAGAACTCCACAACAAAATGGAGTGGTAGAAAGGAAAAATCAAACTGTCCAAGAAATGGCTAGAACAATGTTAAATGAGTCCAAGCTATCAGACAAGTTCTGGAGAGAAGCGGTTAGTACAACAGTCTATATCTTGAATAGAGGACAAATCAAAGTAAATCATGATAAAACTCCGTACGAGTTATGGAAGGGAAGACCAACCTCTGTCAAGTATTTCAAGGTGTTTGGGAGTAGATGTTTCATTAAGAGAAATGAAGAAGACTTGGGCAAATTTGATTCAAGAGCTGATGAAGGAATCTTTCTTGGTTATTCCACCAAAAGCAAAGCCTATAAATGTTATAACAAAAGGTTACAAACAATTGTAGAAAGTGTCAGTGTTAGAGTGGATGAAATCATGAACCAAAAGGCAAAAGAACCTTCAGAAATACTTGATCTCATAGAAGAAAAGGAAGAGGAAGTAGAAAAGCTAGATGAAACAGAGCGGGAGGATACGAAGGCACCATCACGATTTGTTCAAAAGAATCATTCTGAGAGTCAAATTATTGGCAACATTGATGTTGGGGTACAAACTAGGAGAAGAATTATGAGTACACCTGAGCAAGTAAATTTCTCTTTGTTATCTAAGACAGAGCCTAAGAATTTTTCAGAAGTCAGTCATGACAAGCATTGGATAAAGGCAATGGAAGAAGAGTTGGATCAGATTGAGAAGAATGAAACATGGGAACTTGTACCTAGACCCAAGGATCATAATGTAATCGGCACCAAGTGGGTATTCAGGAATAAATTGAATGAAGATGGCCAAGTGACACGGAACAAAGCAAGGTTAGTTTGCAAAGGGTATGCTCAAGTGGAAGGTATTGACTTTGAAGAAACTTTTGCTCCTGTTGCAAGACTAGAAGCCATCAGAATGTTTCTTGCATATGTTGTTTTCAAGGATTTCAAAGTTTATCAAATGGATGTAAAATCTGCTTTTCTAAATGGCAAGTTAGAAGAAGTATATATTGAACAAGCCAGAAGGGTTCCTCCTATCAGAAAACAAAGACCATGTGTGCAAATTGAAGAAGGCATTGTATGGTTTAAAGCAAGCCCCCAGAGCATGGTATTCAAGGCTTGACAAATATCTACAAGAACAAGGATTTAAAAGAGGATTTGTTGATAACAACCTCTACATCAAGACTGAAGGTGAAAATCAATTGATTGTTGTAGTATATGTGGATGACATCATTTTTGGAGGAGATAATGAGCAAATATCCAAAAAGTTTGCCAAAGATATGCAAAAGGAGTTTGAAATGTCTATGTTGGGTGAGTTGTCATTTTTCCTTGGTTTGCAAATATCTCAGTCTAGCAAAGGAATATTTATTTCCCAAACCAAGTATGTAAAAGAGATGTTGAAGAAATTCGGAATGGAGGATTGTGCACCTGTTAGCACACCCATGGTTACAGGGAATAAGTTGAGTAAAGATGATGAATCTCCTAATGCAGATCAAACACTCTACAGATCAATGATTGGCAGCTTACTATATGTAACAGCATCTAGGCCAGACATTATGCAAGCAGTAGGCATGGTAGCACGTTTTCAAGCAACACCAAAGGAAACTCACGTGCAAGCAGTAAAAAGAATCTTCAGATATTTAAAAGGGACTTTGGATTATGGCTTATGGTATCCAAGAGGTAAATATTTCAAGTTGGTAGCATACACAGACTCAGATTGGGCAGGATGCATTGATGATAGAAAAAGTACAAGTGGAGGAGCATTCTTCCTTGGAAATCGCTTAGTATCTTGGTTGAGCAAAAAACATAACTTTGTTTCGCTATCTACAACAGAAGTAGAATATATAGCAGCAGTGCTATGTTGCACACAAATTCTTTGGATGAAGCAGACCCTGAAGGATATCAAGGTAGAATATGATCATCCAATTTCTATATTCTGTGACAATACTAGTGCAATAAGCATCTCGAAGAATCCTGTTATGCATTCAAGAACAAAACATATTCCAATCAGATATCACTTCTTAAGAGAGCAAGTTGCAGAACAGCAGGTCAAATTGGAATACATCGCCACAACTGAACAGATAGCAGACATTTTCACTAAGCCTCTTCCAAAGGAAACATTTGAGTATCTACGGCAGAAATTGGGAGTAATATCCTTTGCTTCCTCTCATTGAAAAACTAAGAGAAGCATTGGTTAAGGGGGAGCTAACATTGCATTATTCAAGCTCCTTGAGTATCCCTTTGCCATTGATGTCAAAGGGGGAGAATTGTTGATAGGGGGAGTTACAGAAAGGAGTTGCAAAAAAAGAAGATTCTTTGAAGAAGGTGCATTACAACAAAGAGGGAGTAAATTCTTTGCAAGGTTGCCATCAATGACAAAGGGGGAGATTGTTGGAAATATTGTCATTGATGTCAAAGGAGTGGCTGGACTTATGAACGGAAGTTTGTCAAAAAGTAACAGAAATGTCAGAAATAACCAGCAGTGTTTAGAGCCACGATAAGAGAAGTTTAAGTATATGAAAAGGATCATTTTTGCATAAGAAAGTCAGCGATATGATCGAGATGTGAACAACAATCAATATAGGAAGATATCAGTGTTTATTGAAGGATATAATCAGCAATATGTTGCAGAAAATGATCAGCATTCATGAAGGACAAATCAGTTGTTTATAATCAGCATTAGGCAGCGTTCTATTGAAGGGAAATAAGCGTATGAACAGAAGACAAACAGTCAGCAATCAGCAAAGAAAAAACAGCAGTCATGATCAGAAATGGCGCAACTCCCAAGGACCTGCAATTTGCCTTTGGAGCCATGATTTGCCCTTGGAAGGCCCCACGATCTTGCATGGAGGGTGGCGCTAGCATTTGAGGAGGCAGCATTAATTGTTTGTATAGTTATTTAATTAATGGGAAGCATTTAATATAGTTATGGCCGACATATGTATTTGCATTGTTAAAATAAAATATGGTTAATTAAATTAAATGAAAGGGTGTGTCGGTTGGAAGAAAAGATGCCTTTTCAAAAGGGTACAAATGGCTATATAAGAAGATCATTTGAGATTTATTTTCAAGCATTCAAGTTGAATATCTTAAGGGAAAGAGAAGAAGAGAGAAGAAGCATAAGAGCAGATTTTTAGAGTAGCAGATCTAAAGTTGAAAAGAAGAGTTTCCATCATTCGTTGAGACAAACAGTTCAAAGGTGGTAAGGAAGTTTCGTAAGGAGGTTGGTGCCTTCATATTCGAAGAGATTGGTGTCTCTTGCTGAGTTGGTGCTTGGCGAAAGGGGTTGGTGCTCCAATAGGTTGGTGCCTACAAAATTGTAATTTGGGGATTGGTGTCTCCAGTAGGTTGGTGCCTACAAACATTTGAGAAAATATATTAAGAAAGATTTTCTCCATGGTTTTTTCCCGAAAGGGTTTCCACGTAAATCTGGTGTCTTCTTGCATTACTTTGTGTTGTGTTCTAAGAAATAGTCAACTCTCATAAGAAGAGTGCAGAATTACCCTTATGATAGTTGTCATGCATCTTGTTTTCCAAAGGAAACCAATCGTAGACAGCCTTACTATATGCCCAATCTCTTTAAAGTTGTCTCTAATCATCTGTGTGTCCGTTGAAAGAAGGCCTTGCCAAATGCTAACATGTGACCCTTTTCCCCAAGGGCAACAGATCAACATTCTCACCAAAAAAAAATGTTCTGGCTTTAATGTACATAGCTAGATTCGATTAAGAAAGAGTCAATTCTCATAAGAGTGGAGATTTACCCTCATGAAAGTTGTCGTGTGTCTTCTCTTCCAAAGGATACCCATCGTAGACAGCCTTACCATATGCCCTATCTCTTTGAAGTTGTCTTTGATCATCCATGTGTCCATTAAAAGAAGGCCTCGCCAATCAAGATGAGTGTTAAATAAGATCGAATTCTACTTTGGCCATGACCCAAACACTCCTACATGGACATTTCCAAAAAAAAAAAACTGCCCCTTTGATTTCTCTCTCCAACAAATATTACATAAAGAATTAATAATGCCAACCTTAATGATAACAAGATAAGAAAATAGCTCTCACCCACCACCATCCCATGCCCTTCCCTTCCAACCTGCATCTCAAAATATCCATCTAAGCCAGAAATTTGGGCACTGTGCAAGCCAAAGGCTGAGTGGAGTCTGGACCTTAATCTCAGATCCCCTCTGAAGGGGCCGTGGCCTCCTCACCTCTCTTCTCTCTTCCAAAGCAATTCAATACAGATTTGAAATCGGTGGCTTCAAACGAAATAGCCCCCCAAGCAAAGATGAACTTAAGAAATTTCTACAATACCATGTTCATAGATCTATTTAAAGACCCAACTTCCCAACAGAAAAGAAACAAAGTTATTTTGCATAAAGATGAAGAGCCACTCTAGTTTCTCAATTCACAATCATAGATTCAAGAGTGTTGCCACCTCAAAAAGGTTTCTTATCTGCAAGAGTCAAATATACAAAAGGAACAGACTTGAAGGTGCAAACTTGCTGAATAGACTACCTATGTATATGTTGCTCATAATCATGGATACCAAGTGTCCATATTTTGGTGATTGGAATAGCCACCACAAAGCTATCCTCATTTCAGGGCACTTTTGACAGCCTTAAAAAATCCTACAAAGGTCAACCAAACATGGACTATCATCTAAAACATGGTTTATTGTGCAGAATGTGAAAAATATATGTGCAAGCAATAGGTGTTCACACCCACCTTTGAAAGATCGTATTCGGTTTCAGAAGACTTTGCATCACTTGGACAGGTATTTCTGCCAGCCATCTATACAGAAATTAGTTGTGAATTTTGCTCGCCACTATTCACTTTACAGCCAAATTAAGCCTTCTAAACAGAATTTGGATTTGTTATTAGACTGCAGAGTCTATTCCAGTGGACTTTATTAGTGGGTTCCCCTCATGCAAAAGGAAAATGATTGCTAATCTGTTGTAGTTTCAAGATTATCTCCGATGGTTGTATTTATGCCTTGCCAGAAAATAACTGATGCTCACGAAGCAACTCAACTCTTGTTCAAAGATGTATGAACACATTTTAGGTTACCACATCTCCAAAACAGAATTTGAAATTTCTTCGGCACTTTTGGCAGGCTTTGTGGAGAATGTTGATTGCCAATTTAAAACAGAATTCAGATTTGTATCAACCACTTCCATTTCCTATTAGACTGTAGAGTCTATTACAACGGACTTTATCACAAGGGTTTCCTCTCAAGCAATAGCAAAATGGTTGCTACTTTGTTGTGGCCTCCAAATTTTCTCCGTTGGCTGTATTTATGCCTTGCCAGAAAATAAAAGAGGTGCGTACACATTTTAGACTGCCACGTCTCCATAACAGAACTGGAAATTTCTTTGGCACTTTTGGCAAGCTTTGTGGAGAATGTTGGTTGCCAATTGAAGTTTTCTATGTCCTTTCATCCTTAGATGGATAGACAAAAACAAGTGGTCAATTGAATACTGGGTTATGCACTGTGAATGCATTATCAATCAAACAAATAATGAGGCAAGTACCCATATGTGTGCAGCATAGATACAATTTTGCAACGCGTGCCCACAGGCTTCTCTCCTTTTGAGGTATGCTATGGTTTTCAATTAGTAGCATCTTATGAAGTTGTCACTTGCATTGCCTCTTGTTTCTACCAGTAGGTAGCAAAAAAAAAACAGGATAAAGCAATAATCTTCATTGACTGTTTGGTCAAAATTCGAAACCAAAGTACAAAAGGATTAGACTAGCATCCAAACAAAAGAATAAGGAGATAAAAGACGAGACAAATGTTGCCCTGGTCATACTCTTACAGTTGGGGATAAGGTTTTGTTTGTACCTTTAGAGTAAAGGTTTAAGCAACAAACCTATTATAAGAAGAAGACAATCTGCTATGGACCGTAAATACAACTTGTATGTCCACATGAATGATGGCGGGACTCTCCAATCCATTTTGGCATTCATGATGTGGTAAATGTTGCCAATCTCTAGCATTATGAACCACTGCACTCAGAGGAGTCAATTACAGACATACACCCAACAGCCACAATTCCATATTATCAACATCTGCTTGTTGAATCTCTTGGATACATGAACTCAAGTTACAAGACATCAGCAATAACTAAATACCTTTTCACGGGGGGAAGAAGCTTACCTTCCCAAGTCAAGTAGTTCTCTTTCTTAATATTTCGGCAATTGTTTCTTCATCTCCAGCAAAAATTGTGGCCAATTTCAAATAAGCAGAGACTAAATGATAAGAAACAATACATACTCTTCTACGAGTTAATAAAACATTTCATGTACTTAACAATAGTATAATATGTTAGTAAGTACATACGTTTTATGATCAGTCAAAAAAGTTATAATGTGATGTAATAAACATGAAGCATTATAAATGTCTGATCACTTCCAGTTCAAAGTCTGTGTCATAGTTTTGAAAGTTGAAGTCATGACATGCATTCTCCTCTTCTTCTCTCATTGGAAACTTCAAAATAATGAGTTTTCTTTTTGTTTTCCAGCAGTATGTGTATTTGTTGGTCATGCAAACAATGTAGATGACCTTTTTTCTTACTAGTTGTTCATCAAATGTTAGGCTATGTGTACAGCCATACATTGAGTAATAATATAGAATCTCATTTAAGATGGATGAATTAAGCAGCAAGTCTCATTATAAGAAATTGCTAAAATAGGTGAATTCAAATTATAATTTGAATATTCCAAAAGAGTTTGGGGAAAACGGTGGTGAATGATGAGTCTTGCATCATCAGTGCAAGCTTCATTCCCATGAGTTCCTGGGCACCCTGTAGTGGCAATCGGCGCACCTCAAGATAAGGTTCAAATTTTTGGCTATGTGTGGCCTTGGCCCACCCCTATGTGTTGCCATACAGGTAGCTAGCATGGGGGATGAGCGTGACCATATTAAAGACCCAAGCTAACCCTCATGTTCTCTACAAACTCTGCCCTAATGTTTACACTAATAAATTGTTTAATGGGATGCATTCAAGTAGTAAAGAAAATGGCCTTTAAGAGCAAAACCCCAGATTGAAAACTCAGGAAACATAATAAAACAGCGTGCCATACCCCAACAGATGAGGTCACTGCAAATACAGGGCATGTTTGACAGAAGAGATACCCCTCACTTGTGGCAGCTATGCCAAAGGTTACCCCAAAAAGAAGAAAATACCAAATCAAAAAAGAAATTAAATTTGATTACAGTGTTCGCAAGGTATTAAAGAATAAGTGAGAATAAATCTTAGAAATAAGCTTTAATAGAAGCTCTACTCCTACAGCTAAAATGAGCGAAAATGCTTTGTTCTTCACAAGTTCGTTCAACAATATTAGAATTAATAGTAGATCAAAAAGTTAAAAACAGAGAACTAAAGAAAAAACTAGACAACATATCTATGCGAGCTTTCTTACCACAACCCAATTGTCCAAGACTACCCTAGATGGCTTGTTCACAACTCTGGGCTATTATGTTTCATAAAATGACACTTAGAAATGTGTTTTTAAGTTTATAGTCTTTTAAAAATATGAAAACAGCAGTCCTTAATGGGAGAAAAGACAAGGGAAGGAAATATGAAAGCTAGAAAGAAGTTTTGACTAACACAATAGAATGCTGAAACCATAACAGATCAACTATCTGACTATAAACTCATTTGTTTATGATACCTGTTTTTCTATTTCTTGAACAACAGACACAAGATCAAATTTGAGCTCTGTTTTTTGTAAGTATGCTGCAAAACTTTTCAAATTGTGGATATCTGTCATCATGAGTTCCTGCACTCCAGGATGTTGAACCTGTTTACATGTATAAAATTCAGAGAAGTAAAGAATCAAGTTTTGCTTCAAATATTGATCTTGTGATTTTCAGTTTCTTACCTTTACAGCAACATCATTTTTTTCACCCTTAATTCTTGCTCTGTGGACCTGTTTATCATTTAACAATGCAAAGCTCATTAGACGCTCTGAAAAAGGCGAAACTACAACCAATCAAATACTAAAAAATGATAATAACTGATAATTATTGTGTTCCTATAGGCCTAATAAATCACATTAATTGTTATTCAGTATCTTTATCCATTCTGCAAAAAAACAAAGGTAAAAAAAGGAGAGAAGGGAAAAAAAGATAAAGAAAAGTCAAAAAAATCATCCATGAAGAATGAAATAGTTGTAATTAATCACAAATAAATCTTCTCAAGACAATTGCAAGACATGTTGCATTCTGCATTTAACTTGTAGTCAATAATTTACACACATCAACTGCATGCACTGTTACTATGATATTTCCTCGAGCCCAAATGTAATGGAAGATGGGATAAATTAAGCATAGAAAGTACACAAGCAATTGATATAACACAAAACCACATACGTGAATGTAACAGCATTTTATTACCGAATGATTAAATGAAAGATTGTAATAACATCCACGAGACCAAGAAGTCTATAGGACCAAGAGCAGTAACAAAAGTGTTCCATGCAAAAACAGCAGCTTGACACAAGGACTGTCCAATCAGTCTTGGAAATGTCCATTCCCTTTTTGATGTTGGATATATTACCACGAATCTTGATCAAATAATTTCTTATTTTATGTATCCTTGCCTCCTCAAACAAGGCAGTTAGACTGTCCACTTTCAGGTTTTCATCATATATCATTTGGATGTCGTTATAGATTGTGCACTCCATGATGTAGTGTCATTCTATCTCACCACCCCCTTGTTACTAAATAGGCATGTTCTTTTATCTCACTCTTCTCTAAGCGTTGCACGCCTGCCGGTTTCACACCTAAGATTATGCGAGCTAGTTCTTAGTTGAGTCATCAACATTTTCGCCTTCCACTTAATTTCTATTCCTATGTAGGCCTTTCGTGATGCTCCCATGTGTGACTAAATTCTTTTACATAGTATTCTTCCATCCACCCAGCTTGCTTTGTCCACATGGCTATCCAAAAAAAAAATCACATACCTTTATATTTCCTCCTTAGTGTTTGAGCACTCTTGCATGTTTATGTCCCATTTACTCATCCATGTTTTGTTGTCTCATCCACATGTTTTGTTGTCTCATCCACATGTTCTTCCTCATACTTATCTCTTCCTCTGCCACCATTCTGGGCAACCAAAGAGTTTTCATACTTTGAGTCTTCTTTAAGTAACTTAGCATCTAAATCAAAGATAATGCCTCTTACAGGAAAGTGCTTGTTTCAGCTGATAAAAATCTCATACAGAACTGACATTTTAATTTTGATGTAACTTGTGATTAGATGTTTTTGGATTCTTTCTAACTGTCTCTATTTCAGATTTGACACACATTGTTGCCCCAAACTTTGCTTCCATAAAGGACCACCAATGTGACAAGCAAAATCTAAACAAGGTTCTCTTGGTTTTCCAATCCCATAAATACGCATTCCCTATTTTGTGGTGAGTATAAAGCCTTCCATCCCCCTTGTATTATTTTTTCAATGCAAGACTACAACCTAATATTGTTGTGGAAATCAAGTCTGACATGCTTGTATTCTTCCACCATTTCCAGAGGCATTCCTTTGAAAAGGAAGTTAATTTGTTTCTTTTTTATTCGTAATAAGAAGATTTGTGACTTTTTTTTGGCCAGTAATCACTTGCATTCTGAACTCTTGATAAAGATATCTAGGGCCCTTAAGTGTTCTTGTGAACGATGTGTTGTTTTGCAATTAGGATAAGATCATCCGTATATAGAAGTAGTTTTACCATATAGCTGGCTAGGTGAATACCCCCTCCACCAACCTTTTTAGTCCACTCCTACAGCTTATCAATGTATAGCCCAAACAAATTCAGGGATAGCAAACATCCTAGAAAGACACCAATGTCGTTTGCAAAGGATTTTGATATTCCTTCACTTATTCTAATTTTGGCTCGAAGTTGATCGTAAAACCTATGTACCATTGCTCTATACTCATCTGGAACTCCAAGTTCCTTCATCCTACTTCAAAGTTGGCTTAATGATATCCCTAAAGACCATATCGCATACAGGATGGAAACTTCACACATACACATATCAACACACGCACTCAATGCAGTATAGAATCACAACATAACACACAAGACAATAGAAACACAGAGTGTAGAATATTCTATTCTTCATTAATATCACAAGGATCTACAATCATTAACTATTAGAAGTCAAAGGTAGTATCCACACATTCAATCCAGTTATATGGAACATAGGCGTCATTGACATACAAGGGTGACTATTGGGAAACAACCCATTCTAATGAAAATTAATAGTTCTACTCATTACATATAAAATCTTCTACATCATAATCTCAATCATACTTTTTATCCATACTTTACAACCTTTTTGAATTAATAGCAAGCTCCCACATCTATCCCCCTTTCAGATTGACTCATCATAACCAAAAAACGAAAATAAAACATACTTGACCTCTCAGCAACTTTTCTTACTACACATTCATCTAAAAGTTTTTTTGTTCCACAATGTTGTAGACTCCCATAGCCCTTTGTCTTCAGCCTAGTGTACACATCAGAAATTTTGGACATCAAATTGCCTACACGAGAATCCCACTATGCATAGTCATAACATTTCATTTCCTTGGCCATCTCCCTGTGGAACTCAATGTTGTTACCCATTCATTTGTAGGATTTTCCTTCTCCAAAAGATTGTGAATGCTTGCTCCCATGTTGGACTCACATCCTCGATACCACAAGACATGTATCGTTCCTCCCTTTCTACCTATCTTTCGTAAATCCTTTCGACATGAGCCTCAACATTCACACCTTTTCTCTCTTCTCTACAAGACCTCTTTGAGTTTCTAGGTCAGTAGCACACTCTATTCTTGGGTCATCCCCAGTGACACTCAGCACACCTTGTGTGGGATGGAGTAGGAAGTCTTCTTCATCCTCACTTATAAGTAACAGTTCAATTCTTCGGATGTTCTCCCTATACGTAATTCTCTCCTCATCCAAGGAAGGATTTTGTAAGCGGCAGTGATGAAGCAGACATTAGATCTCGGCTACTTAGGTTGGATGATAGACTTGATAATGAGAAGGGAGGTGATTCATTCAGGGAAGGAGGCAACGAGGGCAATGCTTTGCATCCTAGAGCTCTTAATATTGTTAAAGCTATGGTCGCTGCTGTTTTACTTGAGCGCACACCATTTGTGCCCCTTGATTCTGCTGCAATCCTCAGGTAAAATAGTAATTATGCATTGTACTCCTAGGTAATTAGTATTTGTTTAATTATTGTTATATGGTTTTTTAAACCATATTTGTCATATTATATTGTCGTAGGATTATCTGTTACATAGTTGAAACAATATATTTGTCTGTATTAATTCACGGAGTGCATCTGTGCAACTTATTTGCATTTAGTTTGTACATGACTGTGCAATATCTATGAATATTGCAGTCATTCATTCTATAAATGATTTGATTTCCTGATCATTAATAAAGCTTAAGTCAAGGCTTTCGTCCTGTGTTCTGATAATTTCATTTGGTACTAAGCAAGTTGTTCTGGACAGCCTGTGGAGCAAAGAAGGTTGGAGGAGGTTTCAGAGAGGATTTGAGGAAAGCTCTTGGAGAAGAAATAGTGCATCACCAAGAGCCAGAGGATGCTGCCTCCATTCTCCATGCCAGAACTCCCTGCATTCATGTCTCACAAGGATGGAAATCCTCCAGTCTGATCTCTAAGTAAAAGCAAATCAATAAATAAAAATTGCCTTGGAGGTGCCTCCTGTCACCAGGGGCCAAATTTGGCTTCCTAGAAGTTAATGGGTAGATTCACAAAAATTGTTAAATATAATATATACAATTTTTCCCCAACCAGGGGTTTTACCTCCAAAGCTAAGAGGTGCATTTGGTCTCTGGATTTGGAGTTACTCTTCCTCCTAGTTACACTGTAGCACCTCTGGATTTGGAGAGCTCCCCACCCACCATCCAACAGTTGCTCTTTGTGTCTTTGCATAGATCCCACCAATGTGTTGATCAAAACATAGGCTCATACTGAGTCAGTATTTGCACTTGAAGTCCGAGATCGAAGCATTGATACAACCGATTCGGGTTCTAAACAGCTCTGCTTCAAGCTTCAAATGGAGAGTGCATTGGCGCGTTTCAATGTTAATAGGAAATTGACTGAGTGAACGCATACCGAGCTGGAGACAAAGTTCACTATTTTGATCCAACCGAGATCTTGAACATTCATGTAGAGGACGCTGCAAATTTTTCAGAACCCACGGGTCAAGTCCTGCACCCCTAGCTTCAAAGGCCACAAGCTTCTCTATTGGCTATCGATCTATTCCAGTAAACGCAACAACATGTTGAAGCGGCTAGAGTGGATTAGGCGGTCTCCATCAAGCTTGTGCCAATCGTTGCATTGGTCGAGCCTCATAATTCGTTGTATTGGTTCTATCAAAGTGAAACCGAGCCAACGCTTGGCCGCATTGCCGTGCTGAGCTTGCATAATGGTTTTGATATTTTCTGTTATTTGCCTTGCACTCTAAACTATGACCGGCCGTAATTTGGTTTCACATGACGGAATCAAAAGCAGGCATCACAGCTGAATAGATATCTGCACTAGCAAGCTGGTTTCTACACAACCAAACTGGCGGATCCATTGTAGAAGACAAATAGTAGCCTCCATCCCCATTGCACGTGAGACCTGCGTGCAAAATAACTGATGAGGAATCAAATTAAATTCTTTTATGGTGGAAAAGGCATATAAAGGCCTGAACTAATAAAACAGATGGTGGAAATGGAAATCACGAAAAATAAAAATAAGGATTATCTAGATCCATTTTCTGCACGGCGTGAATTGCCTAAAACCACCTTCGATACCAAGCATTGCAACCACGTGGAAAGTCCTTTCCATGCCACATCTTTATCAAATGAGGTTAGTCGACATTTGTTTTACAATTTAAATATCAATTGTGTTCTTTTCATTGTACAAGTGCTAATGACACTTCGGGTTGGTTAGTTGAATGATTTGGGAGTGATCGAGGTGAGGGGTTCAACCCCACCCCAAACTGCAATATTTTATACATTTTTTTTGATTATTGGGAGATTTGGCCAAGACTTTGGTGGCAATCTTTAGTAGGCCCATATCACTGTTAAACCGCCACTATTTGTCTCCAAACCCCCATGCTAAACTTAGCAGAAGAAAACCCTAAAAAGGGTCACAAAAATTTCTCCCACATTAGCATATATTTTTTATTCTGAAGCAACATTTTCTAAAGGAGGGGCGGTCACTTAAAAACTGCATTTTTGAGCCATTTTTTAACGGAGTTTTATGGCTCAGAGAGATCTTACATGAGCTCCAGAGGCCACCAGGGCCCCGCAAAACAAAACAAAAATTGCCTAGTCATTCAATTTTTTCAAAATTTTGGATGTAATTGCATATTTCAGTGTATTGTACTAATTTGCAGGTTGTCCATATTCAACCGCAAACCATTGTAATTGCTTTAAAACTGGCAGAGATTTGTACCTCAAAAATAATAAAATTTGGTTTTGAATCACTCACAAGATCTTCAAATCTCATTCGCAGCATTCGGTATAAACAGTGCCTCTGGGAAGCACTTACGGGTAAAGTCATCGCGACTACTACTGCACTTAACGCCTAATATAGCTGCAACAACGTCGTCTGGGCATCGACCCTTTAAATCGACAAGGAGTAATAAGGACACAGTGCACACACTTTGAGTCCTCCCATCCGTCTGTGAACGATTGCTCGACTTAAATCCAGACTGAGAAATTATCCGAGTATATAGCGAAGTTACGCACACGTATGAGGATATTTCTTTGAGCCGGTGTCAATAATCGCATAGACCCCTTTCAGTATTGTCTTGGTACCATGTATCGAATTCTTTGTCACGTACATTAACGCCTCTTTCACGTATTGTCGAGTATATAGAAAGGGCAAGCTTCTTCCACGTACCGATGGGTATATCGAAAGGGCGCGTATATAGAAAGGTTCGGTATATCGAGACTGACGGTATATAGATTGGGAGACCGTATACCTGGAGTGATAAGAGCCTTACCCTTTGTCAGTTGATTCTGCAAAATGGGCACCAATGCCCCCAAATTCTTTCTTCCAGATTCACAACTTCTCAAGAGGAAATAACTATGCAGCATGGAAGACAAAAATCAAGACACAGCTTGAGTTTGAAGAGATTTGGACTGTTGTGAATGGTACTATAACCAGATCAGCAACTGATACAACACAACAGAGACAGTTTGATAGATCTGATCAGAAGGCCAAGCTGATAATCTTGTTTGTAATGTCCGACGACAGTGCAACCCCACATTTGTGATGCCAAATCAGCCAAAGAAGCGTGGGATAAGTTGAGCACAGTGTACAAGGCCAAGAACAAGAATGTCATACTGAATTTGCAGAGTCAGTTACACACACTGAAGTTCAAACAAAATGAGAAAATAGAAGCTTTCTTAAGAAGAGTTGCAGAATTAAGGGCTTCACTTCTAGCCCTAGGAGAGGAGGTCACTGATGAAGCTCCGTCGTTCCCATTGTTCTGAGAGCACTCCCTCCTTCACTAAAGACTTGTTTCTTTTCCTTTTTTGGCATTTCTTTCATTTTGTGGATTTTTGGTGGAAGCCATTTTTGGAAAGGGTTCGGGAAGATGTACTCAACTGTGTCATGACTTTCATTCTGTGACTCCAAGTGTCGTTTTCCTCGAAAAGTGTATGATTTTCTTGAGACGCAGTGATGGCAATATTTTTCTTATTTTCATAAAATCCATTTTTGCACCTTTTTGGACCAAGCAACTTCTTGCAATCTTCTGAAAGAATCATGATGAGCTTTGATCACCTGTAGACAGATTAGTAATTAAAAATACTTCTCATCAGAAATGGAAAGAAAAAGGCAAACATTTATATAAAATCATTCCTATCAAAATAACATCCACAAAATCAGAATTCGTTTTGCATCAAGGGGACAAACAACAAAAGAAGAAATGTCCTATCTGCAAAAGAGGACATGAGTTGAAAGATTGTTGGTATAATACTTATAAGAAAGGTTCATCAAGTAACTCTGGATACTCAACACCAGCAATCTCGCAAGGGACATTCTAACTACAATCAAGGGCAAAAAAAGAGGAACTGTCAATAAAAGATTTTCAAGTCTAAAACCCCATCAGCAAGGAAATATTGCTAAGCAAGAAGAACATTCAGATACTGAAGACTACTTGTACACTGCTCAATCAAGTGAACCCTCCACGTCATCTAGTGATGTCTGGTATGTTGATTCGGGAGCCACTCGACACATGACCGGCCACAGAGACTGGTTTACTTCAATGAGGGACACGCCTTCGAAAAACCATGTTTCGTTAGGTGATGATTCTTCATACACAGTTCAGGGGATTGGGAACATTTCTCTACCCCTTGGTTCACGCAACTGTAGATTGTCAAATGTACTATATGTCCCTAGGTTGACTAAAAATTTGTTGTCATTCAGTCAACTCCTAGATCACAACTTGAAAATTGACTTTGATAGTCATTCCGGCAAGAAAATGTGTTTAATTCGAGACAAATCACAAGGCTCAAAAATAGTTGCAAAAGCCTCCAATGTGGGACGCATGTTCCAGCTTGATTTTGTCCACAGAGATGATCAGGCACTTGTGGCTAAGAACTCTACCTCTGCACAGTTGTGGCATCGGAGACTTGGTCATATCAGTTTCAAGTATCTCGAAACACTTCGTCGGCACAATATGGTAAAAGGATTACCATCTCTCCAGAAGGATACCGATAAGTGTCCTCACTGCCTAGTAGGCAAACAACACAAAGCTTCATTCCAGAAGAGTACTTATCGAGCTCATGGTAAGCTTGATCTGGTTCATACCGATCTTTACGGTCCGATGCAACCGAGTCATTCTGGATTTCAGTACTTCATGCTTTGTGTTGATGATTACTCAAGAAAAATGTGGATATACTGTCTTCATAAGAAAAGTGAAGCTTTTGAAACTTTCAAGAAGTTCAAAGTGGTTGTTGAGAACGAAATTGGTCGTCACATCATAACTCTCCGCTCAAATCGAGGGGGGGAATTCACCAGTGATGAGTTCAAAGCCTACCTACAAGCTCATGGGAATCGTCGACAAATGCCTCCTCCACACACACCGCAGCAGAATGGTGTTGTTGAGAGAAGCAACCATTGTACTATCATGGAAATGGTACGTTGTATGATCGATGATTCTGGACTAGCGAGGACATTCTAGGTAGAAGGCAACAAAAACAGTAGTTTATTTGTTGAACAGAGTACCCACAGTTGCTCTTGACAGAGTAACACCACATGAAGCATGGTCAAAGCGGAAACCATCTGTTGCACACCTCAGAGTATTCGGGTGCAAAGCAAGTATGCACATACCCAAGCAAAATAGAAAGAAATTGGATATGAAATCACAAAAACTCATCTTCATTGGCTACAGTGAAGAGACTCTTGGGTACAGATTAATGGATCCAAAGACCAGGAAAGTCTACACCAGTAGAGATGTTGAGTTTTTTTAGAAAAAGGAAGCAGAGACTCCTCCAGACTCACCTGATGTAGATTTTTCACCAGTTGTAAAAACAGAAGTTGATGTTCCCAAAGATGATGAAAGTGATGATGGGGATGATGGTGATGATCAGATAAAACCACGACCCACGGGAGCAGTTCAGCATATGCCCAAGTGGTATACTAGCATGCTACGAGATGCAAGATTGGATGCTCCACTAGATACATCCACCGCTGGACCACGGACTCGCAGTAAAGTAAGAGAAGAAGTAAACTTTGCTTTAATGAGTAGAGTTACTGAATCTGATGAGCCCTCTACAGTCCAAGAATCCCTATAGTCAAAAGCTTGGAAAAATGTCTTGGATGCTAAGTATAACTCAGTGATGACAAAAAACACTCGGCAACTTGCCGATCTTCCACCAAGGAAGAGACCCATTGGATGCAGATGGATATTCAAAACAAAGTACAAAGCAGATGGGACCATAGATAAGTACAAAGCGAGACTAGTAGCAAAGGGGTACGCACAAAAAGAAGGCATAGACTACGAGGAGACATTTGCTCCCACAACTAAGATCAAAACGATCAGAATGATCTTTGCTCTAGCTGCACAATTTGGTTGGAAAGACCATCCGATGGACGTGAAAAGTGCCTTTCTGAACGGAGATCTACAAGAAGAAAGTCTACATGACTCAACCTGAGGGATATATTGTACCTGGTCAAGAAACAAAGGTATGCAGACTCAAAAAATCTCTGTATGGCCTTAAACAAGCACCCCAGGCATGGTACATCAAAATTGATGAGCATCTCGTACAACATGGATTTGTCAGAAATCCATACGATCCCAATCTCTACCTCAAAAAGCAAGGGGGGAGATCGTGATTGTTGTTGTCTATGTCGACGATCTAGTCATCACTAGCAGTTCAGTGAAGATGATTGATGCAACAAAGAAAGATCTTAAACAATCGTTCGACATGACAAATCTCGGGTTGATGCACTATTATCTTGGATTGGAAGTATGGAAAAAGGAGAATCAAATATTTGTTTCTCAGTTCAAGTATACCAAGACAACGCTCAAGAAATTCAGGATGATGGATTGCACACCTATTGCTACACCTATGGAGAACAGATTGCAGTTATCTCGTTCAGATCCATCTCCTATGGTAAATGCAACTCTCTATCAGCAGTGGATTGGGAGTCTCATTTACTTGACCTACACTAGGCTAGATATCAGCTTTGTAATGAGCTATCTATCCAGGCTCATGCAGGAACCCCAAGTTTGTCATTAGAAGGCAGCAAGGCGAATCTTGAGATATCTTAAGGAAACAATAGATCTTGATATAGAATACAAGAAGAACGATAATTTCTTCTTGTATGGATATTCGGATTCAAATCATGCAGGCAACATTGATGACAGAAAATCCACTTTAGGGTTTGTGTTCTTTATGGGATCGAGACCAATATCATGGGGAAGCAAGAAAACAACACTTTGTTTCTCGCCTCTTCCACAGAAGTCGAGTATCGTGCTACAGGTGAAGTTATTTGCGAAGCGATATGGCTACGTTGCATACTTGAAGGACTTGGAATACCACAAAACAAACCGACCACCTTGTATGTTGACAATGGTGTTCTCAAACTTGCTCGCAATCTAGTTTTTCATGAAAAAACTATGTACCTCTTTGCTTGAACTCAATGAAGCAGATGTGCCTCTTCTACTTGTATGCGTGGATCACGAGTATAGCCCATAATCATCACTGCATCATCCTCTAATTCCTTTATCAATCCAGGTCTAATGGTGGTTGTTATTGTTGTTTGCACCTTACCCTCTCTAGTTTCTTCTTGTCCAACTCTGCGTTCATCTCTCGTTTTGCCTCTTCCATAAGATTGGGCCCTACCACAACATTACCACAAACAATAAATGCAAGATGATACTTTAGGCAATTAATGCCTCCAAAAAACGTTTTTCCACAGAAATTGCAAACTACAGTCCCCTGAATCGCTCCACTTACATAATACTTCCAAACAATAGTATGGGCATTAGCAGTAATGGTTTTTGCTAGTGATTTTAAGCTTGATGCCAAACCCGATGCTAACCTGGATGCCATTGTATGCTAAGTTCTAATCTGTAGCACAATGCACGTTTAAATAATTAAAAACCCGTAAATTTAATCAAAAGCAACTATGAAATCGTTTGAAAAATTAAAATATGTAAATTTTATTAAAAACAACATTATAAAACCATTTAAAATTTTAAAATTGGCATTATAACCCTATGTAATCGTAATTGCAAATTGTAATTGTAAAACCTACAAACAAGAATAAATTCCCAAAAAATTAAAAAATAAACTTTTAAAACAATACATTCCAGCAATTTTGTTCATTAACAATGATAAACAAGCATAAATAAGTTAATAACAATTAAAATCATTTGGAATCAAATGGAAGGCATTTAAACTTGCAAATCATATTTGGATAAAACATATAAATAATATAGAAAAAAATTACATTCTTGAAAAGAACGGGTAAAAAAAACACCTCCAAATGAAATTCTTTAAATTTGCTCTTTGAATTCGCAATAAAATCTCTTCAACTCATACAAAGGATGCTCGGTAGTTGTGTGATTACAAGTGAGTGAGTGTATTGAATTTATTAGACAAAAAGCAATGTTTTTTCAGCACAAAATCCATGTTTTACCTATTTTCCGTGTCCCTAACACATATGGCCAATTTTTGGGCTAAACTCACTGAGCTTTGGCGAATATTCACAGTGAGTATTGGAGATTATTTGCCAGTTTTTGGTGGCAAGTTTTTTGGGCAAATATTGGCCATGGAAAAAGAATGGCAAGTAATCGCCAAATAGGCAAACTATGAACCACGGTACTTATTTGACAACGAGGCCACTACATTTTGTTGGATGATGAAGTCAAAATTGAAAGAAAATGTGACAATACGGGTATCTTGACTATATTTGAGGAAGAAAAGTTGTTGAAACTCAGAGTTGAGTCTTCAATTTCAAGAAACTTTTCTCATCTCATTGAAGGAGGAAGGTCAGCAAGTTTTTTGTGGCATGCAAGTTTTGGCCAGACCAATTATGATAGCGTTCAAACAATGCAAAGAATGGTGTTGTAGGTTCTCCCAACTTTGCCCAAAACAATTGAAAAAAATATGAAGAATGCATATTGGCTAAACAAAGAGAGCCTTTTCAAAAATCAAACTAAAGAGTTGAAAGGAAATTGCAATTGATCTACTCTAATTTGTGTGATCCACTACCACTTCCTTTTTTTGGTGTTAATACGTACTTCATGTTGTTCATTGATGACTATAGTAGAATGATTAGTATATATCTTTTGAGGCAAAAAATCAAAAGCTTACAAAAAAATATTCAAAAAAATTTCACAATGGTTGAAAATGAAGCACAATCCCATATTGGCACATTAAGGATTGATAATGGTGGTGAATTTATAACAGAGGTGTTTGAAGCGTATCTCAAGAAAAATGGCATCAAGCATCATCCGCTTTTCCTCAGGACCTCTCAACAAAATGGAGTAGGTAAGAGGATAGACAAAATTGTGATGAATATGGTTTGGGCAATGATATATTTCAAAGGAGTAAAACTGCATTTCTAAGCAGGAGCAACTCAAGCAGCAAACTATCTCCCCAACAGGTCACCTTCAGCAGCTTTTCAAATGAAGACTTCATATGAAGTTTGGTGTGGCCCATCTTCCTTCGGTGTGAAATCTTCAAATCCAGATGCTATGCAATGATTCCCAAGGAGAAAAAGAAACAAGTTGGACCCCAAAAATTCAAAAATGCATCCATTTGGGATATTCTAAATCCTTAAAGATCTACTGGCTGTATGATGAGAAAGCCAGAAATTTCTCATTACAAGAGGACACAGGCAACATTGATAGACAATGAATCAACTTAAGAGATTTGCTAAATTTGATGTTTTCAAAAGGATTCTAAACACAGGGGGTAATATAGTTTGGAACCCATTGAATTAGTTTCACCTCTAGTAATTGAAACAGAAACACCTGCTAAGGAAGAAATTAAAACTCCATCAAAAGACATGTTTCCAGAGCAAGAGCCAAAAGATGAAGGAATTTCAAATCAAGACAATGAGGACACCAATTGTTCTACAAGAAACACATAAAAAGATGCCAAGATGGGCCGTACAGACATCAACAGATGTTAGCCTTGATGAAGTTGGAAAAACATGCACCAAAAGTGAATACAAAGCCAAACAACAAGTAGACAAGTTCCTAGAAGAGATTCAAGATAAGCTACAAAAGTTTGCCATGGGAGACCATCCACAAGAAGAAATCAATATTGCTTTTGATTTAAAATCGAACTTCCTTCAAGCAAGTTGAAAAGATCGATGTGGGAGAAAAGCAATGAAAATTAAATATGATGCCTTGGTCAAGAATGTAACTTGGGAACTAGTTGATCCTCATGTGAATTGTAAACCCATTGGTTGCAAGTGGGTCCTTTGAAACAAATACAAAGTAGATGGTGGTTCATTTGACAAACACAAAGAAAGGCTTGTCACAAAAGGATATGGTCATAAAGAAGGGATAGACTATAAGGAGCCCCTTGCACCAACAGTGAAATGGCCCACCATTCAGGTTTATTTGGCTTTAGCAGCACAAAACCAATGGAACTTCCATTAGATAGACGTGAAAGCTGCTTTTCTAAACAGTGATCTCAAAGAAACAGTTTTACATCACTCAGCCATAAGGTTCTACAGTTGAACGTCAAGAACAAAAAGTTTTCAAGTTAGTAAAATTGTTATATGGTTTGAAACAAGCCCTAAGAATCTTGGTATGAAAAACTCACTGAGCACCTCTTCAACATCAACTTCAAGCATTATGAATTTTAAAATGCAACTCTTTTTGTCAAGACAATTGACAAAATAGTTTGTAATACCCCTTTCTGGGCTGAAACAGAAAAAGGAGGAAAACGGCACAAACCCAAATCAAAGTAAACAGAAATTTATAACAGCAAGTTACAGTAAACTGATTTCTTATGACAGCATTGCAATTGATCACTTCCAACACCACTTCTACACCATCCAAAGCTTGTAGAAAACAATAAATATTATTTAAAGCAAGCACAAACCAAGAAATGAATTTTTAGAGCCCTAGCTGAAGTATAATAATTAACTTCGTGACAGCAGTGATCCTACTTACAAAAATGGCCGGAATTTATGAATCCAGGGCCCAAAATTCAATCCGGGAAATGAAATCAGCCTTATAAATTAGGAACAATCCAAATAGCCACAAATCAAGAAGTGTCATGCGCTAGATATCGCCAAAAACCCTTCACCAATGTAAGTCGCCACCCTAGGAGAGGGTTTACAATGAGCTGAAAATGGCTTGTTCCAAGGAAAATCTGAATGTAAATCACTAAGTGTGACCTCTATGTGAGATCACCAATGAAGGAATGAGGGTTTTCATCCTCAAACCAAGTGCAAAGAGAATTTTGTCGTCAATTACAAACGAGAGAAAGCAGTTTCGTGCTCCAACTCCAAAAGAATAAATTCCAAAAGCAACCATATCCTTTTTCCATCCAAGCGACCCCTTTAAATCGCTAGAGGTGGCTCCAAAACCCGACTAGAATCCTCCCAAAGAGGACCGACCTCCTTGGAGACATAAAAGTTCCTTTTATTTTTCAATTAGTTTTTCACCTTTTTCCCAACTGACCCGACTTTCTAAACTATAATTAGAAAATTACTTTAAAATAATGCAAAGCTACACGAGCAACTGAAAATCATGACATTAAATTCCCTTGTTTTTCCCTTTTAGCACACGGGAAGTGGAATGGACTTAAGGTCTTCGAAACGAACTATCCTAGAGAAGGGGACATTATAGTCCTCCCCTCCCAAAATTGATTGCCCTCAAGCAATTGCAAACTCACATGCCCAAGTACGATCATACTATAATAACCAAAACATCTAAATCCCGTGGTTGTCAAGTGGAACAACCTCCACCAACAATTATCATGGTGTCTACTCCATCCATCACCCACATCTATATACTCTCCCTCAATGAAGCCTTCTACCCAAAGCATGAGAACATCTTTCATACACTCCATTAAGGCCAAAATCTGCTCCAAGTGCTTACTATTGTTTTCCCAAGGTTACCCATTTTCTCTTTTCTTGTGATGAAGGATCCCATACACTTGCCTCGTGAATATAGTCTTGAGCTCCAAATGGGTCCCATAATGTTACCGTGGGTTGATCCCTTCAAAGTATGGCACAACACAGCTTGCATGCAAGCTGGAAACAAATCATAACAGCCACAAGTCACTTGGAATGACATCCAACTCAGCACTAGGATGGTTGGGAGGATTGTCTTCAATAGTGGAGCTCCTCTACTAACATTACCATGCAAGGAAACCCTCTCGAATTGCACAACGTCTACAGTTGTTCATGACTGAAAATATTATGACCAGCAATATAGAAATGATATCAATATGACAAACCCATGCAAAATCCAGTAATGTGATCGATGTAGAAGCGGTAAGTAGCCATACAAGGACTGAAAACTTTCCATTAGTTGTCACCAACTGGGAAATATTCTTCCCCGTGACTAAAAACCCCTGCAAAATCACTTGTGTGAGGGCCCATGTAGTGATGTGATGGATGATAATTATGATGACAATAGTTGTACTGGAAATTAGGTCCATCGTTGTCTTGGGTATGCTTCCACTATCATTTGATGATATCATCTCATCATTGTTTCCCTATTTGTCACCATGGGCTTCTAATGCTTGGAGAAGCACCTCTTCCATACCATCATCACCAACTGCAACCTCATACTCTTCCTCATTTACCTGAGCCAGTAACAAACTTAACTTCCCTATCACATCCTTGTCTTTTTTCTCCTTCATACTCTTTATCTCCCTTCCAGATTGTTTACACCTTCCTTTTTTCTCCATTCCTAGACCTGTACATAGAACAAACACATTAAAGAAAACAAGAGTTCCCATTATCACTTCATCATGCCTTATAGACATGATGGCCAACTCTCTCTCATTAATTGCAACCATCTCATAACCTCCCTTCAAGTTAGGGATTTCCAAAAACTCAATCATGTTATCCCAAACACAGTTGTAACCTTGCATTTTCTTCTCCAAAATCATAGTGATAGTGGCTGGAAACTCTTCTACGGCTGTCAAAAAAGTGAGAAGGTGTAATGTCCCCTTCTTGGGACATTATTGAAATTGAAGACCTAAAGACCCTCAACCCATTCTCTCTTCTCATGGGTTTGAGGATTGAGCTTGAAGATGGCCTTAAGATGTTTGTTGTCTATTTTGTAACCCATTGGCATGCCTTGCGCTACAAGCAGGGCTCTCTAAGTTAGTTTTAATGTGCACATAGGATATAGTTGTTTTTATTATTTAATTAAAAATAATAAAGTGCACATAGTCTTAGTTTATTAGAGACTTCATTATAATAAGAGTTTATGTTTTCCCTCCAAAATGGAAAGGTCGGTCTTTTTTAATGTTGCACCGCTTAACTCTATAAAAGGAGGTCGCATTACCTTTAGTGGGGTTATGTTGGATTGATCATTTGATTTTACTCCATGCTTGGAGTAATGAGATGTATGCCCTAGCTCTTGCATTGTGCTCTCTCATTGTAAGCTTCATTTGGATCCATTGTTGAAGATATTGAAGACTCCATTGTTCTCTTCATTGTGCTCTCTTGTGTTGAGTGTGTTTATGCATTATTTCTCCATTCTAAGCATTAGAAACTTGTTTAGAGTGTTGGCACATTTATTTGGAGGTGAATTTGCATTTTGGTGAAGGGTCTGAGGTACCTTTGTGTCTATTATTGCTGCTACAATTTATTAGAGCCAAAGCGACTTGGATTGGGGTTTATTTTATCATGTTTTGAGGTCATTTGTGCTAGATCTATAATTTGCGGTGTGTAATTAATTATTTCTAAGGGCTGATATTTTGGGTGTTTTGGAAAAGCTAGGAATGAGCTGTAATTAATTTATATAATTTATTCTGACCCTAGCAACTTGGAATCAGTTTTCTGGGTCTATTTTGAGGTGGTTTTACTGCTCAAAAAAGTTTGATCTATGGTGCATTGGCCCAAACCCTTCATTTCTAGTTTATTATGCACTTTATTTCATACAAAAATATAGGGTATTGAATAAGTTATGAATTTTAGAAGATTCCAGTTGTCTTCAAGCTGTCTGGTTGTCATTAATTAAATATTTATTTCAGATCTGCAGTTTGGGATCAGTTTATTATTGGATTTGGTTGTAGAAATTAGGAGGAATTTCAGAGAAGGTAATTTCATAATTTTTGGAGTTGATTTGATGCCCTAAATGTGTTGGGCGACCTACTTTATCGGGAAAAATTAGGGTTTCTTGTTGGTTGTGCGAAATCTTATTTTGGAATATTATTCTTCATATTTTTGTGGCCCAAGATCCAAAGTTTCAGCTCATTTGGACTTCTCTAGCCAAAGATATTAATTTTTGAAGTTTCAGTTGTTCTGGGTGCAATTTTAATTTTATAACTGATATTATAAAATCAGATCTGAAAAAGATTAGTTTTTCTAATTGGTTCTCCCATCTAACCCACTATTTTGGCTTACTCCAACCCCATTTGGTTTGTATTAAAGCTGACAATAGGTTATTTGAGCTCGAACTAAAAGGATCTAATCCTGTCTAGAGTCGATTTGGGTTAATTAAAGTGCAGATTTAAATAATATCTCAAAAGGGGACATTACAGAAGGGGCTGGAAATGTTGTGTGCAGTAGGTGAAAGGAGGGTACAACAATTGTCCCACTAAAAACCGTTCATGAAATTCCGCAATGGTAACATTATGGGGATTGGAGACATCCCATTATTGATTGAAAATTCTCCCGACAACTGAAAATTATTCCATTTCATGACTGTCCCCATTTGTGTGGCAGCAAACAAAGTGTTGAGCAAACTGAAAATGTTAGATAACAGCAATACGATTTTTTATGACTGTGTGTCTTAAAAACCCAATAAACATGACTTCTACTACTTACAATCATATTACCAATTTCCAACTAGGTTACAATCCTTGGGGCAGCGAGATAGCATCCAACTTGCTCACTTCTAAATATAAAATTCATGAACTCAACATCCAATTTTATGGGAAGACTTCTTTTAAGAGCATGTGCATGGATTAGAAGCTGAAAAAACCTCTATAATATAACCATTGTTCTAAAAATGAAAATGTGGGATTTACCTTGTGTCCGCCCCAAGCATTGAAAAGTTGTTGTGTCTCCATGGTGTAAGTAATGATGAAGTTCCTTTGTAGTGACTCATCCTTCATCATGTTTTTAGAATACGCAAGAAAACTTTACATGACTCTTCACAATTCTTCTTAAATGCCATGTGGGAGAGTTCAATAGAGACATTTACCTTGATCTTCACAAAACCACCCAGATCCCATAGGCACAAACAATTTTGAATTTGAGCAAAAGGATATATGCGCTCTATAGTGCAAGTTTTTCCCTTTATCTTATCATCCTTTTAAGCATGTTGTTCATGATGACAAAAATATTGCAGTGACCTAGGAGGAAGCAACAAATCTAAAATATTGTCATAGCTTGGGTTGTCAACAAAGAGCTTACCCTCCTTTCCTGACTTTGGATTTGTGAAGACACCTCCAACCCTTATTACCCTTGTGACTCCCAATATTGTCTTCAAACACATGTTCCTTCACAAGGGTTGTTCTGAAAATCAGTCCATGGATCATCCTTAGGAAGTTCTAAGGATGGTACATGTGCCTCTATCTTGAGCTCTTCACATTCAACAAGTAATGCCCTTTTTGTTTTGATTTTTTTCAATATTCTGCACAAATGGAGAATTCTTTTCATCTTGGGCTGGAACATTTTTTTCCACTTTCCTTTGGCAAGGTAGATTCCTCCATGGGTTGTTCTCTCACCAATACTTACAACCCTGATTTTTCTTCATGCTCCACCATTGCAATTTGGAAATTATTTTCCTCTTCCTTTCTCAAGGCATCCTAAAGATTTTTCTGTGGTGCTTGAGGCCTAAGCTCGGACCTTGATCTACCCTTGCTCACTCCTATGAACTCTACAAGTGATATGGCATCATGAATCTCATCTAGAAGTGCCCTATACTCCTCATAGCTAGCAACAATGTTGTGGCCCACCGAATACCATGTTTCAACCTCTAGAATGGCTTTTTCCCTAGGGAGGAAGGTAGGCTGAAAAGGCCTAGCAGCAGATTTGAAAATTGACCTTTGGGGCTACCCTATTATTATGAACCCCTAAAGAGTTGCCCTCACCATTGGGTTGTCTAGACCCATGAGGTTTCTGTAAAGTTAGGGCTAGCGAATCCATAGTGTCTACCAATCTCTTTTGCCCTTCAACAAGTCGAATTCAACTTGACTTCTTCTGAATTATTGTTAGCCATTTTGGAATCTTCTTATTGATGTCTTGAAGGTCTTCTTCTCCTTTCTCTAATAAAAGAGGAATTCCTTAGCACCCGCCTTTGAATGTTTACCCAACAGGTTGGGAGCCAACGGGTTGGGAGGATTATGCTCTAATACCACTATAATGCCCCTTTCTAGGTTGAAACTGAAAAAGGAGGGAAATGGCATAAACCCAAGTCAAAGTAAACTGAAATTTATAACAGAGAAAGCTACAAACAATCTGATTTCTTATGACAGTATGTAACAAATTGCAATTATTCACTTCCAACGCCACTTCTACACCATCCAAAGCTTGTAGGAAACAATAATAATTATTTAGGGCAAGTAGAATACAAGAAATGAATTTTTAGAGTCTTGATTGAAGTATAATAATTATTTTCATGACAGCAATGAACCTACTTACAAAAATCGCCATAATTGATGATTCCACGGCCAAATATTCAATCCGAGAAATAAAAATCAGCCTTATAAATTAGGAACAATCCAAATATCCAAAAAGTAGGAAGTATCATGCACTAGATACTGCCAAAAACCCTTCACCAATGCAAGTCACCACCCTAGGAGAGGGTTCACAATGAGCTGGAAATGGCTTGTTCCAAGGAAAATCTGAATGTAATCACCAAGTGTGACCTCCATGTGAGACCACCAATGAAGGAATGAAAGTTTTCGTCCTCAAACCAAGTGCAAAGAGGGTTTTTGTCCTCCAATTGCAAGAGAGAGAAAGTGGTTTTGAGCTCCAACTCTAAAAGAATAAATTCCAAAAGCACACATATCCTTCTTCCATCCAAGCGACCCCTTTAAATAGCTGAGGTGGGCACCAAAACCCAAATAGAATCCTCCCAAAGAGGACCGACCTCCTTGGAGACATAATAGTTCCTTCTTCATTTATTTTTCAATTGGCTTTTTTCCCTTTTTCCCAGCCGACCCGACTTTCAAAGCTATAATTAGAAAAATACTTTGAAATAATGCAAAGCTACATAAGCAACTAAAAATCAAGACATTATCTTCCCTTGTTCTTTCCTTTTTAGCCCACGGGAAGTGGAATGTGCCTAAGGTCTTCAAAATGTACTATCTTGGAGAATGGGGCATTACACAATTGTATATCTAGTTTTATACGTGGATCATCTGCAAATAACAGGAAATAATGAAAGGTACTCCACAAATGTCAAAGGAAAACTGATGAAAAGTTTTGAAATGGACGATTTGGGACATCTTCATTGGTATTTGGGTATTGAATTGATTCAAAAAATCCAAGTATATTTTCATCATACAATAGAATTATATTGGCGAAAATCTGAGCAAATTTGGAATGACATACTCTAAACCAGTAAGCATATCCATGGAACAAAATATGAAGTTCACATCAGAATGTGTTGAGTATTTTGTCATTGATGTCAAATCGTACAACATTAGTGTTGATGGAAATATTGAGGTTTGAATATTTGTTTAATATTCAACATTACAACATTAGTGTTTGTAAAATATTTATCCATGTCAAAATTAGTCTGATGTCAAAATTTGAATATTTTAATATTTAACATCACCAAGGAATCTTACGACACATGACGGGATGTGTAAGAGATTATACGATAGCTTATGACATGTAAGACATTCTATGACAACTTATGACATGTAAGAGATTCTATGATGCGTAAGAGATTTTATGACGCGTAAGAGATTCTATGATGCGTAAGAGGAGTTACTTAAAGAGGTGTAAGGAAGTGTAAGAAGGTTTATGATGCGTAAGAGAGAGTTACTCCTACATGTGCAAGAGAATATTTCTATTTGGAGCAAATATTTAATATTGTTGTAACCACCAAGTGATGTGGCTTCCTTATGGCGCATTTTTTTCATGTAGGAGATTTAAATTTCAATATAGGCAGCCAAGAATTGGTCCATGGTATGGGCACATAATTTTAGGGAAACCACAAGTGGTTTTTCCTCTCCTTCTTTCTATATAAGCAAGAGTTGTGTGAACATTTTAAAGTGAGCGAGAAAGAGAGCATTTTGCATGAGTGTGATATGTATGTGAGCTGATATTATAGATCTCTTAAGTGAGTATGAGTATGTGAGAGAGAGAATATAGAAGGAGAAATTATCATTGATTTGTATTGCAGATTTTCTAGAGTGGGTGCTTCGGATTGGGGATTGGTGTCTCCAGAAGTTGGTGCTTCGAATTAGAGATTGCACAGTCAGTGGTGTTTGCATTCAAGGGCTGAATTGGTGTTCGGCTTGGAGATTGGTGTCTTCTATGAGTGTGTGCTCACACTTTGTAAACACTATTTTTTCGGCTGGATTTGGACAGTAGATCCAAGCAGTCTCTTTTGGTGGATGTAGCCCACACTGGGTGAACCACGATATATCTATGTGTTATATGCATTTGATTTTTGTGTGTGCTCTCATTTTACTTTCTAATTTGAATATCTTGTTAAATGGTGAAAAGAAAATTAATAAGTTGGAGAAAAAAAATATTTATTGTCGAATACTGATGGGTCACTCCCCCCCTACCCTCTAAGAATTCTCGTGTTTGTTGTAAAATGCTATTGCACAGTTCAAAGTGTGAATCTATGTAACTGCTCTAACTACTCGGACGCACTTGTGTGTTGTATGTTGGTGATTGCCACTATGATTCTTGTCTTCAACTAAATGTTTTAGGCACTTGTATGTTATTTGACTTCTCTAGGCAAAGAGTGTTATTATGTTGCTCTGTACAATCTTGTATGCTCTGCAATTTTGTAAGCTCTAATACTCTAAGGTAGCAGTCTTTGCAAACTTGTATGATCTATGTTTTGTTCAAACTCATGGAGTTGATTGTTGCTTTATGTGTGAAATCTACTTCATTGATTGTTGGTTCTATGTTCACACACATCAGGATCAGCCTATCACTCATCCTGGATTTCATTGGCACATTAAACGGTGCTAGCAATTTCTTTAGATCAAAAGCAGAATCATGTATGACATATTGCTTAGGCAATCTTGGAGATATTATGTCATTAGATACCCATTACTTGTGACACACAATTTGCCATATAACACATGGATTACTGATCATCACTCGCACAGTTACAATCGTTGTTTGTTGCATGAAATCTCGTATTTAGGCCAATGGTTGAAACTATGAAACACAATTATGATTATCATCATTGTTTGTTATATCTTGCTCTAGGCACAATGGTTGATACATTGATTACGATTGTCCTAGCTTGTTAGAGCAAAACATTGCTTGACTACACACTTGAAATTTAACAGAATTCAAAGGCATGCTTGGTCTCACAATTCTTGCTCTAGGCACAATGTTTGGACACATACTTGTTTTTGCACACACAAGCTAGCAACCACCAACACCAGTCAAGTTGTTGTGTCTTCTCAGGTATGTATGTTTTAGATGAACTAAACAGTCATCCTGTAGATGAATTTAATAATCACACTTTATATATAATTGCATCTCATTTTGATGAATACAATTTTGGGGTTTGCAATCAATACAATTTCTGAATACATTCTTTAGTCCAAATTCCTGAGCTAACACATCTTTCAGCTCTTTGAATCTGATAGTTCTTCTGCAGCGTCACCTTACCGAAGCAACAGTTGTATAGGAAACAAGGCTACAAATGTAGTATAAAAAATAAAATATAATAAAGCAGAAATATCAAAGGAATGACTCAAATTTAATTGTAATGTATATTGATCATTGATATCAAGAATACTAAGGAATTTCAACACAAGAGAGCTCCCCCACTAACCCCTGACCCATACAAAAATTACCAATGTTGACTTGAGAGATGTGTCAGTTGGAAAAGTCAGACCTGATAGGTATCAACTACGACTTAAAAAATACTGCAAGTATGTTCATGAACATTACACAAAATAAAACACGACACTTATATTGTCATTGATGTCAAAAGAGGTGCTGAACTGGTAAACGGAAATCTGTCAGAAAGTAACGGAATTATTGACGGAAATGGTAGAAAGTAACGGAAATAACCAGCAGTATAGAAGGGTAGAAAACAGAAAGTTTAAATACATGAAAAGAAGTGTTTTTGCATGAGGATTATCATGGTATAAGCGAGATATACACAACTATACATAAGAGAGAGATATCCGCATTTTAAGGTGTTCATATGCAATGTTTTCTGGTGAAAAAGAAGATTTAATGATGGCTGGCAGCGATTTAATGATAACATTGATTTGTCTAAGGAGGGGCAGCGCTCCTATCAAGTGGTTAATTGCATTGATTAATGTGCATTTAATAATTATGGGCTGCATTAATTATTTTTTGGTTTTAGCCGACTAATGCACTTAATTAAGTTGTGTTAATGGAAAGGTTGTGTCAGTTGGAATGATGTGTCTTTTCGAAAAGGTACGAAAGGCTATATAAGAAGATTCATATGAGACTTATTAAGCATGGATTCAAGTTGAATATCTTAAGGAAAAAGAAGAAGAAGAGGAAGCGTAAGGGCAGAATTTTAGAACAACAAATCTGAAAGTAAGAAGAAGAATTTTCCATTATTCGTTGAGGAAGCAACAAGTTCAAAAGTGGAAAGCAAATTTTGTAAGGAAGGTTGGTGCCTTCATATTCGAAGAGATCGGTGTCTCTTGCTGAGTTGGTGCTTAGCAAAAGGGGTGGGTGCTCCTGTAGGTTGGTGCCTACAAAACTGTAATTTGGGGATTGGTGTCTCCAGTAGGTTGGTGCCTACAAATTTTTGAGAAATATATATAAAGAAAGAAGTTTCTCCGTGGTTTTCTCCCGAAAGGGTTTCCACGTATATCTGTGTCTACTTGCATTAAGTTTTGTGTTCTTTGATTGATTTGATATATTCACATTGCTCGTGATTATAGATCTAAGTTTAAGTATTAAAGTTTGAAATAATATCATAATACTGATTCACCCCCCCTCTCAGTATTATCTTGTGCTCAACAATTGGTATCAGAGCGAGGTTCCTTCAGGAACAATCTAACAGTTGGAAGGTAGATCTTGGGAGCACATATGGCTAGTCAAGTACAAGAAGGATTTTTCCTCGAACAAGGCTCCGTTGTTTGACGGAACAAACTATGCATTTTGGAGCGTAAGAATGAGAACCTATCTGATGGCACTAGGGTTTGATATTTGGCAATCAGTAGCGGTCGGATATATCATTCCATCAACTCCGCCAACAGACCAAGCCGGTAAGAAGGCTTTTGAAAACAATGCCAAGGCGATGAATGCAATCTTGTGTGGTCTGTCAGAGTCCGAATTTGTCAAGGTAATGCAATGTGACACGGCAAAGGAAATATGGGATAAACTTCGAACAATATATGAAGGTGATGATAAGGTCAGAAAAGCTAAGCTTCAAACCCATAGGAGAAAATTTGAGAGCCTAAAAATGAAGGATGAGGAAGATGTTGCAGCTTATCTTCTGCGGGTGGATGAAGTTGTCAACGCCATAAGAGGGCTTGGAGAAAAGATTGAGGAACCTGTGATCGTCCAGAAGGTCTTAAGATCTTTACCATTAAGATTTGATGCTAAGGTGTCTGCCATCGAAGAAATGAAGGATCTTGACAAGCTAAGCATGGACGAACTACATGGAATACTGACGGCTTATGAAATGAGGACCGAGTCTAATAAACCAGCAAAGAAGGAAGCTGCATTCAAAGTCTCGAAGAAAAAGGCAATCAAGGAATCTGAAGCGAATGATGAATCAAACAGCGAAGAAGATGAAAAGGAAGCTTTATTCATTCGAAAGCTAAAGAAAGGATCCGGGAGATACAAAGGTAAGTTACCATTTAAATGTTTTAACTGTGGTAAAATTGGTCATTTTGCAGCTAAATGCCCAGAGAAGGAAGATAGCGAAGATGAAGAAAGCAAGCCCAAGTTCAAAAGAGAATTCAAGCAAAGCAGAGGCAAGAAAAGATTTGAAAAGCAAAAGAAGAGTCTATATTCAAAAAGAGGTAGCAGCTCATCCGAAGAAAGCGGAATAAGTGATTCAGACAGTGATGATGAAGAAACATTGTTTATGGCTATAGAAGAAGGTTCATCAACTAGCAAAGTTGATTTGGAAGGAATCGAGGACATAGAAGAAGAAGGTGAGGTAAACCTCGAAGAAGAACTCATTTGTGCATTGGGTGAAATAAAAGCACTCAAAAAGAGGAATCAGAAGCAAAGACTTCAGCTCCAGAAATATGAAGAACAAAATCAATCTTTCGAAGCTAAGTTAGCACAGAGTCTTGAAGAATCAAAGAATCTAATCATTGACCTGAAGACCCAGATTGAAGAAGCAAAGAGAATTGAGGAAGGGTTGAGAAGTCAGCTCAAGGTGAAACAAGAAGAATGTGAAAAGCGTGAGTCAGAGATTGTTGCGATGAGAAAAGACTTAGAAAAGGTAAATACCAAACTAATGAACAACTTGAAATTTGAAAAAAGTACTAAGGTTCTAGATGAGATTCTAGAAAATCAAAGATCACCATCCAACAAATCAGGACTCGGATATGAAGAAAAACTAGAGAAAGCTTCAAATTCCATTGAGATTCCGGAGAAGAAAGGTTTAGAAAAGGCAAAAAGTTATGCAGAAATTCTAAATGCACCTACGAAGAATAAAAGCAGAAAGGAAGAGGAAACTACGAAGACCAGTTCCATCCACAAGGAAGGTGTTAAAGAGAACGACATCAAAAGACCATTTACTCCACGACATAGGAATATGAACAGGTTCGAAAGTTCCTTTCATGGTTATTGTTTTTATTGCAATATATATGGGCATAAAAAGATAGAGTGTAGAAAGCGAATGAGAGATAATGAAGCCTGGAACAAACCAAAATCTGCTCATAGAGTGTTGAATATGAACTATAATTCGTTTGCTCCACTATCCTATTATAACGAGGAAGCCATTATCTG
The DNA here is from genome assembly GCA_019776745.2 of Taxus chinensis. NCBI lineage: Eukaryota > Viridiplantae > Streptophyta > Pinopsida > Cupressales > Taxaceae > Taxus > Taxus chinensis. The sequence goes on along the minus strand of CM034155.1, from coordinate 655,246,808 downwards.
CTACAAGTGCAATAATTATGGACATATAGCACGCTTTTGTAGAAGTGTGTTTGACTCGAGACAAGATCAAAAGACAAAGCCTTTAGATACAAAGAAAAGGGAGGCTACGAAATCCTGGACAAGGAAGCAGGAGGAAGATGGGCTAGACAAAGAAAAATCCATGCTCGTTCAAACAGCTTTTCATGCTCGAGATGAAGGACAACAGTGGTACATTGATAGCGGATGTTCAAGACATATGACTGGTGATAAAAGTAAGTTTCTCTCCTTAAAGAAAGTAAATGAAGGTACAGTAAAATTTGGTGATAATGCTACAGCGAAGATCGTTGGCAAAGGTACGCTGAGTCTGGATAATGGAAAAACAAAAACAGAGAATGTTTTGTATGTTGAAGGATTAAAACATAACCTCTTGAGTGTGAGTCAAATGTGTGATCAGGGACACACTCTTAAGTTCTATGCCGAAGGATGTGAAATAAGGAAAGCAGATACAGGAGAACTAATTGCAGATTGCCACCGAACTGCAAATAATCTATATATGCTCGGAGAAATAAAAGAAGAAAAATGTTGCCTAAGTCAAGTTGAGGAGAGTTGGCTATGGCATAGAAGGATGGGACATATAAATTTTGATAATCTTGTGAAGATAAGCAATAAGCAGGCCGTACGGGACATGCCTAAAATAACAAAGCCTTCGAGTACTCTATGCAAGCAGTGCCAGCTTGGGAAGCAGACCAGAACAAGATTCAAAACAAAGGAGTATTCATCCACCAAACCATTGGAGCTAATTCACACGGATTTGTGTGGACCTACCAGAACGAAAAGTATTCAAGGTGAGAGTTATTTTATGTTACTCATTGATGACTACACTAGAATGACATGGGTAGCATTTTTGAAAGAAAAATCTGAAGCATTTGGAAAGTTCAAAGCTTTCAAGGCATTAGTAGAAAATGAAACAGGGCTGAAGATAAAATGTCTAAGGTCAGATCGTGGAGGTGAATTCATGTCAAATGAATTTATTGAATATTGTGAAGACCATGGAATTAAAAGACAATACTCAGCTGCAAGAACTCCACAACAAAATGGAGTAGTAGAAAGGAAGAACAGAACCGTTCAAGAGATGGCCCGAACAATGCTGAATGAATCTAAGCTATCAGATAGATTCTGGAAAGAAGCGGTAAGTACTGCCGTTTATATTTTGGATAGAGTGCAAATCAGAGTTAACCATGACAAAACTCCATATGAATTATGGAAAGGAAGACCAGCCTCGGTCAAATATTTTAAGGTATTTGGGAGCAGATGTTTCATTAAAAGAACCGAAGAGGACTTAGGCAAATTTGATTCAAGATCCGATGAAGGGATTTTTCTTGGGTACTCCACTAAAAGTAAAGCCTTCAGATGTTATAACAAGAGGTTGCGGACTATCATAGAAAGTGCAAGTGTCAGAGTGGATGAGGGTCTGGATCTAAAGACAAAAGAAAATTCAGAAGAGTCTTTAGAAATACCAAGTCTTGTGAAAGAAGAACAAGAGGAAGAAGAAGATATTGAAGAGTGGAGTAAATCAGAAAGGCAGGATACCAAGACGCCATCTCGCTTCGTTCAGAAAAATCATGATGAAAGTCAGATTATTGGAGAACTTGATACCGGGGTTCAAACCAGAAGAAGAATTACAAATGCTTCTGAGCAAGGGTATTTTTCTCTGCTATCTAAGGTAGAACCTAAGAACTTTTTAGAAGCAAGACATGATAAACATTGGTTGAAGGCGATGGAAGAAGAATTAGATCAAATTGAGAAAAATGAAACTTGGGAACTGGTTCCCAGACCAAAGAGTCAGAATGTGATTGGCACTAAGTGGGTATTTCGGAACAAACTAAATGAAGATGGTCAAGTCACTCGAAATAAGGCAAGATTGGTATGCAAAGGGTATGCTCAAGTGGAAGGTGTTGATTTTGAAGAGACTTTTGCTCCGGTTGCCAGACTAGAAGCAATCAGAATGTTCCTTGCTTTCGCAGTGTTTAAAAATTTCAAAGTCTACCAAATGGATGTCAAATCAGCCTTTTTAAATGGGAATTTAGAAGAGGAGGTTTACATAGAACAGCCTGAAGGGTTCCTATTATCAGAAAATGAAGATTATGTGTGTAGGTTGAAAAAGGCATTGTATGGATTAAAACAAGCCCCCAGAGCATGGTACTCAAGGCTTGATCAACATCTACAGGACCAAGGATTCAAGAGAGGACATGCTGACAGTAATCTTTACATCAAAACTGAAGATGAACACCAGTTAATTGTGGTTGTATATGTGGATGACATAATCTTTGGAGGAGACAATGAAGAAATGTCTAGAAAATTTGCAGAAGACATGCAAAAGGAATTTGAAATGTCTATGTTGGGTGAGTTATCCTTTTTCCTTGGATTGCAAATTTCTCAATCTAATAAAGGAATATTTATATCCCAAACCAAGTATGTGAAGGAAATGTTGAAAAAGTTTGGTATGGAGGAGTGTGCACCTGTCAGCACACCGATGATCACCGGAACCAAGTTAAGCAAAGATGACGAATCTCCAGATGCTGATCAATCTCTCTATAGATCAATGATTGGGAGTTTATTATATGTGACAGCATCCAGACCAGATATCATGCAAGCAGTGGGTATGGTGGCACGTTTTCAAGCAGGGCCGAAAGAAACACATGTGCAAGTTGTAAAACGCATATTCAGATATCTAAAGGGAACTATGGAATACGGGTTGTGGTATCCAAAAGGAAAAGATTTCACATTGACAGCTTATACAGATTCAGATTGGGCAGGATGTGTAGATGACAGAAAAAGTACAAGCGGAGGAGCATTTTTTCTTGGAAACAGCCTGGTATCTTGGCTAAGTAAGAAGCAAAATTTTGTATCCCTATCCACAACAGAAGCAGAGTATATAGCAGCGGTACTATGTTGCACGCAAATTTTATGGATGAAGCAGACCTTGAAGGATATCAAAGTAGAGTATGATCATCCCATCTCCATATTATGTGATAATACCAGTGCAATAAGTATTTCAAAGAATCCGGTTATGCATTCCAGAACAAAGCACATTCCCATAAGATATCACTTCTTAAGAGAGCAGGTGGCAGAGAAACAGGTAAAGTTGGAGTATGTCGCTACATCCGAACAGATAGCAGATATTTTCACTAAGCCACTTCCAAAGGAGACATTTGAATATCTACGGCATAAGCTGGGAGTAATTTCTTTTACATCTTTACATTGAAGAGTCAAGGGTAGCACTGGTTAAGGGGGAGCTAAAACTTTGCAAATTTTTCAGCTCCTAGGATGACCCTTTGCCATTGATGTCAAAGGGGGAGAATGGTAGTAAGGGGGAGCTACGGCAAGAGGAAGCTGCAGAAGAGGAGATTATTTTTTTGGGGTTGCCATCAATGACAAAGGGGGAGATTGTTGGAAATATTGTCATTGATGTCAAAAGAGGTGCTGAACTGGTAAACGGAAATCTGTCAGAAAGTAACGGAATTATTGACGGAAATGGTAGAAAGTAACGGAAATAACCAGCAGTATAGAAGGGTAGAAAACGAAAGTTTAAATACATGAAAAGAAGCGTTTTTGCATGAGGATTATCATGGTATAAGCGAGATATACACAGCTATACATAAGAGAGAGATATCCGCATTTTAAGGTGTTCATATGCAATGTTTTATGGTGAAAAAGAAGATTTAATGATGGTTGGCAGCGATTTAATGATAACAGTGATTTGTCTAAGGAGGGGCAGCGCTCCTATCAAGTGGTTAATTGCATTGATTAATGTGCATTTAATAATTATGGGCTGCATTAATTATTTTTTGGTTTTAGCCGACTAATGCACTTAATTAAGTTGTGTTAATGGAAAGGTTGTGTCGGTTGGAACGATGTGTCTTTTCGAAAAGGTACGAAAGGCTATATAAGAAGATTCATATGAGACTTATTAAGCATGGATTCAAGTTGAATATCTTAAGGAAAAAGAAGAAGAAGAGGAAGCGTAAGGGCAGAATTTTAGAACAGCAAATCTGAAAGTAAGAAGAAGAATTTTCCATTATTCGTTGAGGAAGCAACAAGTTCAAAAGTGGAAAGCAAATTTTGTAAGGAAGGTTGGTGCCTTCATATTCGAAGAGATCGGTGTCTCTTGCTGAGTTGGTGCTTAGCAAAAGGGGTGGGTGCTCCTGTAGGTTGGTGCCTACAAAACTGTAATTTGGGGATTGGTGTCTCTAGTAGGTTGGTGCCTACAAATTTTTGAGAAATATATATAAAGAAAGAAGTTTCTCCGTGGTTTTCTCCCGAAAGGGTTTCCACGTATATCTGTGTCTACTTGCATTAAGTTTTGTGTTCTTTGATTGATTTGATATATTCACATTGCTCGTGATTATAGATCTAAGTTTAAGTATTGAAGTTTGAAATAATATCATAATACTGATTCACCCCCCCTTCTCAGTATTATCTTGTGCTCAATGCATCACTAACTACCTTACAATTGAGAGTTTATAGAACGACAGATTTGTTATCCTATACCTCATGTATCCAAACCGGTTAGTAAAATTCATCAAATGTAGAAATGGCCGATTTTAGATTTGTCAATATATTTGTCATAGTGTTAAGCACTGACTACTTAGAGTATTGTCTAGGGATCACTCCGACCTCTTATGTTGACCATCATCCATAAATACTATCAAAGATGATTGTTCTTGGGTTGTATCCACCCCTACAACTTCACAGTCTTCCTTTCTCAAACACCACAAAAAATACCCTTCCAACCCCCTCCACTAGCTCAATGGTTCAAACTGTACTTGGGTTCTCGCAATACCATCAGTCCCCTTCACCACACAACAACCCTCAAAGAAATCAGATGTAGTATTTGACTTTATTTTGCCACCTGGTGCCACCTCTTTTGCAGCCTCAATCCGTCCTTCACCTTCATTGTCAAGCCTCTTTGTCAATCTCAATTGTTTCTTTCCCACCAACAACTATCTCTTCTTCAACATCAAGTCCTCCCTCAACAATCCAATTATCCTCTTCAAGTCCCATCAGCTTTAACTTTTTTCTATTTTTATATTATTTTTCAATTTTTCATTCCTCGACGGATACTCACAATGCAAACAAAGAAAGTAACAAGCTACGCAGATGGATAAAATCACGGGTTGTTTGAAGGGAAATAGTTTGCATGGATAACAACAGTTTCTATCACACCAATGATGCTAAAAATCTATGATGGAAACTTCACATACACACACATCATCCTATGAGAATAGCGCACTTATTGTAGTGTAGAATCACAACATACCACGTTGAATAATACAAACACACAAAATAAAGAATAGTCTGTCATTATGTCAATAGGCATACCCTACAATGGCATCCAAGGGGGTGGTGGTGGAGTTTAATAGTGTGAGCTGTTTATAAAAATTGTCGACCTTAAATTTGATGTCCATTTGATCACCATAAGGCAGTGTTTCTTCTCATTTGTGAAAACAATCGAAAAATCACAATCTCTTAGGCGTATGGTGGAGTTTGTATCCCCTTTTATTCTTTGAAACGATGTTTTTGAGCCTAACATGGGGGTGGAGTTGAATTTGAGGCCCTCTTTCACCCATCAGCGAACAATTTATAAAGAAGGTAATGGATTTGTTAATGAATGTGGAACCCTTCGATTGGTGAAACTATGTGACAACTTCATTATAGGCATGTCAAGATTGATGCCTATCAGCATTTTCTAGATAGATGTATTCGAGAAAATTGCAATAGTTGATATCACAATGATGTACTATCTTTACTATGATGGAAATCCCTGGAGACCCATGGTAGTATCTTCATGTTCAATTCATCTCTTTATGTTCGATTCATCTCTTTCGAACATATGAGTCATAGAAGAATGAGTGTGATGGCTTAAGAACCTCCTATTCCATTCAGAGAAGCTGTCCTAAACAAAATTTAATAACACTCCCATTCATAACATAGAAACTCTAATACACCATAATGTCAACATACTCTTATTTATATTTTTATAATAACCTTATTCAATTACAAAGCAAGCTCCTACATCAATCTGCAAAGCATCCTTTAATTTTAAAAAAATGCTCCAACATTTTTTTGTAGATTCATGAATATAAGGGTGCAATGTCGTTGCCTATATGCTTCACAATTAATGGAAAAGAGCAGGGAGGAGTAACTAAAATCAATGTCTTGTCTCCACACTAGCTTTTCAACAATGTTCTGTGTGAACATTAGTATAGCTTAAAAATTTTATTAGAAACTCTTCCTACTGAAAGTTGCATATATTGGCTGCCATTACAGAAATCATGCCAGGGTGTAAGAAGTTCCCCCAGGTACCAGCACAAGATTTTCACACTGAAGCATAGGTACATTGTCCACCTAATCTTGTATTTCTGCTTTTTATGCTTCTTATGTTAATAAGTTTGCTTGATATTGCTTACTAGAATGAAAGAATTAAAAGCATTGTTAATTTTCTAGGATAACGGAGATGCACAAATTATCAGTAACAAATAAACAAGAATAAATTCCAATATTATTAAGCTTTATTCGGCAATTAATTGCATTTACGGCTACAAAAACACAGCTGATAAGAATCTAATGTTTTTTTGAATATGGAAAAAAGCGGACACCTGATGAATAAATAGATATATTTTAAGCAAAATTTTATCGAAAATTATTTCACAGAGAAATGCTAAACCTGGGCAACTGATGCTGAACCTAGAGGAATTCTCTCAAACATTTCAAAAACTTCATTAGGTTTCTTCCCTAGTTCCTCCTCCAATACAAGTTGCATAGCCTCAAAAGGAGTAGGGGGTGCACCATCACACAGTGTAACCAATTTCTTCACCCATGCATCTGGGGCCAGATCCGGCTTGCCAAGGATTTGAGCAGCCTGTTTCAAGACAGGTGCCATTAAACAGAAAGATAAAAATTCATATACATATATATCTATAACCAAAAATAGAACTTGGCTCAAGTAATGTAGTGAATCATGTGAAATTTTTATTGCCAAGATAAGTGAACGAAAGTAACAAGAAAGACCTTTACCATACACGGTCTTAGAACATTTTCATAAAAAATATAACAGTGCACACAGGAAGGATGCACCAAAGTAAAAACAGCAGGACCAATCAATATCCTTCTAACAGTAAACCGCATAGCCATCAGCAGCAAAGAACTCCAAAAAGTTAGATCCATACAAGAGTAGTGTAGCCAATTAAAGAGAAGTCGTGGCAAAAGCCATATTCCAAAATATTTTACAATGATGAAATCATTAAAGTAGAGAATAGAGGTTGGCAAAAGCCATATTCCAAAATCTTTTACAGTGATGAAATCATTAAAGTAGATAAGAGAGCTCGCAGAAAAAATTTCATGACCAAGCACCCGTTCATCTAGTACTAGATCAAGTATGTACATTGAAAACTGCGTAGAGAATGGCAGGTGGTATATCCACTTGAAAGCAAATGCAGGCACGCTGAAGTATGAGGTTTGGGAAAAAAACAATAATAGATGACTGTCATACCACACTTATTGTAATACTACAGGCCACAGGAAATCACAACTCCCAGAAACTTGGAGAAAGATCAAACATGTCCCAAAACATATTATTATTATGATTTCATTTCCTAATCTCCTCCCAATGGACGAATGAGACAAGAGCTTTCAAAGTGAAGAAAAAAACACAATCTAAATAAATGGATGAAGAGAATATCCAGAAATGAAAAATATGTGAAAGGCTGCCAAAGAATAAAATGATATTGGAAAATGACGAGTGAAATGCTAGAAACAATACAGACTAAGACAAATCAACACTCAAAGGCATGAAATGTTATAAGAAAATACAATTTTTTATGAGAGAGTGGAATTCAAAGGGCAAGATCTCAAAGTCGTCACAAACATATGTAAGTATTTGTCATTCTTCAAATCCCCCAAAAACATTCTGGAAACAACACATTCATTTTCAGCCTCATATTCCCACTTCTACTTGTCACTCAATCTTTACTGAAGTTCTATACTTCATACACACAGATGCTAGCTTCCAAATAAATTACCTAATTTACCTCATACCTAAGTCACAAGGTTCAAGTTCGAGTTCGAGTTTGACGAGGATGAAGTTCAGTTAAAGTTCGCCAATGGATAAAGTTCGGAAAAAAAATCATCATTAAATTCGAATGATAAATTATAAAAATATCAAATATATAAAAATATAAAATAAAGAATATAACGACTTTAAAAATAAATATAATTTAGAACTTATAAAAAATTAAAATAAACCTAAAATACAAATTAAAAAATAAAACAAAACTTTAAAATGATATAATTTATAGCTCAAAGCACATTTAACTAAAAAATAAAAATAAAACACAGAGTACCTAGCATAAATAAAAACAAACAAAATAAAAACTGAAACAAACAAATTTAAGAAACTATTAACAAACAAATCGTATTCATTGAGAGCACACGTCACTTGGAAAAAAAAAAACAAATTATATTCCAAGGAAACCCTACTCTGCACGGCGATAGTGGTGAATCCACTCCAGCGATTCCACTATGACTCGACCATAGACGCGCCACTCCTCCATGGATTCACAACTCCTCCCCTCCGTCAGGTACTTTCTCAACTCGTTTGGTGCAACTCACGGCTCTACCCATTTTCAACTGGTGCAACTCACGGCTCTACTCGTTTGCTCTGCGATTTTACAGACCCGAGCTCTACCCATTTTCTTGTTTTTAATCTTTAGCGTCCATGGCAAACTTCGTACCAAACTGGCGCGATTTTCCACAAACTTTTGGTGACAAGATTAAATTCGCCGGATTTCGAACTTTTTTCATAAAGTTCGGCGAACCTTGTGACTTAGCCTCATACTATTGGGATTCTAATAAAAAAAATTCAAATATGGACAGAAGACACTACATTTCATAACAAGTCACACCAATATGTTTCTACACACTTCTAAATGGTCCTTTCGTTCTGAAGAACAAGTTAAGAATGCAGCTACAATGTCAATCAAGTTGTAGTGCGTTGAAGAGATTTCATCTAGTTAAAGGCTAGGCACAACCAGTGTTTTTAAAACCAATCGAACTGGAACCGGAACGGCCGGTTCAACTGGTTCAATGTTTTTTTTCAAACCGGTATACAAACCGGACCAGTGGACTGGTTTCATACCGAACCGGTCCAACCAGTCTGGTTTTTCTCTAAACCGACCGGGCTGGAAAAAGGACTGTAAATACCGTGCTAATTTTGTAAAAAAAAAAAATTAACTAAAAGTTCAGCTTTTTTAGTTGACCTAAACCCTAATTTTGCTATAAACTCCTTTCTTACATGTTATATAGTATATAAATGAGCAAACTTTGCATATTTTGTGTGTAATTGTTGGAATCATGGTTTCTAATCTTTCAAATATATTGTTTTCATTAAAAATATAATTTTTATGTGTTTTTAGTAAACCGGTTCATACAGTTTGAACCAGTCCGGTTCCGGTCCGGTCCAACCCTTGACCGGTTCCAATTTTTAAAACACTGACTAAAACTAGTTAACTTGACGAGCTTTCCAATGCATGTTGCGCTTTTAGTTTTGATCAAAGCTAGGAGATATGACTTGACAATTGGATCGACTAGAATAGTAACATAATTTACCAAAATTCGGCTATTTGTCCACGTCCTTCTGTTCATTTCCACTTGTAAGTTGGATAAATGTTATCCTCATGTAGGTGACCTTTCGGTTCCATTCTGAATGCTTCATCTAATGTTTTTAGTAACTTTTGAGTTTCTGCATTATAAAGCTATTAAACAAATAGTTTGGTGTGAAGAAGATAGAGATCCAGACATACACCTCTCCTATAGAGATTGCTCTTTTGTATATGCTCTCATTTTGCATAGAATATAGTTGGTTTCTATCAATTTTAGTTTTATTGCTATAACACATTAAGCCACATATTAGTGTGTTGTCCTCCTAATTGCATACTTAATTCGGATTGGTGGTATCAAAGAAGTTCGTTCCATCCTTGCATATCTCACTGTACGAGATTAGAATACAAGAAGCATAGTCTTGAGACTTGTGACCCTTAGGATTATCTCCCTTGCCGGTTCAAGCAACCTCATATGAGAGAGAAGGAAATTGCAAATCGTTTTAAAGATTTGCTTGATGAACAGAGGAAGGAGATGATGGCATAATTCGCTAATGTTTTTGTTGGTAGTTGTGCTTAAGGCTACACCCCTACAATTGTCAAGCAAATTCTTTGGGGGTTTGACACCTTTCAAGCTGCTAGTAAATTGTGACATTTCTTATTTTGAAGGTAAAAATTAATTTCGATGAATTGGATAAAGGGCTGGACCAACTAGACTCATACTTCTCTATGAATAACTTCTCTAATGATGAATAGATGACATTTGCACTCTTGGAATCCTCCTTACATGTCAAAAAATGGTGGGAATTATTTCATCTTCAAGATGAACTTGATGACGAGTTGATTGTTAAATTTGTACCACCTAAAAAGACGTGTGATGATTTTGTGGAAGCTAATAGAGAAGAGTACTATTTGGTAAAGAATTATGATTACTAGTTCAAAAATTGCATCAATTGCCCTAGGATTGGGACTAGATAGTGGAAGACTACACCAACATATTTCATGCCTTATCACAAAAGTTGGTACCCGTGATAGTGAGGCATATAATTCTCAAATATTGTAGTGGGTGCTGCAATATTAAATCCAAGATGAGATGGAGTTTGCAGACATTAGGATACTATGAGAAGCATATTGATATGTAGTCAAGCTTGAAGGGAAATTCTAGCGTCAAGGGGCTAAAGAATATTCTTCTATTTACAACTCACATCCAAAGAAAGGGAAGGTTGACACCAAGCAGCCACTCAAAGGTGCACCACTATAGAGGTAAGACATGAAACAAACACAGAGGGACAAACCACAAAACAACATTGGGATGTGGTGTTTGAAGTCAGAACCACAAGAGCAAGTACCATAACACAAGAGATTGCCGAGCAAGCAAGACGACTCCTTTTGTAGAGTTGTGGGAACAAGATACAATAGAAGCCTCAACACCTACTACGGAAACTTCAGTGAGCATAGAGAAGAGCAGATCATGGTTATAGATGTATACTCCACTGTCGCCATTGCATGAATAGGGCCTTGTCCTCATGATGATACATAACGATTGTAGATAGTAGAAGTTAGAAGAATTTGATCTCTGCCGAATCATTCCATTTGAGGAAGGCTGATTGTTAAAACTCAGGGGTGAGCCATCAATTTCATGAAATTTTGCTCACTCGTTGAAGACAAAATGCCTCCAAGTATGTTGTGGCATGTGAGATTAGGGCACTGCAATCATGACTGCATTCGTTTGTTGCAAAAGAATAGTGTAGCAGGATTGCTCACCTTGCTTGAAAAATGTGAGAAGTGTGAAACTTGCATTTTGGCTAAACACTGAAGAGGACCTTTTCAGAAGTCAGAATGGAAAGCTGACAGAAAGTTGCAATTGGTCCACTGTCCTCTACTTTCAGTTGGTATATGTATATATACACACATTTGTAAAATAATGCAAAACTGTGTCAAAACCTTCCCGTGCAAAAATAATGGATAAAGTTCGATTTCATGTTTGACGAGAATAAAGTTCAACAAAATTCTAACTTTTTCATTAAAATTTGGAGAACCTTGTGACATAGGTCACAAGTACTTCATGTTGTTCATCGACCACTGCAACAAAATGACATGAATCTGTTTCCTCAAACAAATATCAAAAGCCTTCGAAACATTTCAAAAGTTTCGAGCCATGGTGGAAAATGAAACTCATACCTGCATTGGGACACTCAAGACTGAACTTCAAAGACGTTTGAATCTTATCTCAAGCAAAATGGGATCAAACACTAGTTCACAGTTCCTCACACTCATCAACAAAATTGAGTAGTTGAGAGGATGAACAAAACCATGATGAATATGGTTTGTGCAATGTTATATTTCAAGGGGGTGAATCTACACTTATGGGAAAGAGCACAAATAGTAGTGTGACTCCGAAACATATCACCATCAACAACCCTTCAGTTGAAGACTATGTATGAAGTGTGGTGTGGGTCATCTTCCTTCAGTATGTCATTTTCGGGTTTTTGGATCCACATGCTATGCATTGATTCCCAAGGAGAAAAGGAACAAGTTGGACCATAAGATTTGAAAATGCATCTATGTTGGATAATTTTGAATCCTAAAAGGCCTACAGACTGTATGATAAGATAAACAAGAAATTTCTAATTGCAAGAGATGTTGCTTTCAGTGAAACCACAAAGAAGACATCTAACATTGATAGTCAATTGAGTCAACTTGAGAAATTTGCAAAAATTAATGTTTTCAACAAGAATCCAGGCATTAATTGTTGAAATTGTTTCATCTCCAGTAATTGAAAACGAAACTCCCTGAAAGTGATCCGTAAACAAGCCAAAAAAAAAAATTCGACCACAGACACTTATAGGCAATTATTCCTTTTACCGGATTCACCTCGTAATAATCAACTTAAAAGAATGAAATGCAAAATAAGAATCACACTACACAAGGGTTGATAACGAAGTTCAACAGAATGCCTACGTCTTCGGGTTCACAAACTAGCTGAACCAATCCATTATAACGGTCCGAATATAAGTACATAATAAACTTACATTACTACAATGGAAGTTCAACCGAACCTGGTGTTCCAGTTGATCCTCTGAATCCGAACTGATCTTGGAAAGTACATTGCTACAACACAACTCCCCGAGTTGATTCCGCATAATCCGAATTGGTCCTTAGAAACTAAGTGCTTCAACACAACTTCCAGATTTGATACCCAACGAAGACCTCAACGCCTCCGCTGCATAGCAAACTAACCTCTGCACAGTGCTAAGTCTCTAGATATCAGCAGACAACAATGATCCTCCTTCACTCTGTTGCACGACAAGAATAAGCCTCTACGCAGAGTTGAGACTGATCCGATGTTTGATGTTGACAATGACCTCCTTTCACTCTATTGCACGATAAGAATAAGCCTCTTCACAAAGTTAAGTTAATCCAGTGTCGCCAACAAGCTCAATAGTGATACTGACCCTTCGCAGCAGACGATCTTGACGATTCGTCTAACGTACTAAGGATCTAAGCTCCAGTGCTTCTCTGGTGCTTTGTCACGTCCCTCGGCTTCCAACGGCATCTCTGGGATCCAGCATGAGAATAAGGCGTCAATTTAGCCTTTACACTGACGGTGAGTTAACAAATAATAACTCCCACAAATTTACAGGGGCCTATTAAATAATAGGACTTATTTCTTCATCTTGCCGATAACAAATAATATCAGACTTTTGTCATGTGCCTATAATAATATAGGACTTCTCAAATAACGCTTATAACAAATAATATAGGTCGTCTATAATGCCTATTAACAATAATAATAGGCCTTTTTCATTTTTCATGTCTATAACAAATAATATAGGCCTTCTTATATCTCCATAAAGCCTATAAAATAATAATATAGGACTTTATATTTTCTCCAAATGCCTATAACAATAAATAGGCCTCCATAATATTTGCCTTACACTCCCAAGGCATCTCGCATTTCTTCTAACTCCTCGAGCTTGCTTTGGAATGGAGAGAGGAGCTTGTTCACAATTCTTCTCTTGCTCGGTTATAAGCTCGGGAGGAGCTTGTTTGAAATGAGGAGTGGGGGAAGGCTTTTATAGCCTAGGTGGGCCCAAAGTTTTTCGTTATAGGGCTTATCGCCCAATCCATATCCCAACCAACTTGTTGGCTGGCCGAGTTGGTTGGGCCGGTCCGTTTGATAAGGGGGGGTCGCGGGTTCCAATCCCGCTCCCACCTCCTACACCGACCGTTTTGGTGTGATCGTCGACCGCTTCGCTAACTGTTGTGCCGTGTTCGTTGTCCGCTATCCCCGTAGGCTTTGACCCCTCCAACCGCATCCATGTGTCCCGCCACATCACCTTATCACCATGCTTACCCGCCACATGTGCCCTGTTGGTCTGCCGGTTTGTTTTGTCAATTGCAACTTTGTAGCATTGGGAGGTATATCCCAAATTGAGCGGGATGTGGAGATCATAAGTCTTTATATGGCTTTATCCGTTCCATTGAATACGTGGCTCCAGCCACGTTTGAGCCCCTTTTGCTGCCGAGATAGTATGTGTTGGCTAGCCAAGTTGAGCTCGGTTTAGCTCACCGAGTTGTAACTCGCCCAACTCGTCCAATACAATGCAGTAGCTCACCGAGTTAGAGGTATGATGTGGCAATGTGGTGGCAGGCCACGTGGTGGTCTAAGGACCCACTACGTTGGCAATATTTTTATCGTTTTGATGAAGATGATGATCGAGCGTCGAAGACCGGAGGTCCAAAACATGAACTTTTCGTCTTTCGACCAATTCCACTTTTGCCACTTCTTGTTCGATTGGCCAGTTGACTCTATCGAGTCCGAACTATGACCAAACTTTGACCAACAACAACTTTCACATACGGGCTTCGTCTTCCGCATTCTTGTAGTCAACGAAAAGCTCTCGGAGTCTACCTCCGCACTCTAGCAATCTTGGAAGGTTTAGGGAACTTCCATCCTCCGATTTGTCCTCTGGATCAAAAAGGAAAAAATTAAAACGTCATCAAATGATGAAAACATGTTTCAGAAGCCACAACCAAAAGATGAAAGAGCTTCAAATCAAGAAAAGACACCAATCATTCTGCCATATTCACAAAACACCCAGATAGGCCGCATAGACGTTAACAAATGTCAAACCTGATGAAGTTGGAAAAACATGCGCTAAAAGTGCACACAAAGCCAAACAGCAAGTAGATAAGTTCCTAGAAGAGATTCAAGATAACCTAGAAAAGTATGTCGTTGAAGGCCATCAAGAAGAAGAAATCAATATTGCTTTTGATTCAAAACCGACTGCCTTCAAACAAATTGAAAAGCTTGATGTGTGGAGAAAATCAATGAAAATTAAATATGATGCCTTGGTCGAGAATGGATCTTGGGTATTGGTTGATCCTCCAATCAATTGTAAACCCATTGGTTGCAAGTGGGTCTTTCGACACAAATACATAGCAGATGGCTCACTTGACAAACACAAAGCAAGGCTTTGTCACAAAGGGATATGCTCAAAAAAAGGGATAGACTATAAAGAGCCCATTACACAAAGTTCAAACAACAAAAAGGACCGCCATTCAGGTTTTGTTGGCTTTAGCAACACAAAACAGATGGAAAGTCCATCAAATGGACGTGAAAACTACTTTTCTGAACAGTGATCTCAAAGAAGTGATTTACATCACTCAACCAGAAGGATTCACAGTTGAAGGTCAAGAACAAAAAGTGTGCAAGTTACTAAAATCGTTGAATGGTTTGAAACAAAGCCCTAAGAGCTTGGTATGAATAACTCACTAATCACCTCTTGAACTTGAACTTCAAGTGTTTTGAATTTAAAGATGCAACTCTTTTTTGTCAAGACAGTTGATAAAACAATTGTAGAAATGGATGATCTTCTCATAACCAAAGGGTAAATTTTAAGGGCCCCCCCAAAAAAACCCGTAGAAATTATTTGGCAAATATTCAAAAACCACTTCCGAAAATATGTGAATCACAGGAAAATATGTTTCGCGGGGTTGGTGAATTTCTGTAGCATTGAGGGAGTTGGCACCTCTCGTAAGAAGGGAAATGGTTGTTGTCTCCCGGCAGCATTATGGATGCAACTAATCGACAACTTAATGAAGGCAATCGGTCGGCAATGCAAAATTATGGATGCTCCCGATCGATAGCATGATTTTTGCTACCGGTCGATGGCATGATTATTGCTACCAACTGGTGGTATGCTTGTTACTACAGACCAGCATGAATGTTGTTATCGTTCGGTTGCATGCTTGCTCCTACCCACCGATGGTACTCATTATGTTACCAACCGGTAGTAGCCATTATGCTACCAACTAGTAGTAGTTATTGTACTACTGACGGGTAGCAGGAAGAATGCTACCAACTGGCTACACATGATTTGACTAGAACCTATCAACAACCGCCAGGTGTCCAAATCTCTCTATATATAGGCAAGGAGCCTTGTTATTTTCACTTTTTGCAATCACTCCCACCTTCAACCAACAAGAAAACCACAACACCAACTCCAAAATCAAATTTACACTACCAATTAGAAAAAGAACCTCATGAGTCCTAACCCAAATGCGATACCCATCCATCTGTTGCAAAAAATGTCTCGTCAAAGGAAACCCAAATCAACCGCCCCAGCCATTCAACTACATAAATTTGGATAAAGGAACCTCGTCTCTCCCCAACTATAAAAGGCTTCTAGCAGATCCCAATTCTTTTTCATAGTGGATAGAAGCCGCAAGTTTTACGGGCCTAGTGTATATGCCTCAATTTCCAACGGAAACAAAAACCTTTAACTACCTACTGACAAATTATAACAGTGCCTTGCGTACTTTTCATAGTCAACTCCCCTCCCACACACTATCCTTTGGAACGTACCCCCATAGACATTGAGCATTTGACATGAATACCACACAATGGTGTGCATCCTCTCACAACAAAGGCCATATTACCGGATGATGACATCAAGTATTTGGAGTCTCACTACAACTTGTCTATTGATGCAGCTACTGGTAAGTTTTTTCATAATCATATTACAACATTTTTTGTTTTACCCATTTTGATTTGCTATTGTATTAAATCTTTAACTAATTTGTGTTTCACTTCACTTACAACTTCCCCAAATCTTTCAAAAAGGGGAATTTCAATACAGGAATTCAATCACCCTTTTCTGCATGCAATGGTCGAATTTTTTCAGTCTAGAATTATTTTGCAGGGCCGACATACGGACATTCCAAACTGGGCTTTGGCTTATATCATGCAAATGCGTAGCGGACAAAAATATGATTGGAGCACCTTTTTATCCTCCAGGATAAGAAATGGCCTGAATTATGCCCTTTTCAATGACACTGGTTGTATTAGATCCACAAATTTTAACAATTAAATAGCAGGTGGTGAGTCCAAAATTTATGATTATATGTTTCATAATAATTATCATTCATTTTCATATTCTTTTATAGTTTATATTAGATATTAATAGTCTATTTAATTATAACAAGCCATAGCTACTGCAGCTGCTTCCCGAAGAGAGGCTGCTATAAGAGGACATTACCCACCAGAGTTTGGAGATTCAAATAGTGTTGCGGAGGAGCTGAGCAATCAACACCACAATTAAGAACTTCTCAAGTAAAACGGACGAGGAGTTTCTTAACACCTTGTCCAATTGACACAACGACCATACCATTGCTCGCAAGTATTTTAATTTACATATTTCAATTTGTTTTAATGTATATATAATTTCATATAAATATAAGTTTTTAAGTTGTTTATAAACCTATGTTGCAGTCATCTCCAACAGCACAAGTTTATATCCTCGTGTTGATCCCACTAAAACATTATATGAATTTGATGAAACACAATATCAAGAACACTCTTCAGCTCCTCAAGCTATGTTTCCCATTTAATTTGTAATTTTAATTTATTTTTAGTTTGTTATATTTTTTGAAACGAAGAAACTAATAAATTTAAGTTGTTAATGGTTAATTAGGATTTGATCATGTTGGCTAGATTTTCTGCATAGCATCAAACCTAGGCAGTCATAAGATAAATCTCCATCATTTAACCGGTGAGGCTCCCGTGTCAGATTTGTCAATTTAAGTATGTTAATATCTAAATGGGGTTTTTACTTTAACTACTCAATTCACGAACCATAACTGAATAATTCTGCAGCAAGTAAGCCGATGTTTAAAGAAAGGAAAAGTTATAGAAGAAGGTAATTACATAAACATATAGTAGAAATGGGGAAGATGTGCATCCCAATCAGTAGATGGCAGAGTTGATTGCATGCACATAGAAGAATCCAATAGATATAAACACAAAATTCTAAAACAAAGGCGGCTCTAGATCTAGATCTAAAATAACACAAAGTTTATTAAAAGATCTAAAATTAAAAGTAAGAAACACAGTACACCGTGACACAAAGTTCTCCGAAAACCTGCTCCTTTGTATTCCTTTGCTCCAAGTGGCTCTTAGGGGTTCAGCACAAAGTCTAGAACACAAGATTGTTGCTTTAAAATTCTGATACTTAACCCGGAGGTTCTTTTCCTACTTATAGAATGTAGGAGGGAAAGTACAAATGGGAAGTCTAACTGAACTAAAACACAAACAAGTAAAGATGACATTTGGCAATCATCCTCCACTAACTTCTCCTTAAGCGACACATGTATCACTTAACTAATAAAAGTGTTCCACATAACTTTAAGCAATGGTTGCAAAACCAATAACTTTAAAGTTTTACAATTTCATCCGGGAACATAGAAAATAAAAGAGAGAATAGAAGAAGAAGTCATGCCAGCTATAACATTTATGTCTTCTTTTTGTTCTTATATCGGATATACTTGTCGAACATGTGATTCAGCATCTTTCCATCTCTTTTAGCCACTGCTTCCTTCTCTGTCCTAAACTACAGCAATCCTTCATTCAACACTTTGATGCACGCTTCCACATCTTCCAAGCTCGGCCCAAACCTTGCAATATCCGCTTGCAGCGCCACCAGCTTGCTAATAGAATTCATCGTGAAAGGCTTAGTAGCTTTATCAATTCTCTTTTGTACCATCAGAAGAGACCCTTCTAGGGAATTATGCACCTTGCCAGGAACGATCTACACGTATGAAGTAACACCTCCGACCACGTCCTCCTCAGTGAAAGAAATGATACTGTCTGGTAAGGATGATGTCCTACTCCCAAGTGCCTGCATCCTCTTCAACAAAACTCTGCAGATCTCCAAATGGAAAGATACTACAAACTCTAGCTGCTTCCCTTTCTCAACTGATCCATCCGGTACAATTTGTTCTACAACCAATACATCTCCTGGCAACTTGGTGATCTCCCCCAAAGTACTCAGGTTACTCTCAGCAACTGTATTCATGTCTACAATGCTCGTTACCAGTTGCTTCAGCCGATTTGCTGCATAATCCATAACCTTCAGGCGGGCTGACACTTCTCCAAGTTGTACAGAAGCTTGACGCATAATCAAATCCTTCCATTCGTCAATAGGTTTTACTTGATTTCTTGCATCCTCCATTTTTTGCATAAGATAATCACTCACCTGCTCTGAAATGGGTTGAATAGAAGGCTTAGCAACCTTGGCTATGATCTCGCACAATTGAGATACCTGCTTCTGAAGTTCTTCTTTCTCCGCCTTTTCACTGTCAAGCCTAAGGAATAGAGCATCTATCAATGTCTGCGTGTCCTGCTTCAATCCCTCAGTGGTGGCTTGACCGAGGGGTACTTTGGTTACTGTCACATCTTCTGTCGTGAGCTCATCGTCCTTTCCTTCTGTCGGAGTTGACATCTCAGCAAACTTCTCTCCTGAATCCTCGATGATCAACCTTGAAGTTACCTTAGCAACTTTAGGCCTTCTGTCTCTTCCGCCCAAATTCTGGAGTAGCTGCAAGTCGTGCTCCTCTAAGTTCATCTCCATTTTCGCTTCTAGGACCAACTGCGAAGCCACCCATTCCGAGAAGTTACTTCTCGGAGAATGAGAAGTCGCTGAGTGCACTACCATCACCCGCTCTGCCTCCTCTCCATCAGAAAGTGCCACCGTGTTATGGTTGCCATCCTCTGAATCATCCAAGGACAACGCTCTTTCGAACTCTGCCATTTGCAACTTCAACATCTCCTCTGGAACAGGTGTTGAACGGAGTGGCTGAGGAGAGAAGATGAATGTCGCCGGATTCAGTAGAGGCATGGAAGTATCCTGCTGCGGTGCAATAGTTGGTGAAGTACTGGGTGCTGGAGAAGTCGGAGCTAAAGCCATGGTCATAGAAGTGATCTTCTCCTTTGATTGAGATCTTCTGTGTACTTTCAACTTCTCGGACCTTCTGCTGCTTTTTCCTTCGTGCTTCCACTTGAGGGAATCTCCTGCGCCGAAGTTGCCCGTGACTTGATTCATCAAGGCAATATCCCTTCGTCAGCAGCCAGTTTGAAGTATTCACCAAAACAGCTCCAGATCTTTCTTCAAGTGTATGGCAACCTCCTACGTTATCCTGAAGTATGGCTTTATCTCCTCCCATTTGATGATAAGTGTCAAGTACCACATTCCCATCATCTTTAAGATCCGCAGGTATCCGCGCTAGTCCAAAGTTGAACACTTGTTTTGCTGACAGTCTGCTGAAATCTCTCTTTCTAACCTCGTACTCACTTTTGCACTTCATCCAGAAATCTTCTAATGAAGGCACATGTGCGTACTCCTGGGAGATCGTCTTCCTGGCTACTCCAAATGGATCAAAGTTCAACCGTACAGGGAAGAACTCTTGCTCATACTCGGATAACATCTGCGTCTCCATCCCCCGAGCTCTATGAATGCTAATGCAGTTGTAATGTCCCACAGTGATTGGGAAGAAGCCCGTAGACTTGTGCCGCTTTGACTGAAGGTCGTGTAACTCCACAAGTTGCCTGCTCAGCTCCATGGCGATCAATCTATCATTCGGATACCTGGGCATCTTTATTGGTTCTCCAGAAAAGCCCATAACCCTGAGGTATGTGAAATCTGCAAACTGAATGAATAGACTGCCAATCTTGGACACGGCTTCCCACGCTTCCTTGCTTACCATGTTGGCCTTTAAGTCTTTGTCTAGCCTGCAAATGAAATCATGGAAGAATTCATCGTTGACCACTTTGAAATCTTTTTCGCACGCAGGTACAGTAAGCTGTGGGTAGCATTCGAAAATGGGGTCCTTAGAAAGAACACCACATCTATCCAGCTTGAAAAAGACGCCTTGTGAAGCTGCAGCATACACCAAGTAGGAAGTCATTTTGAAGCTAAAAGTACGCTTCACGTTACGGAGTTGCTCACCAATGTTGTCACTAATAATTTCCGACCAATTGATTATGGAATCAATTTTGTTGACTTCAATGGTCCTGATGAAAGCATACATCCATGTACGGAAAGTGTAAGGATTCGCCTCGCCATTCATCCTGCATAGCAATTTGACCACATCATTGACCTCCTGCACCAAATTGAACCGCGGAAGAGTTCTTGGGAACTTTGAAAGAGATCTAAGCTTCTTCATGTATCTGTTATTCATTAAGCTCACGCAATCATCTTTATGCTTCTCCCACCTGCTACCGGCATCCTGAAGACTAATGGAAGTCACCACCTTTCGCACTGGAATCTTCAAACAATAATTGATTAACTCTGCGTCCAAACGAATTATTGTCTTTCCCGTAGCATCACGCACTGATCTGGATGAAGGATGGTAAGATCTAGCGCACTCCATAACAAACTCTGGCAACTGGGCTGTGCATGGAAAGGTTGCAGCTCGGATAATTCCACTGCTTTTAACCACACGCATGAGTGAAGTCTTTCCCACTCTGGATCTATTAATCAATTCGGAAAGAGGTTTTGGACCTAGATCTGTGTCTCCTACGTCTGCAAGTTTGGAAGTGATGCATGACTCCATCGTGCTTTCTTTTTCATCTCTCTTCACGATGGTTTTGTCTATCTTTGTCTGAATGATTCTTTTTCTTCTTACTTGGCCGGATTTCTTCAAAACTGGTGCAGATTTGGACAATTCTTTAGATTCAGAGGATATATGCAATGTATTGGACATTGATTAAAGCTCATTTTCTTATGTAAAGCACTTGTAATGAATTCCTGTAATTAATTCAGACAAAAATGGCTACCGAAGCATGAATAGTGAATTTTTCATTGTAAAAATCTGCACTTTTCAATCCTGCTGCCCCAAAAATTGATGTTTAATTTGCACAAAAAGAGAGCATGAATTCTTTCAACAACACCTGAGCACCCGTAACACCTATGCAAACAATTATGCAAAAACAAATCAACCTCCTTCAATGTATGCACCAAAATTGGAAGCTTTTAGCCTTGATTTCCATCTTGCTTTTAAGCAAAACTCCTTCTTCAATATGGGACGCACTTTTCCTCTGGGCTGCACTTCTTCACCTGTGAATTAATTTAATTAATCGTTATGACAGCCCATGCTTATATACCCCCTCATAATTCTATAATTAATAATTGACCCTTCCTATTCCTGGCAATTAATTAATTAAAAAATCATGCTTTTTCTCTTCAACTGATGTGCTAAAATTGCATGATTATGGGCAACCATCCATTAAATTAAAATTAATCCAATTTAATCATCCACTCTTCATTTCACTTAAGCTTCACAGTGTGCATTGACCATAACCACTGAAAATAAAATTTAATCTAATGATTTAATGCCTCAAAAATCATTAAATATATCCTAAATGGGGCACACTTTTTGACATGAAGGGGGCAGCCTTTAAATAAATTAAATTTAGTCAATTTAATCCATTTAATTCTAGTTCTTATATTCCCTTTTGACTTGTTGACTTCTTTCAAGCTTGGGCGCACTGCATAGAAGGATAAATTAAATTTAAATAATCACTTAAAGGCTGGAATTCTATTTCACCAAAGGGGGTGCACTTTTGTCCACAATATAATTCTATTGTTAAGACTTTTCCACAAGCCTGGGATGCCAAAATCTGCAAGGCAGAATCGGAAATATTATGATCCACTTAAGTGATTTGACTTTGACAATGGGATTATTATTCACTACAAGGCATGCAATCACATCCCATGATTTCAGCATAAGTAGAATTCTATTTTTAAAAACACATAGCAATAGGAATTTTTACCTTACAAGGTAAGCAATGAATTCCCGCCTACCTACTGCCTCTAATTTTCCCACTGCAACTTAAGTGAATTTTCTATCGCGGGAAAAAGTACCCTGCTAGGTAGGTACAAAGTTCCCGCCTTGCCTGTTACTTCTATTTTTCCCACTACAGCTTAAATCCTTTGTTTTCTACATATGCACCCAACCCCACAGGAGCTTTTCTAGAGCACGACTTCACTTTTTCCCAGTGAACCAGACCTCCGATGGTAACTTCCTTCTGGGCACAATGTACGTATGTGATCTCCAAATACTCCAGGCCAAGAATCAGGCTAACCCAGCAAAGGAATTGATCTAGAGAAATTTCATAGAAAACGAAATGGGACAACACAAAAACACAAAAAATTGTCTAAAAGTTACAAATAAAGCCCAAAACTTATTTTTAGTTAAAACCCTTATAGTATATAGGAATAATGATATGTTCGATCACAACAGAGTTTAAAACGGAGCACAAATTGCCTCAAACGGGGCCCAAAATAATTAAATACAAACTTCCCACAGACAACTCCTGATGACAGAATATAAAAATTTTGAGCATCTGGGTATTTGGTGAAAATGGCTAATATGGCTCTTTGGGAATATTTTGACGCAATACATGAACTTTCACGCAATAAAAACACAAAATGACCCATTATTTTAAAAGTACGAAATTTTTTTGGATAGGGTAGTCACATATTTCAAGATGAAATCTGGGGACACCACAATCCTCCTACGATTGGCATTGTGGTCCACACTGCTACTCTCAAACTTTCTGAAATGGATAATACCATACCAAACTACGCATATAGGTAATGTTTTTATCAAAAATGGAATAATTGAAATGGTTTATAATTTTCAATTATTCCATTCTTATTATGTTTGTCATTTCAATTTTCTATATGATTTATAATTGCAGTGTCTCCTCCACCTCCAAATCCATCTGTTAGTTTGAAAATAAAGATGCCATCACCACAGAATGTGAGGACAAGGGGTATTAGGAAACATATTTCGTTTCATCCACCAACTGCAAGCAAGGGTACCCTTAATTTAACATCTGAGTTTCCAACTTTTTCATTGGGCAATATTAATAGTGCAAGGGGTATTTCTATACTAAATGAAATTGATTTGGACGAGGAATATCTTGGGATTGAAAGCGAGGTGGAATCGGAGGCCCATGGAACTTTCAATCTACAAACTATGATTCATGGGTTAAGGCATCCTTCTCCGGTAAGACAACCAACATCAAACACTTCTCCAAGAGAAATTGTCTTAATGGATGATGAAAAAACAAGTTTTTCACCTGACAGTCTTTTGACTAACAATTGTTTAGTCATTGTTAATGATATGGTAACCAAGAATATTGAATAATTAAAATTGTGGGAGTTTAGGGCTAAAGTTTTGATCAAAGAAATTAAAGCCCGATTTCACCACTCCTAGAAACATTATGATTATAAGCTAAGTCACCAAGTTCGTGTCCGTGTCCGTGTCCGTGTCCGTGTCTGTGTCCGTGTCCGTGTCCGTGTCCGTGTCCGTGTTCGTGTTCGTGTTCGTGTTCGTGTTCAGCAAGGATTAAATTCGGATTAAGTTTGGCAAAGATAAAATTCGGAAAAAAAAATCATGATTAAATTCGGTTGTTATAATTTTCATTTTTTTTAAATAAGATATAAATGCACATTTTTTTCAAAATAGCTAAAACATTACTATATAAGCTTGAAATCTATATAAAAAGATGTCTCTGTTACATTTATAAACCATGCTTATCAAAGTTAAACTATGAGGAACATACGAAATCGTCAAAAAGTTACAATTAAGAGTCAAGACTCAGACTTAAACAAGTTCCAAGTCATCAAGAGCACTTGGTTGAGTTGATGCAGTGTCATCATCACTAGATGCAACACTCAATTCATCATCAAAAAAGTTAGGCTCATCCGCATCTGTTGTGTTATCTGGAATTTGATGTTGCAAAGAAGAGGTGGAGTCTTTTCTTGCGTTGTTCATGGAAAATTGTAAATTGCTATGAATATAAACAAGATATCCCAATTTTTCAAACAACTTGTTCCTCTTTGTAGAATAGATGTGGTCAAAGCAGCTCCAGTTCCTCTCACAAGCTGATGAACTTGCTCCTTGAATCATATTCGAATGGCAAAGCACTGCAATTTAGGTGTTTGTGCTCCATCAACTTGTGACATGTCATATTTGGCTGTTGACATTCTAAACATCCCTTCTCATGCCTTGTATTTCCAACACTGCTTTCTAATTAGACTTGCAGTTTCCGGATCTGATTTGAACTTCTCAATGGCGTTGTCTTTAGCCTTTTAAGACTTAGGTAGCCATATATTTACGGTTTAGAATTTTTTATTTTTTATTTTTTATATTTTATTTTATTTCCTATTGAATTTTAGTTTTTGTTTTTTAATATTCACTTTTAATTTCTTTTAATGATTTTTTTAATGTAGAACTTATATCTATTATTTATTTTATAAATTATTTTTAAATTTTGCTTTTTCAATTTTTTATTATTTTACAATTTGTCCATTTGATCTCATTATTTTTTAAGCATACCGTGACAAGTGTGTGTCGCCATCAATTTTTCGATACATATCATTTATTTTGGTGTTGCACACAGTTAGAACATCTCCTATTGCACTTTCTGAAAAATGGCTATGCCAAACACTGGTACTCTATTTTCCTATACCCTTCTCCTAGAAACTATAGACATTGAACTCTAATGCTATCTCCTTATATCTCATATTGTACAAATAACAAATCTTAGAGGTGATCAGCTATTTTCATCCACAACTGTCCGAGAATCTGATGTAAAATGAAGCAATATCATGATATAGTTGTCTAGCTTGAACGAGCCTCTGTTGTGACATTATTAATCGGAATTTGCAATGTTATTAATAATGAGTTAATACAACTCATTAATAATATAGTTAATAGTTGTGTCCAAGTGAACGTTGTTGAATGAACAACTTCCTGTAGCTATTTTGGTCCTGTGATGGATGTCAGTAGATATCCTAGGGATACCTTTGAAATTATCTCATAGAGAGCTGATCATCAGGGATCTGAAGATGAACATTGACTCAAGACCTATGTAGGAGATCAAAATATCAGAAAATGTAAGGCTCTATCATTATAATTGATGTCATTGATGTTATTTAACTACCAGATGGTTGTTACCAGTTGTAACTATATCAACTGTTTTGTGACTAATTCGTTCATAATATAATGACAGACACACTATCTCCATCAGTGGTATGAGATCTGCCTTCTCTTCCATATTCCATGCTTGTGCACGTCATTTCCAAGCATTGGCCATCAGAGCTTGTGTAAGCAAATCTATCACAACGAAATGGTGGAGAATTGACATTTGGTCAGCGGATTCTTCAGTGCCCGTTAGGGCAAGTTGGTGAAGTTTTCTCATCTTGATTTTCAAAGCACACTTTCCGTAACCATCGAAGGGCATCAGACGAGGGCAAAATCGACTGTGAAATTCAAAAGCACAGTTGCAAAGAAACGAGGGTCGAAGTAAACTAGTCGCATTTTCCTTCAAAGGCAAATGCACTGTTTTGCACCATGTACTATACACGCAATCACGGAAATCGACAGTCCACAAATTCCACGAATTTACAGTGCATTTCCGCCATTTTTGACGAGGGCATAGCAGAGCTAAATGCAAGGACACGAAAAAATTACAGTTGTGGAAGAGCACGTTTACCAGCCATTACAGTCAAACAAACAGCGCTGGACCCAGACGTGAATATAGTCACGATTTTCGCTATAGTTGCCATAACTTTCAGCTGGTAACTCAGAACGAGATAAACAGTCATTTTTTGCAGATTTCGATAGAATAACTGAGCTCATATTACATTGAAAATATGAAAATCATGGGTGATTGAAAAGGCACAATTGGAAATCACATTGCGTGAATCAAATTCGAGTGGCATCAACAAAGTTTCAGACTGTTTAAATCGACTAGGGCACGGAACTGTGCACATCGACAGTTGCAGCAAATTATAACCGGTATTTTATTCTCTATTTACTCATTTTAGGTAAAATACGCAGTTGTATTTATTTTATTTTATTAAGATCTATGGAAGATTCCAGTAGGAAAAATTTTCTGGTCAAACCACGCGATATACATGGAGCAAGTGAAAATGGGAAATGCAACTTATCGAATAACAACAGCGATTGTGGGGCTAGGTTGTAAATGGGAAAGCCTACCTGCACCACCCACCGATGCTAACGAAATTGACATCAGATTGGATCAAAGTACGAGATGATGTTGCGAAGAGCGGTTAATAGCCGACATTTTCAAGCTAAAACTTCAGTCCGATAGGTTCAAAATGGACAAAGGAGAAAGTCCATGGTGGAAGCCACATCAATAAGTCTGAGGTCCCTGATTTCAGATCAACTAGCAGGAAGTCCAACTGCGATGTGCTTGATGAGGATGCCAAAAGCAGTATTACTCAATAGCATGCAACCTAGCTATTCTAATATGGTCTTCACTTTGAGCAAAATAAATCCGAGTCTAGAGGATTTAATTTCTTCTCTGATAGAAGAAGAAAATAGAACCAAGAAGATTGATCTAGAAGAAACTGCAATGTATGTTAGAAACAAATCATATGCTAAAGGAGGATTCAACCCTTCTTTTAAACAAAAATCAACCTCCAAAGTTCCACAAAAAATTCTTTGTCACTATTGTAATGTTCCTTGACATGGTATTATGTATTGTAAGAAAAGAGCACAAGATTTACTTGATGGTAAATTGAAGGAGCCTTGATTTCTGAAAACAAAGACGAAGAAAGTGATTGGGATATGAAGTCTCCCCACTCTGATGAGGAAACAAATGCTCAACAAAGTGATGAAGACTTCTTGTATTGAGTAAAGAGTGCATTTTCATGGAGTACGGAGGCAACGGAGGCTAGAGGTCAATTAGCGACCTCTCGTCAGTCACCAACAATGGGGCCGCACGAAGCTGTGGTGACAGTGTGTGTGTATGTTTGTTTGCTTTTATTTCAGAGTTGCAGTTTGTTGTGTGCAGTACGATTTTAGAGTTCCTGTTTGAATAAGTGAAATGTTCACATTGGGGGGGGGACTGGAACATAGTCTCAATGTTCAAATTTCTCCCTATTCAATTTGTATTCAGTGAGCAGTGGTTCCAACATATTCCCTGAAGGAAAGAAATAGTAGACAGACGAAAGCACAAAGGAAAAGCAGCAATATGATATTTGGGTTGTTGGTTGTCCTGTAAAACCATCCTTTGTTTCAAGTTGTTGGTTGTCTTGTAAAACCATCCTTGTAGGTTGTTGGTTGTCCTACAAACCATCCAGAACATGAGCACGCATAGGCAACAAGCTGTAGAAGGAAGTGTGATTATTTTTTCTACCTTGTCAACATTAGGGGAGTGTATATTGGGAATTAATAATGTTAACAATAGGGGAGTGAATGTTACAAATATATTATGACATTATTAATAAATTGTAATATTATTAATACAACTCATATAAATAATATGGTTAATAGTTGTGTGTGAGTGAAGTTGTTGAATAAACAACTCATGTAGCTATGTTGGTGTGTGAGGGATGTGAGAGAAATCCTAGGGATAAGTTTGAAAGATTCATGGAGAGTGATATGAGGGATTGAAGATGAAGTTTTACTCTACCTTTGTAGGAGATCAAACATTATACAATGTAACCTCTATCATTGTAATTGATATCCTCGATGAATTTCTAAATTTGATATTATAATATTTGGTGTTTATTTCTTATTTTATTGTGCAGTTTTTATCAGTTTCACATGGTCCTCAACAACTCCCTCAATGCATGCATCCTGTAGAGATTCAATGTGAGGCGGTGATTTTTGATGAAATTTAAAATTGCTCTCCCTCTGTGAATTGTTTCATGTACCCATGGGAATTTAGCCAAGTCATGTCACAACAAATCCAAGCAATGTGTTGCACACGGGCTCCAATATATTTGTGGGTATTTCTCTACAATCAGCTTTCCAGCTCCCACACAATTTGCAGCACTGTCAGTAACCACTTGAACCACATTTTCCACGCCTATTTCAAACATGGCTTCCTCTAATATTTCAAAAATATACTCTGAAGATTTCTTATGGTTCGTGGTGTCTATCACCTTCAAGAACACAACACCTTGAGGGCAAGGCACCAAAACATTAATCAATGGTCTCTGACATATATCTGACCATCTATCACTCAATATTGTGCACCTTGTTGCCCTCCAAGAGGCTTCAACCTCAAATAATTTCTCAATCACCCTATCTTTTGACCTCTGTAAAAGAGTTGTTCTGAAAGCCTCTGAAGGAGGTGTGTAGCCTTTGCCAAACTCTGCAACTTTCTAAATTGCATTTCGAAAATGTGGATTCCTAGCTACATTGAATGGAATGGCACTTGATAAACAAACTAAGTTAAGCAGAATTGGAAGTTGATCAAAAAAATTTCCCGATTTCTGCTGAGTTTGGTGTCCTTGTGGCGATGTCGGCCCTGCTGGGACCGGCCCTTAACCCACCTCCTAATGCATCTGGAAGTCCCCCTCCACATGCTCCCTTAGGGTCCTAGAGAGATGTGACTGCTAGGTCTCCAAAATCTTCCCAATCTGTGAAGCTGTTGCATCCAAAGATTCTTGATGGGACTCTTTCTCTGTAGATTGTTGCACAGATTACCGATGTTACTCTGGCTTCAAGGGAATTGTCGCTGATTGGAAAATTCGTGGGCCCCCATCCCCTTCTAGACGAAATAAGAAAATGGGTTCGGATTAAATGGGCCCCATGTGGTCCATTGGAGATTGTTGCTCTACCATAAAGAAGATTTCGCACGGGTGCTTTTGGGCGGGCCATGGTTTTTTGGCAGAAGAGGCTTTTACCTCAGAAAGTGGTCTCCAAGATTCAATCCGCGTACTGAAACAATGACCCAAGCCTTGATCTAGGTTCGCCTCCCTAGCTTCCCTCTGGAGTTTTAGCATGCAGCTATCATTGAAGGTATTGCTTTTTCTTTGGGTACTCTTATTGCTATAGATCAAGCCACTAGAGCGGGTTCTAGATTCATTCATGCAAGATTTTGTGTTAATGTTGATATTAGCATTCCTTTGCCCAACTCCATTGAGCTTCACTCGGACTTGGGTACATGGGTGCAGCCGTATGAATATGAATACATCCCTCAGGCTTGCTCAGTATGTAAGAGTATAGATCACAAGGTCCGGTTTACCCATCAAAGCCCGCCCCTAAACCCAAGGAACAAACGCGTACTCCCAAGCTCAAAGGTAAATTTATTCCCAAGATTTCTAAAGAGGTTAGCAATTCCAATCCTTTTGATGCACTGCTTGAGGAGGGTGAAATCCCTTGGAGATGACTGAGTCTTAACCACCTCCATCCTCCGAGATTCCATCAGAACAGCCTGCAGTGCAGTTGGTTGTAGTAACACCATCTACTTCTGTGATTCCTGCATCGTTGCCTCCCTTGGAACAACCCTTTGTTGTCATAACTACTCCCTCCTCGGAGGATCTTGCTTCCTTCCATCCTCCCGTTTGTGTTGGGTGCTTCTTGGGCCATCTTTAAATATTGAAATCTCCCCCTGCCTACTTCAGAGGAATTTATCTCTTCAATTCCTATCCTCTCTTCTGGTTTTCCCCTTTTTGAAGAGAAAGCTCCCTTACCCTCTCCTATAGTTTGTGTCTGAAGAGCTCATCCCAACTCGAAAAACTAGAAGTAGTTGTAAAACACCTGTGGATATGGGTAGTAAAAAAGAGCTGGAAGACCTTCCAATCATGACAAGCTTCAACAAGAAGCCTCTCAAAATATTGCACAACTCAGGGTACTCTCACCATGCAGGGTGGGGGGAAATCCAAATCCAGAAAATGAAGATTTTCTCATGGAACATTAGGGGAATCAATGCTCCCCAAAAAAGAGTACTCAAACATTTCAAGATAAAACACTATCCAGACATCATGATGTTACAAGAAACTAAGCTGAAAGTATATGACATTTTGCCTAGAATATGGCCCTTTGCTTCCTTTGCTTCTCAAGGTATCTACTGGTAACTCAGGTGGCATATGTACTTTTTGGAATCCCAAAGTTCTTTTTGGAGAATGTATCATCAAAACACCCCACTTTCTGGGTATGTTCTTTCAAGAAATTGGATCAAATCTCGGTTGGATTGCAGTGAATCTCTATGCTCCTAACTCAAAAATGCATTGAGAAAATTTTTGGAAAGAGCTGCTAGATTTCCGGGACGACATTTACCTTGAATAGTTGTTGGAGACTTCAATACTCCTCTCTTTGGTGCGGAAAAGCAAGGTGGGGCTAATGCCAATGCTAGCAACATGGATTCTCTGGGTGCCTTTATTAGACAAGGTGAGTTCTTTGACTTTGACCTTCATGGAGCTTCCTTTACTTGGTCTAATAGAAGACTTGGAGGCAATCATATACAAATAAGACTGGATAGGATACTTAGCTCTATGGACTGGATTGGTCATTTCAATGATTTTTATCTGATGGTCCTTCCTAAGGTTGCATCTGATCATTGCCCTTTACTTCTAAATGCAACTCAACTTCAACAATCTAAAAATCCTTGTTTTAGATTTTAGCTAGCTTGGCTTTAAAATCACAACTTAGACAAACTTATTGAGGAATGGTGGAGGACTGACTTTCAGGGCTCTGCCATGTATAGATTTACTAAAAAGCTCAGTCATGTCAAACAACAACTCAAAGCTTGGAAAGTAAATATCTTTGGTGACATAAGGAAAAGAAAGGAACAGCTAACTCTGAAGATAGCTAAAATCTCTGCTAACATTGAGACAAGTGGCAGAACTACCACTTTGCACCAGCAAGAGTTAACACTTCTTACTGATTTTCACAACACCCTTGCTGAGGAGGAGATCTACTGGAGGCAAAGATCAAGGGAAATCTGGTTACAGCAGGGAGATTGTAATACAAAAAAATTTCATGCCACTGGCACTAAGCATAAAAGTAGAGATAAAATTAAGGAGCTCCTGACAGTGGATGGAAGGTATTTGAACAATGAGGATTTTATTGCAGCTGAGTTGGTCAATTTCTATTATAGTCTTCTACAAGAAGAGGGTCCTCCTCGTGAGGAGGATAGCCTTGATATGTTGCAACATATTTCTACGTTGATTTCTGAGGATTTTTTTTATTTATTTTTTTTATTAATACTAAGCTCACTTAGCCATTTTCTATGGAAGAAATTCATAGAGCTCTTTTTGACATGAAGGGAGACAAGTCCCCTGGTCCAGACAGCTTTCCCACAGCCTTTTTTCAATCCTATTGGCATATTATTAAGTCGGATCTGCTTGATGTTGTCTCTGAATTCCAAAAGAATGACTCTCTCTTTAAGGAATGGAACAATACTTTCTTGGCTTTAGCTCCTAAGGCTCTGGGATCTAAATTGGTCTCAAACTTTCCACCTATAAGTCTTTAAAATACTTCCTACAAGATCATCACTAAATTGCTGACAACAAGACTATAACCTTTAATGGATAACTTAATCTCGTAGTAGTAGAATGAATTCATTGGAGGTCGGCTGATTCAAGGTGGGGTGATTGCGGATTATGAAGCCATTCACATAGCCTTTCATACTAAAACGGCATGGATGATCATCAAACTTGACATGCACAAGGCCTTTGACCGGGTGAGTTCGACTTTCCTTCTAAAAGTGCTTAAAAATTTTGGCTTTTGCAATAAGTGGCGCTCTTGGATCCATAGTTGCATCTCTTCCCCTCAGCTCTCTGTCTTAATGAATGGTATTCCCACTAGTTACTTCGCCAATAGCAAGGGAATTAGACAAGGTGACCCTTTATCACCTTTCTTATTTATCCTCGTGGCCGACACACTTAGTAGAGCACTCATTGCAGCAAAATGCTTTGAATGCATATCAGGAATTACCATTGCCTCCAGAGTATCTGCAACTACTCACAGTCAATTCGCAGAAGACACTCTTCTGTTGGGTGCAGCTTCGGTGGTAGAGGCTAGAATTTTGAAAAGAATCTTGGACTGTTATCAATCTGCCTCCAAACAGCTTATTAATTTCACCATGAGCAACATTGCTTTCATTAATACTCCCCCTCGCAGGCAAAGAAATATTGTGGCCATCTTTGGATGCAATATTATGGATCTTCCATCCTCATACTTGGGGCTCCCTCTTTTTAAATGAAGACGGACTTAAAACTCTCTGGAATCCTATTGTTGAAAGATTTCAAAAGAAGCTTGCTAGTTGGAAAGGTGCTCTACTCAGCCAAGCTGGTAAACTTCAGCTGGTTAAAACAACTCAGCAAAGTTTTCCTATATATTTTGTCCCTTTTCAAAATGCCTTCCGTGGTGGTTGCGCATTGAACAAATCCAAAAACAGTTCCTATGGTCTGGATCTTAAGAGCGTAAAAGGATTCATTTGGTTTCTTCGAATGTGGTCTGCAAGCCTACTGCCCTTGGGGGTCTTGGGCTTCGAAGAGTTTCTGAAATGAATATAGCTATGTTAGCTAAACTTGGCTGGACTATTGCTTCCAAAGGTAAATCCCCATGGGCACAGCTGTTGATTTCCAAATATCTTTCTTCTCAAGAAGGCTTCTTCTCTATTGATATACAGAATGGCTCTGCTATTTGGAATTCCATAGTCAACACTCAATCCCTGTTGCAGTCAGACACTAAATGACGGTTAGGAGATGTAAGGCACATTGATTCCTGGAAAGACTGGTGGATAGGTGAGAAGCCCTTAGTTTGTAATTCCTTTTGGGATCCTATTAGGTATCATCTCTCTAGATTATGTCGTAAATTTAAATTTAAATTTAAAGGCTAATGTCCAAAAGTAACCAAAAAGGTTAATGGGACTACAAGAGGAGCAAAGAGAACAAAACAATGCAGGAAAACAAAGACAAAGACAAAAGAAATACAAGAAGCAACAGGAAAGAGACAAGATACAACAAGTCTATGTCATGCTTAAGAGGTTTTACGCCTGGTAGATCGTGACTGGTGTGTTAAGTCATGAGCTCGTTTATGCCACCAATGTTGTGTAGAAGGTTGAAGGAATGAATCAATAGTTTGAGACCCAAGGCTGCCATGATGATGTTTGAGGAGGCCATATCTATGTTGGGTCATCTTCCTAATAAATAAAGCTACACACCTTTTTGTCTTCATAATGGATAAGGACTCGTAATGAGCCTTGAGTTTCTTGGAAGAGACAATAGTACCTGTCACGGATCTCATAGTACACAGAACAGCGAAATATAAAGTGATCCTCTGATTCAAGTTCATTGTTGCAAAGTGTGCAAGAGCATTGGTCTCTAGGAATGTAATGCTCTGTCTCCATGTGAAGCTGGTGAGAACAAACTCGTAGTTGGCCCAAGGGGAATCCCAAACCAAGTGGAAGCCTAATGTATTTGGGGGGAATGACACATTCATCTTCAATTTGGTGATAATGCTCCAAATAGTGGTGCATTTTTGTTGGCAATGAATCTATTGGTTCAATCCAATTTGATTTTATTTAAGCTTTGTAGATCTCCTCTCTAATTCCTCTAGGAATTTCCCTTCTTAGCATGTGGGGAGAATTAATAGAGAATGTGAGAGGGAGAAGACGATTAATATCCAATCCAATGCTTTGGAGGAAAGTTGTACAATGTGCATACCAAGTGGTTTGGATCCCCAATTCACATAGCCTCATGGATGATTGGAGAGCCTTGAAGGGATATCTATTCTGCCCAGTTGGTGTATCTGCCATACATCTTAGTCTATGAAATAGCATCACAAGATGAAATATAGTTGAGATACGGAGAGGGTGCATGCCAAATTCAGCCAAGATGATTGCATCTGGAATTGAGTGTTTTGCCCGGAGAGTCCTAGATAGCATGGAGACGAGTACTCTATCAACACGAGCCCAACCAATGTGCCGAAGATCAGGGCCCCAAATCTCACAACCATACAACATTGTTGGTGTCACTAGAGTTTGGAAAATGCGCAATTTTGCTTTGGCATCTTAATATTGAAGCTGGAAACATTGTCTCTCAAGTGTATTGAGAGCTGCATAACCTTTACATAATCTCTCTTCTGCTGCATGAAGCATTTTTAGAGGGCCCGTGAAAGTCACTCCAAGATAAGTGTAAGAGGAGACCACTTCCACCAAGTTTCCTTTCGTATAACTGTTAATGGATACATCGACAAGACTAAACTTTTGCCTTGCTGGCTCTTACCAACCTGGGAAGGTTGTAGCTCAATCCAGATGCAGTGTCTTGACTGCCTCAAGACCCTGCTTTCTTCACATTACATCCAGTTTTCTCAGATGGAAGATTCTCGCATCTGGCCACTCTCCCCCTCAGGAGTCTTTTCTGTTAAAGTTGCCTATCTTTCTATCCAGCATCCCACTTGTGGCCCCCCTTTCAAACAAATTTGGATACCACAAGTTATTCCCAAGATTGGTTTTTTTGCTTGGCTCTCCTCTCGTGACTCTTTTCTCTTAGGAAAAAATCTTAAACATAGAGGTTTTTCTCTCCCAAGTCGTGTACTTTGCCTTAATGCTCTGGAAACTTCTGCCCACCTTCTTTTGCATTGCCCCTTCTCTCACTCCCTTTGGGGTCTCCTTTTGGGCTATTTTTGGGTTTCAAGGGTTTTCCCCTCCTCTCTTTCAGATGTTATTCTTCAATGGAAATCCCCATTCAGCCATCCACTGTCAACTCTAGCTTGGAAACTCCTATTGTTGCATACCATGTGGAATATCTAGAGAGAGGAATTAAAGAATCTTTAAGGATCGGTCTCAAGATCCACGACTGGTTTTTTCGGTTGTATTTTCTGGTTTTCAAGAAAATTTAAACTACTTCATCTGGAAGCAGCTTAAGCAGAAAGTTTCTCTTAATCTAATTGATCCTTGGTATAAGCAATTAGATCCTCCTTCCTTTGTTGCAGCTAGAACAACCACCTTTTGGTCCCCTCTCATGTTGGTTGGCTTAAAGTGAATGTTGATGGTGTTGCTAAAGGCAACCCGGGAGCCTCAGGCGGTGGGGCAATTCTCAAAGATGATCTAGGTCAATCTTTGGTTGCTGCTACAGTTAATTTTGGCACAGGAACTAACCACAAAGCGGAAGCTCTGGCTATTCTCAAAAGGATGGAGTTGGCACTAAGAATTGGTTTGGTCATCTTATTGTGGAAAGTGACTCCCTCAACATGGTCTGCATCCTCAATTCAAATGAGCCTGCAAGATTGACTATAAGCAACATAATTGATGACATCCGCAGTCTGCAATCTCGTTTTCAAAATATCATCTATCAGCATATTTATAGGGAAGGAAACAAAGTTGCGGACTTTTTGGCTAACTTGGGGTTGTTTACTGAAGATCAACAAATTTGGATAGGTAACTTTCATGGGAACATACTCTCAGTGTTAGCAAATCATCGCCCTAAAGCTTAATACTCTTTTGGAAATGTTGTTTATTCTTATCATTGCTCCTTTTGCTTCTTTTTGGATCAGCAAAGCTAATATCCTAGCCTATCCCCCAGTTGTTGGCAGAAGCAATTATTTCACCATTATTACCATTTATTGCCATGAAGAGACGCGTGTGTGTGAGATGGATCTTTTAATCATATCTCATTTGAAGGAATTTTTAAATTATGACAGCGCCTTGTCAAATTGTCCTTTGGCACGTGTGAGTGACGATTCCAGCGAAGCTAAGGATCCTTTTTAAATCCCCTTGGAAATTTTTTTTAATTGTCGGTCGCTTTCATTCTTGTCGAAATGGGGGGTTCCCTTCGCCAGAGTTGACCCTGCTAATTGTGATGAACTGCAAAAGGACCTAGATGTTTGGAACCTTCTGCAGGAAAAGGGGGTTACTCCTTTCATTGAGCAGCTTTCTGGACATTCCGTTAGAGGTTCTAGGAACATTCTCGCGTCATGGAAGAAGGGGAAAGTCAAGGTGGGTCGGACTAAAATCGAGATTTCGACAGACTCCATAGCCTCTGCCACGGGCCTTCTTGTTGCTGGAAATATTTACTTCAATGCGTTCACTTAAAGCTGAAATGGGAGATTTTTTAAAGCCAGGGGAGCACCTGAGAAAATACTAGTCTGGCTACGAACGCGCCTCTTTGCCTCCCCTTGGGACAGAATCACACAGCAAATTAAGAGATATTTTAAGTTAGAAGGGAGATACAAATTGATCTACGGGCCCCATCTCTTCCTTCTGGCCCACTTCCGCCATGGGGAAAAAAATTTGGCAATTTTTTTGTTTCAATCTCTGGATTTGTCAATTAAGCAAGCTTACGAAGATGAAGGTCCTCTCCTTCATCAAGGTCTCCTCTTTTTGTTATTTCACGATGCTGCCTCCCTCGGTGATTTGGCTCGTTTTCCGCCCAAGATTTACAAACCCTCGTCGTGGCCCACCCTTTCCTCTCCTTCCATCACTGCCCCCACCCGTCGCCTCTACCGCCGCCTCGAGCTCCCACCTAGTTCGGACTCCAAAGTTGTAATCATGGGCCAGCGTGGTGTTGCTTCCCTTCTTTCCGCCTCTCTGCTTCCATCCCCTTCTCCCCACACTACCTCTTCTCCTCCTGTGGCATCTGACTGTGTTTTGTCTTCTCCCATCCTTTCTCCGACTTCTGCCACGAGTGTTGGTGCGTCGTCTCCTGGTCCCTTGGGTGATCAAAACATTCCAGAGGTTTTGCTTGGGCTCTCCACTATGTATTTGGATTCTCCTCCTACTACTCCTTTGGGTTCGCTTATCATCCTGAGTGCGGATACTAATTTAACTGACGCTTCGGATGTCCATCCAAATACTGCTCCTTCAGTTGTACAGGATGCTGACATTGCTCTCAATGTTTTAGATAAGCTCAACAGAGCCTTTACTGTTATTAGAGACTGGAAGGAACATACTGATCAAACTTGGAAATATCTTAAGGCTGACTATAGGGAGCTCATCAAACTAGTTGATACTATGGCTGACAAGAATCCTAATGTTGTAACCAATGATGCACCTAATACTCTGAAAAATATGCCTAATATGTTACCCCTTCTGGGGCTTCGTTTCGTTTTGGTTTTTTTGTTGGTCTCTGGACATGTTCCTTATTTACTGTAATGTTTTATCTAGCCTAATGGGCCTTTTGTAAAAGGATGTCGGTCCTTTCAAAACCCTCACCATTTACCCTTTTCCAAAAAATGGAATGGCACTTGAATAAAATAAATCGGCTAATGCATCATCCACATGTTGTTTTTCTATTGGTTTCCACAAATTTTTCAATGTTGCACTCCCCATTGATCCACCTATTGAGGTGTTGGGCATACTGGTAGAAGAAGACACAACAGATGTCGTGAACTTAGACACAATTATATGTTTACTTATTTATTTAAATTAAAACAATTATAAATCAAAATGTAATAATAAAATATAAAAAATAAAAAATAGAATATTAAATATAAATAATAAAATATATTTTAGAATACAATTATAAATTATAAACTACAAAATATAAATCGATAATAAACTATAAAATATAAGCCAAAAGTAAATTACTATTTTAAAGTTTATACTCAAAAACCTTAACCTAATAGAGCCATTTCTAGTTCTAATCTATGGTATACCTAAATTCTTTTTTAGCCTTTAGGCAAAACACATACCTAGTAGAGGGCGGCGGCGCTAGTAATGTGTTGTGGAAACCAAGTCGTAGGTGAGAGTCAAGGTCACAATTGCTGGTGAGAGCCAAGGTCGCAGGGCGCAGTGCTTTCCCGCAGTCCACAGTTGCAGGTCGCAGTCAAAGATGCAACTCAACCGTCGTCAAAGATATTTGTTGGCAAATAGATGTTCTAGATGAGCGTTGGTCTACCCAATCACACTCTACACTCACACTCATTTCACTGCTCAGTCCACTGCTCAGAACCATCCACACTCAAATAGGCAAAACTATTTTACTCGATTGCTCAATCCGTAGTCACACTCCACACTCGACTACTCAGAACCGTCCACACTCGACTACTCAGAACCGTCCAAACTCGAACTGCTCAGAATATTATAAAACTCAAAAAAACTTGCACTTGACTGCTCATAATGATTAAACTCATACTCCCGCCGCCTTTTAAAAAGTCTGTGATATGTTTTAGGCTTTTTTAGGGTTTTTTAAAAAGTTTTTTTAAGTTTTTTTAATGATGAATATGAACGAATATTCGCCTTTTTTTTGGGTCAGATGAGGTTCGGCGATTTTCGAACTTCATGTCCAAAAATCGCCAAACCCTGTGACTTAGATTATAAGCATTAGAAACAGAAACGATGTCAGATAAAGCTTGATTCATCAAAATATCAAGCTGATGAATCAAGCTTTATCTAGTATTGTTTTTGTTTCTAATGCATACAATGATAATGTGTTAGGTATAATGTTGAATAGAATTGAAAATTTAAATGCAAAAGTACAAGCCTACCACAATATGTGGTCAAGAGACGAGCCTTGTAGTTATTGCAAATGCTAAGAAAGAAAAGGCATTGGTAAGTTTTAATAAATTTTCAAATAGAATTTTACTATATTTTTAAATTTTATTAATTACTTTTTGTTTTTTGAATGTAGCCAAAGTATCAGAATTTGAAGAATGAGGCAATAGTGTTTGATGCTCATTTAAAAAGTGCAAGGAAAATATTAATTGCAATTGTTGATTTGAAGTAAAAGCTTGTTACTTTAAAGAAGCAAAATAATACCTTAAGAAGGATCATAAAGGAAAATAGAATAGATCCTAAAATATTGTTAAAGAAGAAAATAGAAGAGGATCCAACATTACTGTCAGTTAGTGATGCAGCCAATCCAGAACATAAAATACTTTTGAATATCAATGCAGCCGCGAAGGATCTTGTTCAGTCAGGAGTATTAAAGGAAGGTTTTGTACCAAAGAGACAATAACACAAACAAAAGACTAAACTTCTTAAGGTTGAAGCTACACTATGAAAGTAAGAAAATCGTCTTTTGTAAAAATGGCTTAGGAAATAGCTTTCAAAAAAATTGGTTGTAAAAAAGTTTTTGTATTCAGACAATAAAAAAATATATTGTTCCTGTAATTTTAATCTTCTTTATTATATAAAAATATTGAGAGTTGCAATCTATGTTGTGTTGTACTTGTATTTTATTTATAAATAATATTGTGCTCAGAAATATTTAATTATGTATGATATTAAATTATCTAACTGGTAGTGGTGTAACGGTTCTTGGGTCTCATAGTAACTGGGAGGTCCAACATTCAAATCTCGGCTCCATGTTAAGGCGACCTACTACCAATGGTTTGGATACCCTGTTGATAGGGCACCACAATAATGTGGTTTAATTAGTGGGCTAGTTGAGAGCTTAAAACTTCCATCCTTATATGGTTCCACGGCCGGTGTGGGCTGGTGATGCCACAAAAGGCTAGGGCCCTCTCCTTAGGTAACTCAACCAAAAAAAAGTATGATATTAAATTATTTTCAATTTCAAACGTTGTATTTAAAATTGGATTTATTTTTTAACACAATAATATGCTAAGATATAATTATGTATTTATAAGACAAACAAATCTAACATTTGTTGATTAAAAACACTAAACAAGACTCAAAATATTATTCAATAAAGAACACCACTCTATAATAACTAAAAAATTACAAACTTATAATGTGATATGAAATTTGAATTCTAGAAATACTATGTTCATGAATCTTTAGTCAAAATCAAGTAGCTCAAACAATTCTTGACTATTTAATTCTTCAAACTTCAAACTGTTATCTAACCTTTCGTTGTTATATTTAGTCAATGTCAATGTTTATGTCTTCTTTGTTATC
Source organism: Taxus chinensis (assembly GCA_019776745.2). Classification (NCBI taxonomy): domain Eukaryota; kingdom Viridiplantae; phylum Streptophyta; class Pinopsida; order Cupressales; family Taxaceae; genus Taxus; species Taxus chinensis. Next base: position 655,206,251 of record CM034155.1, on the reverse strand, counting down.
CATATTAGTATTACAAACTCCTCTCCTTTATACAAGAGAATTCCATACTGCCATTACTCTTTCTTTCATAAGGAAATGTGTCCACAGCATATCATGAAACATACAATCTCAAACAAGTCTCAAGATTTTTATCCAGTCTATTTCAATATTTTGATTTAACAAATGTTAATGCACTAAATACCCTTTCCGTCTTCCACTAATCCCAATATCATAGTTTGACACAGTTCATACAATCGGAAATATTCACTAATGCTTTCATCTGGGGACGTGGGGGAAACATTTCCCCCACGTTTCCCACAATGCATGCTTGGTGGGAAACGTCCTGGGGACGTCTGCAGAGGGAGGGAACATCCTGGGAAAGTGGGAAACGTGTGGGGGACGTGGGGGACGTCTGGACGTCCCCCACGTGGTCTACCGCACTTTTAAATTAAAAAACATAAAAACAACACTCTAAACTTACTTTTTTTAATTGTAAATCACTTATAATATAAAAGCAAACATTACTAACCTAACCCTAACCCTAAAAGTGCAATTTTATGTTATAAATTTACATCAAGGGCTCATTTCATATTCACACCAAGCAAGAGCAAGAGCAAGAGTGAGAGCAAGAGCAAGAGCAAGAGCAAGAGGGAGAGCAAGAGGTATTTATAATTTTATTTGCTTACAATACTTGTTAAAGTTTTTTTTTTTAAAATTTAGATTATATTTGCAGTTTTTAGGGGCTTTTTTTAGCATTTGCATCTACATTCACAATGTAATCATGCATATAGTTTGCAGAATTTTACAAAATGCATATTGCATAAGGTTTGGTTGTAAATGGTTACATTTTTTTTTTAATTACATTTTTATTTCTAGTTTAAAATTTAGATTATATTTGCATTTTTTAGGGGATGTTTTCTAGTATTTGCATCTACATTCACAATGTAATCATGCATATAGTTTTTAGGATTTAAAAAATGCATATTGCATAGTGTTTGGTTGTAAATGGTTACGTTTTTTTTTAAATTACATTTTTATTTCTATTTTAAAATTTATATTATATTTGCATTTTTTAGGGGTTGTTTTTTAGCATATGCATCTACATTCTTAATGCAATCATGCATATAGTTTGTGGGATTTAAAAAAATGCATCTTGCATAGGGTTTGGTTGTAAATGGTTACATTTTTTTAATTACATTTTATTTCTAGTTTAAAATTTATATTATATTTACATTTTTTAGGGGCTGTTTTTTAGCATTCGCATCTACATTCACAATATAATCACGCATATAGTTTGTAGGATTTAAAAAAATGCATATTGGTTACGTTTTTTTTTAAATTAATTCATTACATAATCAATCAATCATATAGTTATGGTTGTTTTTAATTCATTGCAGCAATCATCACCATGAGTTCTTCTTCTGAGTATAAGTATGAATCAGGGTAGGAGAGGGTTGAACGAGAAGTTGAGATAGGTGGCCATGGAAGAGTTGGTGATGCCACAATGAGGGAGAGTGGAGAAGGCACACAAAATGTAGTGGCAACGGCAATTGGTAGTTCAATTGGTAGTGCTACCAATTTCCCCTCTCAAATGTTGTCCAAATTTGCCATTGGCGCATTTGATAAGAAGAAGCCATTGCGACAATTTACCCAAATAATTGATAACCCCATCTCCAAGTCTGGAGAGGGGATCAAAGTATGGAAGTGCAACATATGTGCACTGACTTGGCATGGCAGTATCACTAGGACCAATGCACACTTGGTGCACATTACAGGAAGGGGGGTTGGCACTTGTAAGGGCCTTTCACTAGAGCAGAGAGCTGAGATGGTAAGAATCTTCAATGGAAATACTACAGACAATGTGCCAGAAGTTCGTGGTTTTACTCTGGCTGGCAAACATAGTAATACTCTGGCTAGTTCTAGTTTTGGGGTGTCAAAAGTGGAAAGCAGAGGGTAGAGAAAGGCTGTGGGGGCAGCCCCAAATTCAGTTGTTGACATGTTTGATTCAAAGGCAAGGGAAGAGGCAGATGATGCTATTGGGAAATTTTTCTATGTTGCAAGGATTCCAATTAATGTCGCTCGCTCTCCTTATTACAAGGAGGCTATGGCTAAGGTTGCAAAAGCAGGTACAAGTTATGTGCCTCCTAGAGACACAAAACTGAGGACAACAATCTTGGATAGAAACTATTCCAAGGTTAATCTGTTGATGGAGGAGATGAAGGTGACATGGGTGTCACATGGATGTAGCATTATCATGTATGGGTAGACGGATTTTAGACACCGTCCTCTCATCAATATCATTGTCTCTTGCAAAGATGGACCGTACTTCTTGAGAGCAATTGATTGTTCTAAGAAGCGGAAAGATGTTGAGTTCCAATATCAGATTTTGAAGAATGTCATTGAGGAGGTTGGACCTTCAAACGTTGTACAGGTTGTCACAGATGCAGCTTATGTGTGCAGAGCAGCAGGCAAGCTAGTGGAGCAGGAATATAGGCATATTTATTGGACTCCATGTTGTGTGCATGCCATGAACAATGCATTGAAAGACATAGGGAAGATTCAGTGGGTCAACCAGATAGTGACTGAGGCTGGGGACGTGCTGAAGTTCATATGTAATCACCACACATCATTGGCACTTTTTCGAAATTTTTCGAAGAAGAAATTTTTGAAACCAGTTGACACCCACTTTGCATCCTATTTTATTTTGTTGGAGAGGATGTCTGAATTGCAAGAGCCCATGTAAATTATGATTATGACACAGGATTGGACTAGGTGGCATGAGTCCAAGACAGACCAAGGGAAAAGAGTGAAGGAAGTGGTGTTGCGGGAAACATTTTGGGTTTATATGAAATGCATCATATCAATCATAGCTCTAGTTTTTAGTGTCATCAAATATGGGGATTCTAACAACCCCAATCTTGGTGAGATCTACGAGTGCATTGACAGCATGCTTGGGCAAATGAAGGCAGTTATTCGGGTGAGGGACCCCACTTTGGAGTTCTATAATGAACATATACAACCCATTATTCAGCAGAGATGGGAGAAGTTGAACACTCTTCTTCATATGGTTGTGTATGCACTGAATCCCAAATGGTAAGTGGAGAGGCCAGGCAGAGTTATCCCATTGGATGATGATAAGGTGAAGAAGGGCCTTATGAAGGCCTTTAAAAAAATGTACTCCACAGGAGACTTCACAAATCAGATTGGAGTGGCTCGACTTCACTGAACTTGATGGGTACAAAACATCAGCAAAGGCAGACAGGGTAACAAAAGCACAGGAGAAGCCAGTGAGTTGGTGGCGACTATATGGGCTTTCAGGACTGCTGCGACAACTTGCCATTCGCGTCCTTTCCCAGGTTTCTAGCTCCTCTGCCTCTAAGAGGAACAGGTCTACATATGGTTGGATACACTTTATTAAGAGGAATAGGCTTACCTCTGCGAGAGCGGAGAAGCTTGTAGTTGTACACAGTGCTTTGCGTCTTATGGATCGCAAGACACCTGTGTACAAACAGCCCCTAGCATTACAGTGGGATGTAGATCCCAAGGAGCCAAGGCAGGTTGAAGAGGACAATACTGTGCAGCGGGGATTGATTGGGCTTACTTTGAGGATGAGGATGCTAGTACCAGCGAGGAGGAATTCATGGATATTGCTTCAGATGTTGACTCTGATTTTTAGGCTGATAACCTGATACTTGTAGTTGTCCTCTTTTTTTGTAATATTGACAATAGACAATTGTTGGTGTATTTGGCTATGAGATTAATGATATGAATATCAGCTATTGTCACTTGATCAATCGTAATTTAGAATGGTTTTACTTTTATATTTTATAATATATTTGAACTTTCAGTTTGTCTCAAATTCAAAATTCAAAGATGTATTATGAATTTTCAATTTATGACATTAACATATTGATATTATAGTATTAAGGAATGTATTTGATGTTTATGAGTTCAAGTTTCACCTTATTTAAATCTCAAATGGTTTTATTTCAGCTTATTTATATAATTTAGTCACTATATCTTTATATTTCAAATATTTATATATTTTTTAATTAGTCGTCCCCCCGCCGTCTTCAAAATTTAGAAATGTTTTTCCGTCCCGGAAACCCCATCCCCCCGTCTCAAGTAACTAAAATATATCCAACTACTAAACCTATGTCCTTGAAAACATTCATTAAAGTTGTATATCCCATCTAATGTTTGACATACTTGTTTTCTCAGCCTAACGAAGTCGACTATATAGATGGATCTTTCTTGAGCATGTTTTGTTAAGCAATTGATTTCACTCAACATGAGTACAATACCGCAAAGTGTAGACAATGTTTCCAAATCTGTTAAGCAGTAAAACAAATCTTTTACCTTGTCAACTTCCATATGGTACATAAACATAAAACCAACTAACGATGGATATTCGTCTAAAATTTTGCGTGCAAGCTCATACATGGAAATCCATCTTGTATCAACATCTTTAAGAAGTTTTCTACCATTTGTCACTTCAATTGCAAATTTCTGAAACTCTACAAATATTTTTGTATTGCTTGACATATACGCATACAATTTGCAAATAAGTTCTTCCACTTTTGTGACATTTTCAAATGTGTTAACTATTTTGTATGCAAGATTCATCCTATGAGCCATTAAATGAATTAGAATCGTATAAGGGGAAACTGTTGTTTGTAGGCGAACACATACCACTTTTATGACCCTGCATTACTGATGCACCATCAGCACCAACACAAACAAGCTTTGTAGCTATTGAATATTCATCCATCCCAGCTATATACTTCAAATTAGAAATAATCAATTTGTAAAGATTTTCAGCATTGCAATTTTTCATCATTTTATTAACTAGAAGATGAGGTTGCCTTGAGTGGTTCTCAAGAGTATAAGCATGCATGCAAACCCAAAATATGTTGACCACTGTTGTAACCTCATCAATGGAATGGGAGATAAAACTTGCGTTCTTGACTCTCTTTCAAATCCTCTTTTTCAATCATTGCAAGACATTTTTCCATTTCCCAAGCACTGCTATTTCACCAACCATTAAACTTAAACAAATTCTTATATTCTGAAAATTTTGAAACAGGTCTGCCCATTTTTAGAATGAAGAATATAGTAGAAAACTGTGTTTTTTGAATTAAAACAATCAGCTATTGGTGTAAACGCTCGACAAACCAACCCCTAAAAGTAACTTGTACCAAGAAAATTTAGGCATCCCATTCCTATTCCCTACCCTAAAAATTCGCCAAATACAAATTTCAAAAACCGGAATATTCGTGAATTAACGAATATTCGCCACTAAAATTTACACTGCGTAACAAGAAATAATGAAAGGTACGCTGTAAAAGTTAAAGAAAAACTAATTAAAGATTTTGAAATGACAGATTTGGGACATCATTATTATTTGGGTATTGAAGTGATTCAAAAATCTAGGAATATTTTCATCACGCAACAGAATTATACTGATGAAATTCTAAGAAAATTTGGAATGAGAGACTACAAACCACTCAGCACACCCATGGAACAAAATATGAAGTTGACATCAGATGATATTGCAGAGTGGGAAGATACAACTAATTATAAACAACTCATTGGCACTCTAATCTATGTAACCACAACTATACCATACATTTTTTTTGTTGTTGGTGTTCTTCGATATCTAAATGGAACTCATAATATTGGGCTACAATATTCTAAGGCAGCAGATTTCAAACTAGTCAGATATTCAAAATCAGACTATAGAGGTGATTTTCAAGATGGAAAATGTACTTCAAGTTTCTTGATGAATTTAAGATTAGCATTCATCACTTGGAAGTCAAAGAAACAGTTGGTGCAAGCAATTTCTTCAGCAAAAGAAAAATATATGGTGGCTTCAAAGGAAACTAAAGAAATACTATGACTCACAAGGATTCTTGAGGATTTGCAAGAAAAACAAGTTTCATCAAACACCACTCGTTGTCAATAACACTTTTGCAATCTAAATGGCAAGAAATCCGGCACTTCACAACCAAACCAGGCACATCAACATCAAATTTCATTTGATTCAGCATTATGTGAAATATGGCAGTGTCAAATTGATACATTGTCCAACTGCAAAGCAACCAGCTAATATTCTGACCAAAGCACTTGGAAGAGAGAAATTTGAAAAATTCAAAAGCATGCTTGGTCTCACTATAACCCCTACAAATTAAGAGTGGAAATGCAACATTATGTACACAATTCTTTGGAATAACACAAAATACCCCATTGGTATGTCTATAGACTCTTTAAGCTCCTTCGAGAAATCTACCTCAACTCAACTCTCGGACCCTTCATAGCTGTTGAGAAGAGTAAAATATATTGAGCTCACAGAAAACAAATTTTCTAACGAGATGTATAAGCTTGTCAAGAAACAGACATAAGGGTATTAGGAGCCCAAGAAATCTGCTAAAATTGAAACTTTAATCTCACTAATAACCAAAGACTGCAAAAACTCTACCCTGATGAGAAAACACAATAAGCATGTTTTTGTAAAGCCACATATCGCGACTCTTAATAGCTTCGAAATACTCTGTATTGCGAAAGGTAAACACAATAAAATCTTTAGACATGTTGTGAATACTTGATACTTTCCACCCAAGAAGTCCCATACACGTTGAGCCGATGCGTTTAGCATGCTCTCAGAGGGAATTATACCAACAAAGTACCCTATTAAAGTGTCTTCCATACTAATAACAAACTATTTCATAATCATCTAAGTAGTGAAGATCGTCAGATGCAATGTTCATTGTAACAAGCTTCAAAAAGTTCTGTAGGTATGAGCAAGTGAAAGGTTTGCCAAAGAAAAGAATTTCAAAAAGGATTGGAAAGTTTCAAAGTTATATAGCATAAAAATCATGCATAATGACACAAGTAAAATATGAAAATGATCTAAACATAAATATTTCAATGCTCAATGTTCATAGAATTTCATATTTTGATGCATCGAACAATTATTCAATATTTAGAGACACTCACTCTCCAGTCTCCATAGCCTAAGCCCTAGGGCTACAAGACTCTAATAACAGTTTAAAAATGTTACAAATAATTTTAAAAACAATTAGAAAAATTACATGATCTAATTCATGCTTACTAACACTCATACCAACACCCAGATCCAGTTCATTCACATTACCAATACAATATTGAACTAGGAGGATTTAAGCCTTTGATTGACTCGTGGTATAATGGCAATACTCCGCGCTATGAGTCATCTTCACTGCCAGCTTCAGGACCATCCCAAGCGCACATGATCATACTGCGAAGTCCCACATCCTCTTCGTTGATGCTGCACAGCTCTGACAATGCCATTACTGTCACATGCAACTATGCAGCAGCATTTACAGAATACAACAAACAAAGATTCATGACAGTTACGAAGCAAGCGTTTAGGTTCAACCATCCCTTCGTCATCTAAAGTTGTATATTAGCATATTCTTTCATTCTTTGAATAACAGAAATAGAATAATAAGTAAAGTAGCAATTAGACATATTGAAAAATATCCAAAGATAGAATAATAAGTAGTGGTTAGACATCTTATATCACATCCGACCTCTCAGATCATTGTTTAAAACTATTGCATAATATAATCTTGCAACTTACGGTTCTAGCACAGTGTCTATTGTCTATCTATTTCTCCTTGTCTCATAGCTCTCTGATAAATCTTCCGACCCTTATCATTTCACAAATGCTTCTACCATAGCAAATTTAACCTGTTAACTAAGTTTGTCCACCGGGCTCCATCTGAGCCCCAAATAAGCAGTATCATAGCATACACACTTCATATCATATCCTAGTGGAATTGAAGTTTCCAACTAAACTCTTCCCTATCTACATGCCACTCGTACGAGGTTTGATTACTGAAAGTTAGGGCTCCAAACTCATGATCCTTCATTTTACCTTCCTTCACACCCTCAGATGAGCAAAACAACTGTAGAGATGTTGACTTCATAAATGCTCCAGAAGATGATAGAGGATGCTTTACAAAGGCAACAAGAAGATTTGGAAGAAAACCATGCACATGAAAGGGAGACTCGTGGATCACTTCGCTCAACTTCTCAAACATGTTTGCACTCCTTCCGCCACATCTACTTCGTATCGACCTTTCAGCAGTTAAACACCATAAAAGGTACAAGTAAATCTAGACACCCCTATTTTCTAAGGTAAAATAAATGCAGATGCTTTAGATAGCTGGTTGAATCTAATTTGTTCATACTACATGCTAAATCAATTCTCTGACAAATAAAAGATAACCTTCGCTCTTTGGAAAGTTACTTTTTCCATAAAGAAATGGGGGTGAGGAATACTGCACTACACACGAAGATGATGACTTAAAACTCCTTTATAGATACCTAGAATGATTTCAAAGAAGCATTTAAAGCTACTTATAATCCTATTGTGAACCATGATGACCAATACATCAAGTTTTCACAACTGCGCAAAGGCTTTGTTCAATAATAGAAAGACACCATTCACACTTTGGTTTGAGCAAAATCTCATTATGGGTCACGGTTGAGACCATACATCCTAATCTAAAATGGACTCTCTAGATCTCCTCTAGGAAAGGCCTACAAATTTATTTGCGAAATCAAAGCAAAAGAAAAGTAAAATTCTAAGCGAATTCCAAGTCTCGGGACAAAGAGCAATTTAAGAATTCCAAGTCTAGAATCAAGTAAAATCTTACACAAGGAAATGGTCTTTTGCGCCATCCTCATAAGAAAAGCATGCCTTTGAATGATCAAAATACACGATCTAGAACTAGAAAGTAGTGCACACTTCCAACAATCACTCCCACAAAGAGTGTTGCGCTATGAAAACTCTACTTGCACAAACCAAAGCAGTGGGTATTAATATTGCGCCACTTGACAATAGGTAAGCAGATCATGGACTCTGAGCCTAGTGCTATGGTATATACTAGAAACGCCGCTTCTTCCTCCAATTTAGATTCAAAGGAAGCAAAAAGATTGTTCCACTCTTAATGTGGGTTTACAGACAACCAGTACACTTCATTGTTGACAAAGAAAGTCGGAAGAACCTGATTTCTCTTGAAGCAACTCAATAGCGCATTGGAAAAATGCGACACTCGGTAATGTCACCTAATGTACAAAATCAAGCCTTTTCAAGATACAATCGTTTGTGATGTGGCGCCATTAGAGGTATGTGATGCTTTACTTGAGCAACCATATATGTTTCATTGAGATGCACACTATGAAGCAAATCCTATAAATGTTATCATAGATGTTGGTGACAAGAGATACTGCATACCTTAGGTAGTTCTTAAGCTTTCACTGATTATTGTTAAGCATTGCACATAGCTACTCAGTTCTAATAAGAAACTTGTGCTTTTAATAGTGAGACCTAAACGTAAGAACGTCCTTGCAACTCAAACTCATACTACAACTCTTGTGCAAATCCATAAGAGTTGAACAATGTGTTAGAAGAATAAAAGGATATATTTTAGTCTATGCCATATCCAACAAGTGTTTCACATTTTGCAACTGCAAAAGTTGTAGTACAACATGGAGAAGTGTTTGTTTGTCATATAGAAGACCCGATATCTAGGATACATTATGGACGCACAAGGAATTCATGTGGACCCAATGAAAATTTCCATCATCCAAGAATAGCTTACACCAAATAATCTTGTAGAGCTTTGCAACTTCTTGGGATTAGCAAATTTCTATAAGAGATTTGTTCTTGGTTGCTGCCATCGAACTTCGCCTTTGAATAAAACTACTAAAGGCGGTGCCAAAGCAACCTTCACTTGGTCAGTCGAACATCATAAAGCAATTGAGGAATTGAAATGCAGACTTTGTTTTGAGGCAATGCTCGCATTACTTGGTCTTCAGCAACCATTTGAGATAGAGACTAGTGTATCTAAATATGCACTTGAAGCAATCCTCGCTCAACATGGCCATCTAATTGCCTGCCACAATGCAACATTCACTGTTGTGTTAAGGAAATATCCCACAAATGAGCCAAGAGATTTATGCCATTTTTCAGGCACGTAAGCACTGGAAACATTACAAATTAGGAAAGGAGACCATGATCCACACAAATCACAAGCTGGTACAATTCCTACAAACATAGAACAAGTTGCAGAAGAAACGACATCAAAAATGGTCTCCATATCTTAAAGAGTTCTTTTTTAACATCAAGCATAAGAATACAAACTCCGATTCAAGCTCTCACATGATTGTTTTAATTCGGCCTCCAATCCAAGCTCTCCTCAGTGTGCTTATGCGCGTGGACATGAGACTAACACTTGATCAGAATTGCATATATCTGAATCAACTTCGCATGGTGGTAAGACAATTCAATATTTCTTCTTGCAAGATGGATTCTTATACCACCGTGGACACTTGTGTGTGTCACACAAGGCAAAGTGGTAGAAATTAATAAGGGAGGCTTACTTCAGCAAGGTTGCAGAACACTTTGGAGTTGAAAAAACCCTTGCAATATTGCAGAAGTACTTCTTTTGGCCACACCTTAGGTCATATATTGCCAAATATATCGAGTCTTGTATTACACGTGCCATTGCCAAACTGATCAACAAAAAGCAAGGTCTGTTGACTCTGTACACACCTTTGCTGGTTCCAACAAGATCATAGGTATTTGTTTCCATGGACTTTCACAGGCTACCCTACTACCAAGCATGGCAATGATTGTGTTTATGTAGTGTTGATACAATCCCATAGATGGAGATTCTAAAACTCTGTAAGAAATCAATCTCGGCTCTAAAAACAACTCAACTATAATTTCAGCGTGTTTGGATCCACTTTTGGTTGCCAGCTACTATCATCTCTACTAGGGATAGAAGGTTCTTGAGCACATTCCAGAAATCATACTGGTCTACAATGGACACAAAGTTGAGTAAGCCTACCGCATTCCATCCTCAGCCTTATGAGCATAGAGAAGTGGTAAATAAGATGATCATGCATCTTCTTAGAATGTATAATTCCAAGAAGCAATGCACATGTAATACAATTCTTCCTTTCATTCAGCACAACTACAACAGAGCTTTGCACAAATCTACCACACACAACTCTTTTCAAGTCTATTTGGGTTTTCAACCTCGGGCACCAATTAATGTAGCTTATCCTATGCCGCCTTTAACTTTTTCTCAAAAGAAAGTAGACAGACTTGCCAAGTTTATTGAGCACATTCAACAAGATGTGCAGACCATTCTGCAGAAAACCAATTTTAAGTATAAGTAGCACCATGATCAGCATTGAACGCCACACACCTTTCAGGTTGGTGATCGAGTATGGCTTTGTTTGCATAAGGAAGAACTTACACGACCCTACCACACGCTCAGTCTACTTCGGCACAGGTCCGACACAATCACCAAGCAAGTAGGAGATGACACTTTTGAGCTTGATATACCTTCCTATCTTGGTCTATGTCCAATCTTCAGATGTTGCAAAGTCACTTCAATAGGCAACAATCAATCTTTATTGCAGCACTTGAGTGTTATTGAACTAAATAATTGATGCCAAAGTCAAACGGACAACATGAAAAGAGATCCCTCTCTTTCATATTATCAAAGCAAGTAAAGTTTCTGGCCAAGGAAAATCGATTATAGAAGTGCAAGTTGCCAACAACTTTCCACATATTCCACAATTGCACACAGTGGGGACCAGGGACAATTGATCTACGAGGATCAGAGCCTTTGATTGACTCGTGGTATAACAGCATTACTCTGTGCCATGTGTCATTTTAAAGAGCAACTTCAGGACCATCGCAAGACATGTGGCTGTACAGTGTAGTCCAAACTCCTCTTCATTGATGCCAATCAACTCTGGCAGCATCATTTCTGTCTCACACAATTGCACAACAGTGTTTACAGGAAATGACAAAACGATGTTTCATAACAGTTACGAATCAAGCGGTTACATATCTTGTAACAGTTCAACCCTCCCTTTGTCCTCTATATTTGTATATAAGTGTATTGTTCCTTTTTTTTACCAAGCAAAGATAGAATAGGATGTACAGTAGTGGATAGACATCTTGCAACACATCCAACCTATCAGATCATTGTACATAACTATTGCATAATATAATCTTGTAACTAACAGTTATAGCATGGAGTCTATTGTTTTATCTATTTCTCCTTGTCTCATAACACTTTGATGTATCTTTCAGCCTTCATCATTTCATATACATTTCTCCCATAGCACATTTCATCTGTAAAGTGTGTTTGTCCACCGGGTTCCTCGTGGGCCCCAAATCAAATATTCACTATGCCCATCACAGTTTTCAAAGAAAGCACTGGAAAACAAAGTGGGTTGATGTCATGGTCAATATTTTGTCCAATCGGGGTAGCCCTCTTCAAGAAATTCGAGGTTGGGAGAAAATCCTTGAGGCCCGATCAAACCTTGTTACTATGGTGGTGATAACAGAGTTATTATCCTCATGGAATACCCTTGCGACACATGTGTGAGCCTTCATCAGCACCCTTGTCAGCCACTCTGGCAGCTAGAGAGTATCTGCATTGTGTGGGCATTTGGCCATTTAATACAGAAGTTTTTGCATTGGGAGAAAACCAATGGAGGCAATGAATAAACAATATAAATGTAAAAAAATTCCACAGAGTTGGACGGAATAGCACAAACATGGCAATTGGAAATTAGAAAAGGCATGCAATAAAATGCAAAACCCCTGAATTTTTCTTTTATTGGGATCCACTAGGATTACATAGAATGTCAGCATCTTGGCCCATGTTACGGAATTAACATATAGCAAGTTACAATGCTGAGTAAGCGTAAGTCTAGACCAGTGAGCTCCTTCGACTAAGCAACCGTGACTAGGGGGAATCCAATCTGTCAAAGTCACCAGGCACTGACCCTTGCCCTATCCGTTTGATTTTGCGTGTCAGATATCTAGAGGGATTTTTAACCTGGTGGATGGATATAAGCAACCATCATCCTCACCAATTGGATTATAACCCTTTCGACAAACCCCTGAATTTCGATGTATCTATGGCACAAAAAAATAATGCTAATGCACCGTCCTCGTGACCATTCTAATACTCTAATGTCCAAGCGGAAAATTTCAGATTTGGGACGCCAAAGCTATAGATGAATTATTAACTTCAGAGAAAGAAATCAATTGTCATCTGCCCATACAAATATGCAGTGTTTGCTGATACGTAGAAAGGTGTATGTAAAGTAGTGGGAACACCAAAAGGGTGAGACAGAAAACTTGGCTTCTGGGAATCCCAAATACCCCTTTTGATTCACAATTGCAAAATAGCAAAATTACCCATCCCAAATTACGATTGAAAAGTTGCCAAAATTACAATCACGGGAAATAAAAGCTTAGAAACTTTCCAAAAATATCTAAATTAAATCCATTTAGATTTTTCTATTTTAAAATATATAAGAAGACATTAAGAAAGGAAAGGAAAGGTCCTTTTATGGTTTATGATATGAAGTGGCCTGTTTTTGGGTCTACGTGTGGCTTATAAAATATGGAACAAGAAAATAGTTATCACCCACCTTAAGAAAAAAGCCCCCAAGATCATAGCAAAGGGAATAAATCTTGGCTGCTGCAATTTCATGCTGCTCCTCCCATATTCTTTCTTGATTTTCCCTTCCTTGAACGAATTTCACCCAAAGTTGACAAACCTGTCAAGCAAACCACGCCTTGAATCCACAACCATGAGTTTGAAATGTGTACGTAGTGCTACGAGTACTGATGGCAATGCTTATACTCACCTTGTAGCCCGTATAAACATTCAGTGCTCTCGCCCAAAAATGCACTGTCCATTCCCATGGCTTAATTTTCTTAGTCAAAGTTTCCTGTAAATTATCTAAATGTTGAGACACCATCAAAATTGACATTTCTGCTTTGAGCAGAATGCAGTGAAGTGATCTGCTCTTGATGGGACATGGAATTATTGTTGTTGTTTTCACATTTAGGGTCTTATCTAAATCTCCACCCAGAAAGGGCATCCATTCATTCTCAGGAATGCGAGAGATCGTTGATTTCACATTCTTCCACCGAACACAAGTCACTTTGCTGAAAGCAGTAATGAATTGTGTGTGCCATGTTTTTATGCATTATGGTCCATTGCTTTATTTTTAGAACATGTAAAAGGTATTAAATGCCCCCCCCCCCCCCCCCATGAACACTTCCATAAAAACGGCGTCTCTTCTCGAGCTTCTTGGTGGAGGGATTGGAATTGCCCTATTGCCACCTTTTTACCGATATAAACACCCGACTGATTACCATTTGCTTTGTGGGCCGTGAAAGCCCTCTAGATTCCTTAAACCACCAATGGAATCTTGCTTCCTCTCACCAGGTTTAGGCTAGGTGGTTTGACGCACTCTGGAAAAGCCCCATCTCAACCTTAAAGATCTACTAAAAGGTTCGAGCAGTCAAAGAACACAGTTAGCACCAGCAAGAGATGCTCTTTTTTCTCAAAGGAAGTTTTCCATTGCCACATAATAGTCACATTTCTGACTTGAAGAAAGTCATTACACAAAATGTTTCAGCCCAAGAAAAGTTACCAGAGCTTGATAAAGAAGGCCAAATCAGTTTGGAAACTGAGAAAAATCTTCAAACACACAGTAAGAGGGTCAAGAAGAAGGTAATTAATGAGTATCTAATAAAGTTGAAAAATCAAGACAATGAAGCTGCAACATGGGAGGAGGAAGATTTCCTGTACAGGCATCCAGAGATCATCAATGTTGAGGACTACCCTTGTTTGAAGCAGCATCCAGAGATCATCAACATTAGGGACAATGTTGCTTTGAAGGGGAAAGGCATGCTACATCCGTAATCCTAGGTCATATATTGGAATATGTATAGCCGACCTGTGGCCAACATCATCTCTTAACATGTCATATCACATTTATTTATGCTTTCATATGCATGGTAGGTCTGCCTAGATGGATTATATAGCATAAGTAGGGTATATATATAAGAGGTAGTAACTAGTACATTGGTGGGTCAATTGTGAGAGCAAAGGCCTAAATTTTATGTATTGGTTTGAAGTATGAAACCTCCTGAACATTTAGTGATAAGATTGAAGTGCTTATAAGCCATTGGGATAAGTACTCCTAGGGTGTTGTAACCCCATGTGGTGATAGAATGAAGTTGATCTTGATAAGTACTATGCACCTAATGATATCTATGCTATGGTCTTAAGAGCTCAAATCTGAACTTCAGTTGAAACAGGACAGGTAATGATGTTGTATGATTTCAATTGATATCCTTAGTTACATGCATGTGGAATAGGGGTTATAAGGGTGTATTGGATCTATTTGTCATTGGAATGGTAATGTAACCTCCCTCTTACTCCTTCAAGATACAACTCATATAAAGTGTAGACAAGTTCTTGATGTCATAACACCATGGACTGAGTTCTAATATGCAGGGGTGAAATAGGTCATTTGGATATACATGATGAATGGTGCATCAATCATTTGAGAAGAGAACTTTCAAGAACCTATCTCGGGTAATGAGACTATTACATTGGAAACCATGAAAGGTAACTAATGCATGTGGGTATAAGAAGAGATGCAGGACAGAGTATGTAAGGTTGCAAAGATCCAATAATAATATTCATGGTTGACCCTCTGATCTGTATAAGACTTGTCTAGGATCTCATGAAATGATACTTCACTATTGATAAGCTAAGTTTGCCATTGTCTTTCCTATTTTGACATCTCTTCATGATATTGGTGAGTAACTTCTTCGAATTCTTGTGTAGAGGAGATCAAAGTATTTGTCATTGATTATATGACTGTATTCCAGAGTTCAATCTTGCACTGATGACAGAGAAAGGAGAATGCATTACTAAGGAAGGATCAAAGCTTGCTAGTAGAATCAAGAACATGCACTTTGTGGCCTGTGGGTTTATGGAGCAAAAACATGATATACTCATGAAGGATAGCTGAGCTAGATGGTGCATCAATTCAGCCTCCAATCCAGGCTCTTCTCATTGTGCTTATGTATGTGGACATGAGACTTATGCTTGGTCAGAAATGCGTAAATCTGATCCAAACTTTGCACAGTGGTACGTCAATTCTAGATTTCTACTTGCAAGATGGATTCCTATACCACCTTGGACTCTTGTGTGTGCTACACAAGGTAGAGTGGTGGAAACTAATAACGGAGGCTTACTTCGGCAAGGTTGCAAGACACTCTAGAGTTGAAAAAACCCTTGCAATACTTCTTTTGGTCACACCTCAAGTCATATATTGCCAAACACATTCAGCCTTGTACTACATGTGCTATTGCCAAACCGGTCAACAAAAAGTAAGGTCTGTACACACCTTTGCCAGTTCAAATGAGATCATGGGAATTTGTTTCCATGGACTTTCTCAGGTTACCCTACTACCAAACACGGCAATGATTGTGTTTATGCAGTAGATGAAACAATTTCATAAATGGTCATTCTAAAACTTTGTAAGAAATCAATCACAGCTCTAGAAACAACTCGACTGTATTTTCAACATGTTTAGATCCACTTTGGATTGCTAGCTACTATCATCTCTAATAGGGATACAAGGTTCTTGAGCGCATTACGGAAATCATATTGATCTATGATGACACAAAGTTAAATAAGTCTATCACATTCCATCCTCAAACTGGGTGAGCATACAAAAGTGATAAACTAGCATACCTATATTAGAATAATCTATGTAAAAGATGCCGAAAGGTATCCCTTTCGAGGTGTCTATATTGGATTTTCAATATAAGAGAAATAGACACCTCAAGAATGATACCTCTCAGCATCTTGTACATAGATTATTCTAAGATAGGTATGCTAGTTGATATTTTCTTTGTTTTTTTTCATTTTAAAATTTTAATTTATTTTGAACATAACAATTACATTTAGAAACATTTGATAACTATATTTTTATATTAACTCTATCTTTTACTACCCTTATTAAAAAACACATATATAACATTAACTTTTATACTTCCTTAGTATAAATGTAGTTCCTCATCGACACACTATACACACGCACGCACACAAATTCAATATAGATTGTATTATTCATCTTTAGTAACTTATAGTAATTTGAATTGAAAATAGATGAATAATATTGTGTAAAGACATCAACTTAGATAGTGTTAGCATATGGATTTGCACGCATGCAAATGAAATGCCACAGTAAGGGAACGAAGTCCCTCCTCAATGAAGGTGAGGCTGCCTTTATTGAAACCAAAACTGTATTTACATCTATACATTCAAAATTGTATATGGGGGGGTGTTTTGGAACATCAAACGGAAAGAAATGTGAATGAGGGAGATGGAATGAATGAAGGAAAGAAATGGAAAGGAATGAATGAAAGGAACATGCAATAGCTAGGTAAAAGCAGAGCCTAATATTGCATAGAGGAAAACAATGAATAACTAACTCAAATAAAGCAAAGTTCGAATCAACTAAACAAGAATAAGTGAAAGGGAACACATATGAGCAAGTAAATATCAGAGTTTGATCACTGTGAACAAAAACAACATATTAATAGCGTTGACAATAAGATCCAAGACAATATTTGCATGCAAGATTTAAACACTAACATCTAATGAACATAAGAACATCAAATGCTACAAGACATAATGAATGGGACACAAAGTTCATATTTCATTAACTCCAAAATGTCTCCACAAAAGAACATAGTTTCTTTCTTGAAACAAAGCTTGCACACAAAAGTATTTTCTTCTCCTCTCTCAAAGTCACCCTTACAAATGAGCCTCTAACTTCCTTTTATAACCCAAAAGTTGGTTACAAAGTAGTTAGGATTTACATGCACATTAAATAGGGCATCTTAAGTGACTTTGACTTTTTCAACCAACTTTATAAAAAAACAACTAAAAAAAGAAACCACTTAAGTTATCCAAAGTTTGTCAAAAGTGAGTTTAACAATAAACCACTTAAAATACCATTTAACATATGAAAAAACCAATGTCTTATCCATTGAAGTGGGGTCCGCCTATCTCAAACGTATGAGAAACGGACTCTTCCCACTTCGTTAGATACCAGAAAAGCTATCTCCTCGTCCCATCAGTGAAATTAGGATCCACCGCCTTCGCCAATTGAAAAGATTTGAACCTTCCCAATGTCTCGAACATCTTCTCTTCTTCAGGAGTTTCACTCGGTTGAAGCACAGCCTCACAAAACACATGCAATTCCAAAATCCTACCTGGCATATCATTCAGATTGACCATCTTTGATTGAACATTCTCAAACAAGTTCCTTAATTTGATGCAACGTTCCATTGAAGCTGAAGAGAAATTGATGGCAGGAATGTACATGTTTTTGAACAATCGCGAGAATTGTTCCTCAACATGTTTTGATGAATGCCTCTGATTATGCTCGTTCACGAGATCACAAGGGATTTCAGCTATGAACTCCTGAATTGAGGCAAGTGAAGTGAAGGCTTCACTGCATATGCTCTCATAATGAATCATGGAATCCTCGGGAAATGTCTTCCGTGACTTGAGATGTAGACACCAAAGAAAGTGTGTCCCTCGGCATTCGAATTCAAGGATTCCTTCAATGGCTAGAGTTGTAGATTCCATAGTTGTCATCTCCTGTAAACTGGGCAATATCTCATCCAAATTTGATATGTTAGAAACAAAAGATTCCTTACAAGAAAGGATTGCATCTTGGTATGCACTAATGTCTTCATGGAGCTTTACGGTTGCTTTGATCGTCTCTCCCCCAAAAATGAAAATCTCCAAAAGCCAAGATTTAGTGACATGGCCCAATGTATTTATCTCTGAGTTCCACGAGGACGCGTCCCCTACCCTTTTAGGGTCGTCCCCGTACCGGGGACATTTTGAAAACTCGAGGACAGGGACTTCCAGCCCTTGGGCATTTCAGTGTAATTATTATTGTAATTTATACTTCAACCTTATGTGAAATCTCAATTCAACTCCAATTTTATGTATTAAGGTTCTATATTTGAAATTTTGTTGTGTGTGATGAATGATTTATCAATGTTATCATATAAATATTTGAAATTTCCTATATTTTTTATACTTTCCTTTATTTTTAATAAATTAATAGTCGTCCCCTGCTGTCCCCTAAAAAAAGGCCTCCAAAAAAATCCGTCCCGGAAACACGTCCCCTCGTCCCTTACCGTCCCCGTCCCGGAAACTTGGTGGAACATAGGTTTATCTCCTTTGACAGATTGAGTGTTTCTTCATTAGGGGCAGCCACTGCATCGGGTACTGGGAAAGTGGAGGATATTGGATTTATCAGATGTCGAACATAATCCACCAACTGATTCTTTTTGGCCTTGAGTTGAGAGTTCTATGATTTATACTTCTCAAACCTCCTTAGCACAATATCCATGGAATCTCGGGCCATTGCCATGTCACTTTCCAATGTGGACTTCCCTAGTCCAAGATACTTCATAATCAACAGTTGTCATGACATCTTTGGAGAATCTTTCTTCCAGATTTCTATTCAAGTTTCTAATCACGCGGAAGGTGAAAGCATCATTAACTCTCTTGAAGTGATGAGAGCTATTCTTGAAACTCAACTGTGAATAATGGTGAAAAACACAATTTGATGGACCCATGACGCCTTTCGTTTCTAGCCCCGAAAATAACTTTCTTTTGGCTACTGCATAAGTCAGGTATGATGTCATATAGAAACACCCAGTCATCTTCACTTCGATCAATTGTTTGTGAAGAGTATCACTGATGATGGTGGCCCAATCCACAAACTCTCTCTTAGCAAGGATGATACAGATAAACTAATACATTCATGGGTGGAAAATCCTGGCAGAGGGTAGACCGAAGACACGACTCAAAAGAGTGATCATGTCACCGATCTCCTCCACAAATTCAATGCGGTACAATTCCTTAGGAAGCCGATAAACACGAGGCCTCTTGGTCACTAACCAATTGTTATTGACCATCTTGCTCCACCTGAGGGGTTCTTCATCCCAAGAATCTTGTGTTGACTTTCGAGTGATGTCAGCATTCTCAGGGAAGTCAAGTATGATGAGCAATTCTTCAATTTGCTCTGGTGTGATCAAGAGGAATGGCTCGCGATTATCCTAATAAATTCCTCGCCTCTTGAGATCATAATGCTCTGCGCAAGCGATGACCAGCTTCGGACATTGCACTGAGACAAGAAATGTCGTTGCTTGGGGTAGACCGCTATGGTAGAGCCTATCCGAGAATATGGTCTTGCCTTCAGCTTCCACCCGATCACAAAATTGTTGCACGTTAACGTGGCCAAGATTAGTGTCGGTGATATTGTCGTATGCAAGCTTGATGGAAGTGGGAGGAATGACCCCGTGGAAGTCGTATTTGAGTGCGGACTTATTTAACTTTTCCACTAGCTTTCTCGATTTTCCTGCTGACTTGTTAGATTTTTTGGCCATTATGAATTTTACAGAAAAACAACGCGGGCATGCAAAATGGTGTAAACGGTGTCAAGTCTTAGTCTCCGAACCACCGTCAACGCAAGAAATATGACTCGTTTTATTATTATTATTATTATTATTATTATTAAAATAATAATAATAATCGATCCTGGGTTAAAAATGCTAACACAAGCAAAAAAAAAATTGAGACTAAGCTCGAGTTAAAAACCGGGCAAAAATAAAAAAATAAAAATTATTATCCGGTTGCAAATGGTTTTACGCAGGATTGATTTGAATTATTTAATTCTCAACCTCTTAGTGAGCTTTTATTTCTTCACTAGCGTGGCAATGTTGCATGCGTTGAACTGTTTCGTTTTACCTTTGTGTAGATTTTATTGCCTTGGACCGGTGTGAGAATTCAAATATTCTTCTAGAAACCTGTGTGGGAGATGTTTAACTTTACCAATGCATGGATAATGATTTTGCTAAAATGTGCAGTCTTTTTCTCTTCAGGCATGCGTGGCGGAGCCTTTATTCTCTATGGCTGAGTATGGATGTTTTGCTCTTTGACTGATGCGTAGACTACTTAATTCTGCCCAAAACATGAACTCTTTCTCTTTGGTTGGTGCATGAGATTCTTCCTCTTTTGCAAATACGTGAAAAGTAGATCTTCTCTACTTGACGTGGGCGTAAGAACAGTTGTGGCCTGTTTTTCCTTGTTTTGGCGAAGAAACTTCTTGTTTATTTGTCTTATGTTTGCCTGGTGAATGCATGGAAATGTGTTGCTTTCTCCTTGGACTGCGTGTGAGCTGCTAAAAAATGTGTGGATGGACTTTGGCTTGTTCTTTCTGCAAAAAGAAAAATGCATGGATCTCCTTTTTTGGTTTTTATTCCTAATGTTGCACGTGTGGTCGAAATGCTCTGATGAATGCGTGGGAACTATCTCCTTGGGCCTGCATGGAAACTTGTTTTATTTTGCCCAATGCATGGGCTTTCCTTTTGAAAGTGTGGGCTGCTTATATATCCTTGTGTGGATCTAGTTCTTTGCTTCGGTAAATGCATGAACATATGCTTCAATACCTTTGCATGAACACTGCAATTTTCTTCTAATGTATTGCCTTTAGCCAGTGAGTGGAAATGCAGAAAAAATGTCTAAGATAAGCTCTCCGTTTGTGAGGAACGTGATAAAAATATTTCTCGGAAACGCTCCTACAGAGGAAATAAGAAGAAGTTGGAAATATTGAAAGCTTCGCACAACTTCAAACAAACTTTCACGGAGGATTTGTTGCGAGGATTAAAGAAACTTCCCCGTAACTGTTTCTTTGTTTCCATTGGATTAACCAATTTCCCTTTCTCCGGGTAGTGGGAATTAATTGCCAAGGAAATATGGGAAAAAACTTAGTCATTTGCCCGTGGCAATGGCAAAGCAGGCTAGCAATTCCCATTTATTTCCCCATGTGGGAAATTGGGGGATCTTTTGCCAGTTAGCCATCCGGTCGGGTTGGCAATCAGCAGGAGAAATTCCACAAGCAGGGAAAAAAGAAGATTTTGCCAGGAAAAGGAAACTCGGGAGCAGAAAACCAATTTGGCATTTCCGGCAATTGGAGGCGGAATTTTTATTTCCCACAGCAATGACCAAAAACTTGTTGATTCATTTTCCATGAATATTAAATTAATATTTATTTAATTAAAAACCCCCAAAAATTATTAAAATTAATTTTATTAAATAAAGGGTAAGAAATTAATTAAATATTAATTAATTAATTTAAATGCAGTTTACGACCTGGCGGGAGGAGTTCTCACCCGAAATGGACGAAACGAAGACCAAAACGATCACGAGAATAAGACGATCACGACGAGGGTGATAAATCACACAAAAGAATACTTTTGAAAAAAAAATCATGCTTATTAATTTTGCGAAGTTAAAATTAGCTGATAACAAATGGTAAATTAAATATTTAGATAATAACAAAATATACATCTTAGATATATCTTAATTTAACATACCTAATATTTATATATTTAACATCATTATGTGTTGAAATACCTAAATTAAATATTAGATTTCATCATAGATTAAATACCTAAATAATTTAAATAGGTAAACAAATTTAGCATACTATTTAAAAGGTAAATAGATAGCTAAGTAGGTAAATAGATATAATACAAGTGTAAGAAATTAAAGGTAAATAAATACCTTAGATTATAATGATATACATGGTATTATCTATATACACTTAAATTAAACTAATTCACCCATATTTATTTTATTATTTAAATTAAGTACCTTATTTATCTTGTTATTCATAAGATAAATAGGTAATAACAAGATAAATAGGTACTTGTACCTGGTTTCTATTAAATTTGTTATAAATCTAAATTCATAATTATAATAAATTATATTTACCTGGATAAGAATGCTTGCAAATTAATAGTAAAAAATATAACATAACAATACCAAATGTTATGATTAACTTCAAAAAAAATGTAGAGGAAACAAATCTAAATTTTATGGTAAAATTAAATTCATAATTCATGAAAACGTTAAAATAATAAACTATATATAATCAATTAATGGTGAAGCAAGGAAGAAGGTTTCCTATTTAAATGGCTTAGTAGAAAAATTACTATTCATACAAACCCTAAAATAACAAATCATATTGAAAGTGTAGCAAGCAAGAAAATACCTTATTTAATTGTTTTGATTTTCAAAAGTTGAGTCTGCTAAGAAAAATGTATAACTTTTACAAATTAAACTAAATATGTAAAATAATGTCAGTCTTAGTTTTTATTTCACGGGCACAACATGAGAGTCCTCCACTATGTGCTACCATTGTAGAATGCCTCTCAGCATAATAAGATGATCATGCATCTTCTCAGAATGTATAATTCCAAGAAGCAATGCACATGGAATAAAATTCTTCCTTTCATTCAGCTTAGCTACAACAAAGCTTTGCACAACTTTACCACACACAGCTCTTTTCAAGTTACTTGGGTTTCCAACCTCTGGCACCCATTGATTTAGCTTATCCTATGCCGCCATTAACAGCAACTGCTCTTTTTTCTCAAAAGAAAGTAGACAAACTTGCCAAGTTTATTAAGCACATTCAACAAGAAGTGCAGACCATTCTGCAGAAAACCAATTTTAAGTATAAACAGCACCATGATCAGCATCGAGTGCCACACACCTTTCAAGTTGGTGATCGAGTATGGCTTCATTTGCATAAGGAAGAACTTACAGAACCCTACCACAAGCTCAGTCTACTTTGGCACTAGCCCGACAGTATCACCAAGCAAGTAGGAGATAACGCTTTTAAGCTCGATCTACCTCCTATCTTGGTCTACATCCAATCTTCAGATGTTGCAAAGTCACTTCAATAGGAAATGATCAATCTTGATTCTTTATTGCAGCACTTGAATGCAATCGAAATAAATAATTGATGCCAAGGTCAAACAGACAAGATGACAAGAGATCTCTCTCTTTCAGATTATCAAAGCAAGTAAAGTTCCTTCCCAAGGAAAATAGATTATGATAGTGCAAGTTGCCAACAACTTTCCACATCTTCCACAATTGCACACAGTGGGAACCAAGGACGACCAATCCAAGACGATCAACAGCCTTTGATTGACTTGTGGTATAACGGTATTACTCTGTGCCATGTGTCATTTTCACAAGCAACTTTGGAACCATGCCAAGGACGTGGTTGTCCATCGTAGTCCGAACTCCTCTTCATTGATGCCAATCAACTCTGGCAGCAATCATTTCTGTCCCACACAATTGCACAACAGTGTTTACAAGAAATGACAAAATGATGTTAAAAGTTACAAATCAAGCAGTTACATATTTTGTAACAATGCAACCATCCCTTCATCCTCTACATTTGTAGATCAGTGTATTGTTCCATTTTTTATCAAGCAAAGATAGAATAGGGTGTACAGTAGTGGATAGACATCTTGCAACACATTCAACCTCTCAGATCATTGTACATAACTATTGCATAATATAATCTTGTAACTAACAGTTATAGCATGGAATCTATTGTTTTATCTATTTTTCCTTCGTCTCATAGCACTTTGGTGTATCTTTCGGCCTTCATCATTTCATATATATCTCTGTCATAACATATTTTATCTGTTAAGTGTGTTTGTCCACCGGGTTCCCCCTGGGCCCCAAATCAAAACATTTCACCATTGCCCGTCATGGTTTTCAAAGAAAAGCAGGCTGGAAAACAACGTGGGTTGATGTCATGCTCAATATTTTGACATGACATTGGCAGATTCAGTCCAATAGGTTTAGCCCTCTTCAAGAAATTCGAGGTTTGGAAAAAAATCCTTGAGGCTCAATCAAAGGTTGTTACTGTGGTGGCAATAACAGAGTTATTACCTGCCAATGATGTGGGGGTGAGTTGGTTGGGTCATTTCGATATTTTCCAAGCCCACCAAGGTTTGATTCCCATTGAGGCATTTAAGGCCGGTTCTGGCCGTGAGTATTCAGCGATGGATCCAATGGAATGTGTGGGTGGGTCCCCATGATGGAGGAGGCGATTTACAGTCTGTGGGCTACAGCGTTTCGTCACAGTTGTGTGGTCTTGGGGATCTGGTGCACCCAGTTGTGTCCCAGACCGGTTGTCACTCCAATGATTAAAAAGTGAAACATAGGGAAAGGGGAACCCTTCAAACCTTGTTTACCAAACCAAAAAAACAGAGTTATTTTTACCCTCATGGAATTCTCTTGCGACACATGTGTGAGCCTTCCTCAGCACCCTCATTAACCCACGGAAACTCACGAAAGCAATAAATACATGATATAAATGCACTAAATTTTCGCAGAATTGGACGGACCAAGCGCAATCGCGGTAATTGAAAATTAGAAAAGACATGCAATAAAATGCAAAAGCCCTGAAGTTCGATGTATGTATAGCAACAAAAAAAAAATAATGCACTGTCCTCGTGGCTATTCTAATACTGTGCTCTCCAAGCAATGCAAATTATCCAATTTAGGGCGCCAGAGCTATGAATAGATTATTAACTTCAGCAACGAAATCAATTGTCATCTGCCCGTACAAATATGCAATGTTTGCTGATACAAAGAAAGGTGTATGTAAAAGTAGTGGGAACACTGAAAGGGTGAGACAGAAAACTCGGCTTCTGTGAACCCCAAATACCCATTCTGATTCACAATTACAGAATAGCAAGACTACCGGTCCCAAATTAAGCTTGAAAAAGTTGCCAAAAATTACAATCATAAGAAGTAAAAGCTCAGAAACTTCCCAAAAATCTATAAATTAAAGCCATTTAGATTTTTTCTTTTTTTAAAATACATATTAAGAAGGGAAAGGTCTTTTAATAGTCCATGATATTGAGCGGCCTATTTTTGGGTCTGCGGCTGGCTTTAAAAACATATAGAACAAGAAAAATAGTTATCACCCCACCTTAAGAAAAAAAGCCGCCAAGATCATAAGCAAAGGGAATAAATCTTAGCTGCTTGCGATTTCATGCTGCTCTTCCCATATTCTTTCTTGATTTTTCCCTCCCTCGACCGAATTTCACCCGAAGTTGACAAACCTGTCAAGCAAACCACGCCTTAAAATCCACAGCCATGCGTTTGAAAATGTGTACATATTGCTACGAGAACTAATGGCAAATGCTTATACTCACCTTGTAGCTCGTATAAACATTCAGTGCTCTCGCCCAAAAATGCACTGTCCGTTCCCAATGGCTTAAATTTCTTACTCAAAGTTTCCTGTAAATTATCTAAATGCTGAGACACAATTGGCATTGATATTGCCATTTCTGCTTTGAGCAGAAACGCAGTGAAGTGATCTGCTCTTGTTGGGGACATGGAATTATTGTTGTCGTTTTCGCTTTTAGGGTCTTATCTAAATCTTTCGCCTGGTAAGGGCGTCCATTTCATTTTTGGCAATGCGAGAGATAGACGATATCGCATTCTTCCACCGAACACAAGTTTAACTTTTTCTTTAAGGTGTGCTGAATCGTGCGCGCCATGTTTTTATGCATTATGTTTTCATTATTTTTAGAGCGCGTTTAACTGCCCTCCCGCATGAACACTTCCATAAAATTGACGTCTCTTCTTGAGCTTTTTGGTTGTTGTGATTGAAAGTGGCTTCTTGCCACCCTTTAACCACTAAAAAAATTTGGAATTGAAGATGAAGAAGGAGATATTTTAATGTCCACGAGGCCAATTAAAAAGGTTCAATTTGCTATATTATAATCCATCTCATTTAATTCACCTAAACATTGTTTTTTTTTTTTTAAAATCGATTTACAATTCCCTTACAATTAAGAAAAACTAGGAATGTTAAAACATGCAAGGGTAGAGTAAGATGACCATGAATGAAAAACATTTTTCTCCTTTACCACGTAAGATGGATGGATAAATTGTGATACCAGTACCATGGGGTTGGCAGGATAAACGGGAAACGTAGTAAAATTACTTTTTGTCGACTTAATGTTGATAAAATATGTTTTCATGGAGGCGCAAAACATCTTGATAAAACTCGAAAATGAGAAAAAACAAACTTTAGTGGGGTACCTGGTGTTGTGGAGTGTTCATCTGAACCTTGAGTTTGTCCCTGGGATGTCTGTTTTATCTTATTTCGTAACATGTTTAGGAGCCCAGCAGGCTAGTTTGTCGCCTTAAACATCTGCTGAAATTTTTAAAATGTGGTTTGGTTTTGACCTTTTTTTTTGGCCCTGGGTGTCAAAACAGATTTTGGCTTCTGCATAACTCTAATGTTTATATAAGACAATTGCTACAAACCCTCAGTTTAGTGAAAAAACGTCTCGCGAGTTAGTTTTCTTGATAGGAAGAATAAACAAAATGGGGAAGCATGCACAAAGGACTATGGGAGGTCTGGAAAATGTAAAAAATAAAGTAAATAATGATGGTCTTAGGGATAGAAGTAATTTTGGGAAAGGTAAATCTTAAAACAATAAAACAAATCATGAAATTAACAACAAGGAAGGAATTAAATTAAATTTATATAAGTCTTAAAATATTCCTAATATTCCTAATTTTCTCTAACTACTTGGGGTGTCGGGCTATGATTTGTAAGTACCATGGAAATTAATTACAACTTTATAAATCTTTGTTGTGTAAATGTCAAGTTACTTCAAAGTATCCATTGAGTTATATGATCTCTTTGCGATTAGATAAACGTATTAACTTAGTTGGAACCAACACAAGTTAAATGTTAAACGAAACAAAAGGAATGTAGCCTAAAAATAATAAGGAAAGCTACAGAAGTGTAAAAGGGAATCTACATAAGTGCAACTACTTCAAACAACTAATTGAAATCTTTGTCCAAAAACACACAACCTTTACATGATTATAATTGATTCAAATGTGAACATAAATAAGTTGTTACTATGAAAATGTGATTAATGTGGAAGGTGCATACTCGTGATGGTCATGTTGTGGTTGGGTTGTGGTTCGGTTCTTGTTGCTATGTTAGTGTGGTTTTGTTGTGTATCAGTGTCATCTTTTAGTTTGTATTGTTCTTCATGTGGGAAGTAATAGTCTTATGTGATGTTCAGCAACCTCTTGTGATCCTATGTGATGTCACTTAGTTGTTTCAATAAATGAAAATTCAAAAAAAATTGCCCTAGTATTTTTAGCCTTATGTTTGGATCCGACATGGGTGTGGCACTATAGTTGGTATCGTCCCACATGGGTGGGCGCCATAGTTGGTATCCAA
The DNA here is from genome assembly GCA_019776745.2 of Taxus chinensis. Lineage (NCBI taxonomy): Eukaryota > Viridiplantae > Streptophyta > Pinopsida > Cupressales > Taxaceae > Taxus > Taxus chinensis. Next base: position 655,178,192 of record CM034155.1, on the reverse strand, counting down.
ACACAAGGCCAAACATAATAGAATAAATTTTATTTTTTTTAATTTTCATATTACTTAATACAATTGTGTGACACCAAAAGACTCACAAGGGTTTTCACGACACCACATGTAACATTTACCCCAACTTGTAGAATCATGCAAAAGCCAAAATGACACAATGTGCAACCAACGTCACACTTAGATAAATGAGCAAGTATGAGATTGCGACACAATGCCGACATGAACAACAAGAATAAGCACCCTTCAACACTATCTCATTTTCAGGATTCAATATTTGTCGTGAACAAAAATCCAATTTTAGCCTTAAAGGTTTGAAGAGCATATAGCATGGCAAACCTACATTTTCCTTTTTCTCTAGATGGCATTTCCCTTGCTTTGTTTAACACATGATTTAAGATGATTTCCACTTCACTACCATTTACATTTCCTTATTTAACCTTATAGGTATTGAATCCATTAATCATGAAAGCATGTAGTTTCACTCATCACAATACACATTATTTATTTCATTTCGGGTTTAATTTAAAACGCGTACACTTAATCACATGTAAGTGTTAACATTGTTCAAAGAGCATTAACATGCAAGGTAAGAATCCCCTCTTCTCAAAACTTCATAACTCAATTTTCACATTGTGAATATCTTAAAATGAGGGTACACTAATTGGTTCACATTTCAATTACCATTAATTTGCAAGACCCAATGTTAGTTCCAAACGTTTTGAACACATAAATGTCACCCAACAAAAATTTCTTGGACTATGGGTTCATTTCTTAAGGAGCATGGTTACTCGCCATTTTACATAGTTTTTATTTTGAGGGAAAAGATCCCATGACAATAAGATGAGAGTCTTAAGCTAATCTTATGCTTGCGGCACATCTTGAAGATAGAGATGATTAAGAGCATTTATAAGATACAAAAGAGTCACATGTGGTTTGTGTTCATGTCAAAGTTAATGTTCTAGATTACCATGTTCTCGAAGGAGATATCTCATAATATCCTTAACGTCATAGAAAGGAGACTTAGCAAGGAGTTACAGAACAAATCACAATTCTCACATCTTTAATGGATTACCATCCTGCCGATAACAATCCCACCTGTTAAGGTTTAGATACAAAAATATGTCCACATATTACCCTTCAATAAGGTCCTAAGATTAGTTTTAAAATTTATTCCCAAGTACCCCAAAGGAGCTACGCCCTACTACGAGCCAAAGCTAGTGTTCACCAATGTTATCCCCCCAAGACCTCCAAAACTCAAAGGTGTTCCTATGTTCAAAAGTTAAGGAAACACTTCCCTTCCTAAGGCGAGGAGATGTCCCAAGAGATATTCGGTTACTCTATAGAAGCAAGGCATGAGGTTAAGCTCAAAGGGGACCATTCCATCCACAAGGGTTGATATTTCAAAACTAAAAGTTTGGTTGACGCTTTCCACCCAAAATGGAAACACACACATGCTAGTTGTTACATTTTTTTCTTTGAAGGCCAAGAGATTTCCTAGGTCCATACACCACTAGCATATAGATGAATTATGTCATTACCATATTACTACCATCTATTTTACCGGTACAATCACATCCAAGGTTTTGATGGTACAAACAGTTTTAATTAACAAGATTTAAATTTCATTCTATTGATGATGGTTCAGATATAATAAAAGGGATCCTCTTAAATCGTATTCCATTGTAACAATATACAAAAAACTTCCTTTACCTAACCAAATATAATGAAATATAACTAGGTGTAGAATTAGTTAATAATGCAAAAGTAAAACTACATAAGAAATAGTACATTTCACCAATAGGCAACAAGATTGAATACATCATGGGAACAATGAATTAAGTATTTTATTCATAACTATATTGCTAGTATATTTTATACAATATTACATCTATTCAAATAATAATAATCCTGTGGTTACAAAAGAAGCACAATTAATGCTATCATGTTCTTATCATCTCGTGTACCTACAACCACCACAGGGTCATTCCTAAAACTGGTATGGAAATCCCCTACACTCAAGCATAAATCCACACATTCATCGTTTCGAACAATTTCAGACAAAGAGTAGAGAGAGATAGAGATAGGAAGAGAGAAGAAGAGAGAGTTCATTTCTCACACATTCAAATTTTCACATTCATTCGCACTTTATGTTTTTGGTTCTAGAGAGAGAGTTAAGAGACATTTTAATCTCCATTTACAATGTCATAACGATTTACATTTCATGTCCATTTTCATTTCATTTCAAACCAATTTACCTTTTTAAATTCATTTACTTTTTCAAAATCAACCAAAGTGTCATATTCATTCTAGAGAGAGAATAGGGAGGAGAGAGAAAAACACTATACATTTCAAAATCCATTCACACAAGATATAGATCGAATAATACTCTACATAACATTGTGATGGTATTATAAAGCTCACACGTGTGGTTAGAGGTCAAACAGGACCCTTATAAGGAGTTTCTAGCTAAAGTAGCAAGTTGAGAAAAATTGACCAAAACAACAAAAGTGCTTACAAATTGGGTCTCAAAACATTCATCTTGAGTTCATGAAATTTTTTTTATGATTCCTACTTATTTCCCAACATAAAAATACTTCATCACATTTGACGGAAGTCAAAAATGACGAATAATGCTCAAGTTACAAGGGTATCTTCGGGGTTGATAATCATAATCGCAACTAAAATTTCTTGTCGCCCAACTGAAGGAGGGCCTCAAAACCCACTTGCAAAACTAATCCCCAATAGTGTTTTTACAAAAATAAGAGATTGTTTTATTCTCTTATTGCAATCTAGAGGTAGGTGGCAGTAGATTTCAGTTTCGCTCAAACGAAGAGCCATCTGCAAGCCAAAACTGATTGCATTTTATTAAATTATACACGTCACCACAAGTGGTTGATATACTGAAATGGCTTCGAGAATCAAATCAGAAAGGCATTAAAAGAGTTAAAATAATAAATATAAGTTTTCCCATGGTGTCCTACGTTACTAGGGATCAAATCAGAAGTTCTGGAATCATGGCACATTTGGGTGTGGTGCTCCATGCACACAATTTGTGAGGTTAACTTTCATATGTTTTGAAGGTTTTTGGGCATGGTAAAGGTTGTAACATTCATTCTAGATTTAATTCTTATAGTCCCAACTACTGAAAACCAACCACATAAGACATGATAGACTATGTAATTTGAATGCAAGAAGAAGGGGAAAACCATACCTATTTCACGCAATTTACCATCACTGCATTCGACGAGACCAAGGAATCTTGGAGCATTTTGTCAAACAGTTTATGGCCTTGAGTAACATTTCACATTATTCTCAAATAACTACTGGGGTAATTGCAATTACAACACTGAAAAAAAATTCCATATCCATTATGATTTTATAACTATTAAAACTGTGGTATAACGCCCTTGTGTTGGCACATGCTGACAGGATGCTGACAAGAGTTGTGGAGTACGGATTTACAACAACCAATTGCATTTACTTAAAAGTTCCAAGGATTTTTTTTGACCATTTCATCTTGTGAAATTCATGTCCTTTCTTCCTCCTTATGAATCCACCAATCAAAATTTCCCCAGGTCCACCATTTTATTTATGTGCACATCCAGCAAAGCTCACTGACTTAAGAGGCCCATATTTCTTTTAGGAAAAAATTTCAAACTATTTACAGTCCTAGAGCATGCTTCCAATGCTTTCCAAATGTAGTTTTGAGAAGTTTCCAAAGCCTTTTTAACAACCAATTTGTCTTTGCCCAACACCCAATTTCTCCTCAAGTCTAGCAAAAGAGGTTGTCCAAGCCTTTTCATCTCACCCACTATGGACAGAAGCCTGCAACATCCTAGTCCATGTGGCCTCATCATATTTTTGGCATTTAAATAAATTCTCACCTGTCTGGTGCCACCTAGGCCCACAAAGTACTCCCACATTTGCAAACATTCCTACCAGGGAAGTTGTAACTACATCTTGTCAAAATTTCAGTACCTTTTGCTTTGATGAAAGTCCACGACCTGCTCTAATTTTTCCATGGGTAGATGTTGGATGAATTTTGGTGAAGAGGATGTTGGTAGGGGATATGGATTTGGTTATACCCCTGACAAATACATTTACTTTGAAGATTCCAATGCCTTTTATAAAACAAAAAATCCTTTTGTGTTGGGGCGAGCTACTCACTATTATGGTGTCCCAACTAATCTCAAAAAAAACATCCACGTGACCAGGACAGGCTAACCCAGTTGTAACAAAAATAAAACAGACCAAAAAGACACATGTTATCCAAATAAATCTCCTAGTTATTTAGGTAACTTGTATGCATATTCTAGCTTTCAAATCCTCATTAAAGGTTATGCGCATTCATGTTCAATTGGCACATTCCTTGGTTGCAGTTTCCCCTTGGCGCCCCTTATTTTTCCTCAAGCACCCTTGCGTGCTTTCTGTTCTCTCCTTCCATTTTCCTTTTCCACTTTGTTCTACCCTTCCCTTGCACGCACCTTTTGCACATTCACTTTCTTCTTAAGAAGCTTCTTCACCATGCGCACGTCTCACACTTGCTTCAATTAGCTAAGTCCTTGGCCCTCTCACATGCCACGCCCATTACTTTGTAATAGTTACACCTTGACCATGTGTTATCTATTCACCGGTTTGCCTCATTTCCCCGTGTGCGTCCCTCTGCGCCTTCCTTTGTTTTCTTTTGTGTGCCCTCCTTTGCACCCTTCTGTGCCAAGTCATCTTCCGACATGCTTGAGTGTGTCACACGCGACCAGTCAAAGCGTGCCAACAGGGCGCTGAATCCTTACAACAAATCAACAAGTGACATGTGGCAGAAACAAAAAATAGTATAACAGTTGGCCATCATTTCAGCCAATCCGCATGCGACACGTGTTTTGTGTGCGCCAACGACTCTGACAGCCGTATCTTTTGCTACAGAACTCAGATTGGCGCATGACTGAACTTTTCAGAGAGCTACTGACATTAGCCACAGTGCTAGACATTCAAATTCAAATTCATGGTGGATCTAGTAGGTGAGAAATGGTAAAATGTCTTTCTGAGCATTGATGAGCATATCTGATTGCCCCAACCACCCGATTTGATATGTTTTGCCCTCCTTCCTTCTTCAACACGCCAAACAGGCTTGTGGAAGCGTATTTCACATATCTCTAGGTGGATTTGTAGGCATTAAATGCTTCTTGTTGGTGGTTGCATTTTAAATTTGAGTTTTCCCTCCTTCCCTTCTTTTTCTACAGGTTCATCTATAAATGTAAGAGCTAGGCTCATTTGTTATGTTGGACACTCTAGATCCTCACGCATTCTGCTAAGGAATTCATATTTTATGTATTTTGAGTTTTAGACCTCTAGATCTGGCTCTCGCATGTGGATATTAGCCTTCTTCATCATTATAACAACAATGTGCATTTCTGGAAGTAATAGAAACGTCGTTTTGTGACTATTCTCTTGCACCATTTCAGGTCCCTTGTAATTCCTTATTTAGTTGTGTTCCATGAGAACGACCTAGTGAATATGTATTTAGATGTGTTACTCATGCCTAGCCTCATTTCACGTATTTCCTTTCATTCTCGCTTAGAACAAATAATGTTCATCCATATTTTCTGGGGTTATCACCTTTTAGTGTAGCTTCCTTTCATGTTATCCTTCTATCCCTGGACCCTTAGCTTTGTTAGCTTAGTTTTCCCTTCCAACACTAAGAGTAGCAGTAGCAGTAGAAGTAGATAGAGGAACCGACCTTCTCCGGAGATCCGTCTCAAGCATGCAAGGTTCCACATCTCTGGGACGATTCCATTGTGTTCTCAAACACCTCGGCCCTTCCAATACCTGAGATGTGGGTGCATGTTTTAGAAACCAACAATACTGTCCACCAAAATGCTCTTGCAGGGAATGTGCAAGAAGGTCTCCAAGGCACTTTCCACATCCCCATCTCCTTCCTATCCCGCTGAAAAATAGGAACTAGGACCAAACCAAATCCGAAATTCCAAAAGGAAAAACATAACTGCAATTACAAATTACTCTCATACCAGGGAGCTCCAAAACAAAACCATGTGATTGGAAAAATACATTCTCTGACCAAATTTTTTCCAAAAATCCTCTCATGGTAGGAAAATTACAAAACCAAGAAGAATTTCCCAAAAATCCTTCTCACGGGTGAATCTCACATTACCCAAAATAATTTTCATTAATTCTCTCTTGGTAAGTGCATTGGCACAAACATCAATAACTTGGGGAAATTAGCAATATTCAACTTATTTAATGGTTTAATGATTTTCATATATCTTTTGTTGTTTAGAAATTAATATCAAAAGACTAAAGTATTTATTTATTTATTTTAAATTTATTTAATTGTAGCCACAACATCTCCTTGTTACTGCATTTACCTTATCATGAGAAGAATATATTATTTGAGAAACGTAAGGATCACCTTGATCGTTTCCTGCATTACCAATTACTTCGATAAACTTTAACATTATACATTTAATTACCAACAAATGTTTCAACTTCAAGATTCTACATAGCTCTCGAGTTGAAAGGATCAGGCGAACAACAACATCATCATATGATTCGAAGGCACGAAGGAACTTCAAGGGTCCAAAGGTTCATACAATCATTTTTTATCTTTTAACATCTAATATCTCAAATATTGGAAATGTAGTACTATTTGCATTACGCTCCATTGAATTGTTTCATTTTATGAATTCTCCATATCGTATACGTGACCCCAAAATAATGAAATCACTCCTACCGAATCCTGACTCGAGCCCACACCACTACAATCAGGAGGGGTGGTAATGGGAGGGGCATTACATCTCACCCCTCTTACAAAATAATCATCCACAATGTGACACACTCCAAGCACAAGAGGATAGAGTAGGCACAAAAATTCGACAACGACGGTTTTTAATTAGCAAAAAGGAAAAGTATGTTGCTTAAAACATAACCACTAGTAGGTTTAAACAAATTTTATTTTTTTCTCATTTTCTTTATGTTCTAGGGAGATTAACATTACTCGTTATTTTATTATTCAAATTATCTTTTTCCATAAAATTATTTTCTTAATTTAAAGACTTAAAATACCTCCTTAACCAACAGTTCAAATCCATGGTGGATTTAAATCCAAATCTAGATTATCGTTTTCAAACACATTCACACATGTCTCCTCCTAAGAGTATTCACCATTTATTAATTATATTGAATGCACAATCTACTTGTTTGTTGTTTGTAATGTTATCACTTGTTAAATATTTCAATATCAAATTTCTGGCAGGTTTCCCAAAACAGTTGTCACCACAATGTGGCACAAGGTGCAAAACAATAACAAATGACCCACAGAACACATTTTTAGCACATTTTCATGTCATAAAATATCACAAGACCTCTAACTCCACCATGGAAGGACAACCAATAGTCCACCAAACATAGAAATTTCAACAATTATGCCCCAGGCATAGATCCATCACACACATGTGACTAACAAACAATGAAGCATTACGCTAAGACCTATGCAACTGGTATCACAAGACTCAAACTAAGATTCTACCCACATAGTGATGAGGATAAGACCCAATAGTAAATACCAACAAAGAGGAGCGTCAAGCCTCAAACATATAAATGTATAACAAGACTCACATGAGTATCTCATTGATCCACATAAACACCACAATAAGGCACATCTACATCAGTACTCCCAAATAGCATCAGTGATCCAAGAAATATCAAGTAATAACATCTCGCAAGGTACCAAGCACAATCCACCACCTCCCAATATCATGAGCAAAAAAAGTCACCACCACACACAAGAATAATCAAATACCAAAAGTCATTAAGGTTTCATTATTTTCAATTGGTTGAAGGGTCGGAGGTAGTAGTTCACTTTGCATATGTGGTGATACATAGAGGAGAGAAAAGACATATTCTATAACTAAAATGCAAAGAGTATCTACAGTTATTTCCATTTGTGTTAACGTGACATGAATCTTTCCATCCCAAAGATTGATAAGTAGTTTTCAACTATAGGTGGTTATTTTTGTCTTGCGAGACAAGGCAAAAATGATTAGATACAAGCTTTTACTTTTAGGATTATTTTACATAAGGTCATTTTCATACTTTTGCTCATGGCAGTATGGTCTTGTTTGAAGGTTTAAATTTTTTTTGTCATGTTTCACAATCCATATATCTATGCACTTGATATGCAAGAATGCCAAATGATAAGATGTCACAAAGGGAAAATTTATATTTTTACACAAAGAAAAATAATATCAAGATAAGAATAAGACATTTCAACACAACTCCATATGCCTCCCAAAACCACTCCATGTGTCTCCCAATTGAGAAAGAATCATAGTGCCGAAACCAAGTCAGGCCACTCACCATAGAGCCTCATCACCTTGTTTCTCCATGTTGGGTCACTCACCAATGGTCTCGTCACCTTATCTCTCCATTTACTGAGGTCGGGTCACCCTATGGCCCTAGGCACATAGAACCCCATCACCTCCACCCAAGTGGCACAATAACCTATAGTCCAATACTACACAACCTTATAACCCCCTTGGGCCGTACCCCCATACAACGAAGTGGGTCCATAGGTCCAACCACTCCATGGTGAATCCCATGACCCTAATCCAACACATAACGACATTAGAACTAACATAACAATTATATTCAAAGGCCAAATGGAAACAAATCCCAAGCCTTAGGCTAGGCTAGAAAAATATAAGCTCCAAAACCAAGTTTCAAACTAATTAAAATAAATGGTTAAACAACCGTAGTAATGCAGAGGCCACTTGTTAGCACAAAACCAATTAATTGCCCAAAGATTTAAAGATACATCAACTCAAGAAAATTGTTGGCTCTTACAAGAAAACAGAGAAGCACGTCAATTACGAATAAAATACGAACATAGAAATGTCACATTACAATCACTATGTGGCCCTTTTGTGGCCACCAAAGGAGTACTCATCAAAAACCAACATAAGTTAAGTGTTAAACAAAGAAAAAGTAATGTAGCCTAGAAATAATAAGGAAAGCTACAAAAGTGTATAAGGGAATCTACAGAAGTGCAACTACTTCAACAACTAATTGAAATCTTTGTCCAAAAACACATAACCTTTGCATGATTGTCAATGATTCAAATGTGAACATAAATAAATTGTTACTATGAAAATTTGATCGTGAAGGAAGGTGCATACTCATAATGGTCATGTTTTGGTTGGGTTGTGGTTGTGTTCTTGTTGTTATGCTAGTGTGGCTTTGTTGTGTATTGGGTGTCATCTTTAGTTTGCATGTTCTTCATGTGGGAGTGGTTGTCTTATGTGATGTGGAGCAACCTCTTGTGATCTTATGTGATGTCACTTAGTTGTTTCAGTAAATGAAAGTAAAAAAAAATTACCCTAGTATTTTTGGCCTTATGTTTGGATCCCATGTGGGTGTGGTGCTACAGTTGCTATCTAATCAGATCTTGCTAAAGATCTTTCTAGCATTCAGATCTCTTGTTAGTGAGTTTGATGATCAGTTCCCTTGTTTTTTCAACCATATTCTCATTGAAAATGTCTTGAAAGGAGGCAGTAGTCATTGTACTAGAAAACTAGGCCCTAATGTTGTTATAAGAATTACATTCCAACATGAAATTTTAATCTAATTTCACTGCACCAGACATTTAAAAGACACAGATTCTCTTTTCCCATGCCTCTTTAGGTATTTTCCATATTCTTTTTTCACATTGAAGATGATGTGAATTAGTTCTTAATTGAGCTATGAAGATCTTTGCTTTCCAAGGGATATTAACCCCTACAAAATCCTTTTGTTGATGATCACATGTAGAGTTAAATTCCTCCAAATAGTAATTCTTCTTTCTCCCTAACGGATTTCCATTTTTAAAGCCATTTGTTGATTACCATTTGTGTGTGGCCCTTGAACTCCCTTTAGATTTCTTTAACCACCATTAGAATCTTGCTTCCTCTCACCTAGTTTTGGCTAGGTGGTTTGACACGCTTGCTAGGTGGTTTGACATGCTTTGGAAAATCCTCATTAAACTTAAGAAGGCTCATTTTCTCTGGTATATTCTTTACAATAGGCTCTTAGTTGGGGAACGCCTTAAGTGTATAGGAATTGCAAATCCCATTGACCTCGCCTATGGCCAACCCAAGACAATCAAGCACTTGTTTTAGTTTTACCCATTTGCCCAATCTGTTTGGAATTGGATTCACTTTATGTTTTCAACCCATTCTTCTAGAATTTCTTACCTAGAAAATGGTTTTGCTTGAGGACTTAGTTATATTACCTGTAAAATACAACCAAATATGGTGATTGTTCAAAGTTGATATTCTTTTTCAAATTTGGAAAGATAGAAATTATGCTCTTTTTAATTATATGTAAAAGCACAAAGTTTTTATATTTCTTATAAATTTGTTGTCATTGCAAATGTGTTACTCGAGATCTAGGTTTATGCAGAAAAAATATAGTTCGAGGTGGAACATCTGCATAACCTTATTGACCATTAGGGAAACACGTCTTGCATGGTTAATCAGGAACCACTAGGCTTCTTGCAATAACACTCTTCCCTTCAGGATTGTGGTCGTAGTATTCTCATTTGTTTCTCACAAAGCCAATGCAAATGCTTTAGCCATCACTCTCTACCACCCTCTCTCTTTTTGTGGAGGTGGTGGAAGGAGTTCAACTACTTCAGTAGTGCCAATGTTAGCGATGGTGGCTCTAGTGATGCTTATGGAAGTGGCTAGGATTTTCCTCCCCCTAACGATGGTGGTGGTGGAAATGACGAATCTTACAATGGTACTTGGGGTGTCCCCCCTCCAAAAAATTCCCTCACCTTACTCTGGTAATCTCCCAGGAAAGATGAAAGACATGATAATCAATATGGTTGGGAAGGCATCCTAGACCAGGGGACGTTTGGTGTTAGTTGATGGGTGGTAAGCTAGACAACCCTCCACCGCCTCCTCCATCAGCCTCCAAACTTGTCTTTGTCTCTTAATGTATTATTTTTGTGTTATTTGTTATTCCCCCTTTTTTATTGAACACTCTCTATTAAATTGATGTAAGTTTTAATGACCTGACCCACGGTAGAGACTAAAATTTGGTAAATTTTACTTGTGCAATTCCAAGTTTGATCTTGTATCTTTCCTAATAAAAGTGGTCGCATTCTAGACCTGATCTCATCATCTCTCTAGCCATTCTACATCTTGTTTAGATTTACATTATGCTTCATTGTTAATTCTGTAAATGTTATTTAATAAAGGAAGTATACAACATCTAATATTTATGGAATAAATTTTAGTTTGTATGTTCCTCTCTCCTATCCAAAACCATATGGAAGGGTTGGGATGTGGGGTCCGGTCTTGGCCGATCGGTACAGTCCTACCCCTTCTTAATCACCAACTTTGCTTTCAATTCTAAATCATTCTTTAGGTCATTTCATCTTGTTAGGGTTGGCCTTATCATAATATATTACCTACAAAAGACTATATTAACAAGTCATTATCACATTATAACTCACATGACATTCTTATAAAATCTTACTGTAAACATCATTCCAAAAGTACTCAAAGGGTTCCTAAATCTTCCGAAATCAACTACACATCATCTAGGGAAGTCCCTACTACAAGTTTGAAGTTCGTAACTAGGTCAAAGACTCTAGCTTCACCCATTTATAAGTATGTAAAGATCATAGAGCAAAGTCTTAACAAAGAGAAAAGTCATTCCAAGCATTACACAAAGGTTTCAATCAACATAAGAGGTAGGTGACGTAATTGAGGCATGGCATATCTCACTACTATCGCATTGGGTACATTTTATACTACAAAATTATCCCATTATCTCATTGTTAATAGGAATGAGGGCATGCCCGGGGGGTTGGTTAGCTATACACACTTACTCAAGCACTTAGGAGAACTACACAAGACTTGATTTTCGCAACGAGGACATGTAATGTAGTACTAGAATTGGTTAAGAAGTTGGAAGTCAAACCACCTGGGGTGGTCCAACCTTAAATGCACACGCATATTTTTTCTGTTTTGGTTTGTTAATGCTTTGATGAAGGGTTTTTGCATGTTGCTAGGGTTTCTACTTTGTTATAGGTCATCATAGGTCATCCTGATGTTGTGTGATCAAGAGAGAGACACAACAAGTGCCATTTATACACAAATGAAGCACCCATAAAGTTTCAAAATCATGATTGTCTCTTGGTCTAAAATCATACAATGCATGTCTTATAACCATATTATATTTGCCTAGGTCGTACATCTTCTGTACAATCTTGCACCTAAACATTTTCTAGCTCCATAATATTCTATGTAGAATCTACAACTTTAGATATTCGTATTCCAATGCTCTACACACCCAAAACACTCTTGAATCGTCATGAATAGTTTATCTATCCTCTCATGTTTTAAACTAGTTACTTATCGTCTATCAATGATATAGTTCATTTCAATTTGGAATGTATTATTATGGTCTTGTATAATTGATGTTGAGAGTTAATTAGATCAGGAATATTCTATAGTTTTCTAATCCTTATACCTTTTTTAATTATAAAATAAACATAATATAACATTCTAAAATCTAATTAGGGTGTAAACATTTGGTGAATCCAAATTACGATTCAATCTTGCACCTTCTTCCAAACCCTAGTTTCCTTAGGGTTTCATCGCTACATTGCATATTTAGATTAAAACCTAATGTTTATATATCACATGCCATAAATATGGGTTTAACCATTTTCCTTAAGGTCTCATAGTCAGCCCTTCCCTTTAGGTATCTTTCCAGGGCTTCCAAATTGCCAAATAACTTTTTGTCACATATCTCAAGCATAATGATTCTATTTTAAAATTCCTTGTAGATTTTTCTTTATTTTTGTATATTTAACAAAAACCTATTTTGTTTGACATAATTTATAGTACACTTTTCAGAAAATTCAAAATTACATTTTTTAGTAATTATGATCTAATCACTAAAATACACATTTTTTTGGCAAATTCTCGGGAGGTTTTTATTTCCCATATTTAGATTGAAAAATATTTCTCGTGGTTTCATTTAATTTAGTGTTTATTCTCATAAATGGTCACTTTAATAATTTGATGATGGTTATTTTTGCTAAAACATCCCGTCTAGGTCTTATCCTCTATGGTCTCTCTACTATTGACCTTCCACGTATCACTTCTTATTACTTCTTACTCTAATGGATTCTTTTCCATCATATGGTGTCATCGTGGCCCATGTTAAAAATTTCCAAGTTTCCATATATGATGATATATCTCACAAGGTTATCCTTAAGTTTCTTCAAGAATTATATCATTATTTTCAAGTCCAATTGCAAGTTATGTGTATTAAAATCAAAACTCTCAAGGATGAGATCACGCATTAAAGGATTCCTCAAATACCCCTTTCAACTATGTCTCTACACATCACAATCAATCTAATTCTAAAGTTACTACGAGGCAATGTGATACAAATATTATGAAGAATCCATATGCTTATTCAAGTGAAGTTAAAGTTCTACACAGAGGAAATAATGTGTATGTTCCAACATATTAATCTCGAATACTAAGGAAACCACAACAAAAGGCACCTCTTTGGTTTGACAGGAATGTTAGACAACATGATATTATATATGAGCTAGCTGATAAGCGGTTAATCATTTTGTTACCTATTCATTACTCCCCCTCCATCAACTTGACAAAATAAAAGGTAAACCATTTTACAAATATCATGGATTAACATACATTCTGATAATGATAGTTATACTTTATAACTAAATATCTAACAAATTAAGGATAAGGGTTTTATTTCCTTCGATACACGGAACTGTGACAATCCCCAATGTAATTGTCTCAAGTCCTAAAATCTTAATGGGTACCGAAAGCTATAACAACTATATCAGATGAGTATAATGTGATATTACATGATACAACTTCTATTATACCACAAGATCCACCTATTCAAAAATAGGAAAAGAAAGAAATGCCTATTTCGGAAGAAGTACTCTCAATGAAAGAATTACATCCTACTATTGTGCAAACAAAAAATGGAAGCATTACCAATCGAGTCTAAACAATCACACATAGTCTTAAATCACATAGAGCATACAAAAACACAGTTAGGGGGCAACCACATCAATGTATTTTGTGAATATATCAACTTTTACACAACAAGATGGGATAAATTTCTAATTCAAATGATGATATCAATTGTAATGCACATATGAATGATCTTATTCATGTGTCAATTGTTAGCAGGGAAACACCTACTATGTATGGATGGGATTTTCTAAATACAACTATTTATTATGATAATGATGATGATGATGAGATGTATACATCTATAGGCATAGGAACATACTAAATAAATCCTATATTTTCTTCTACAAAGTCTTCTACCACCATGGCTACAATCCCTAATGGGGGCAACATGTAATATAATTTCATGGATAACACTGATTTATCACTATAATTAAATGATGATGACATAGATGATTTTAATCCTAATTACTATTACAATGAATATAAACTCCCTAATAGGTCTAATGAGAATTTTCAACAATTCAATCTCGATCCTACTGATGAAGAAGATGATACTATTTCAATTAAAGCATTATATATTTCTCAACAACTTTTCGCTACACATTGGTTTATGTAACCAAGTACTACACTCAATTTTCCATTCAACATCCAATCAAATCATTAGTAATAGTGCATCTTTAGAATATATAGTAGTCAGATGTCATCTATTCAATTAGATTGTCCATCATAACATGTCATTAGATTTAATCCCTTCTCGAATTTGTAGGGGCATACATGAATATCCCTTCCTTGTTTTCCAATAATTGGTTTCCTTACACTATATATGCCCTTACATACTTTGGTAAGGGTAATGCTTCCAATATTTTTATGCTACTAATATTATCCATAATTATCACAAATCAAATCAAAATCAACATCACTCCAATCTAAATAGAATTGCAAGTATTCTACTTATACTACTTGTATTAGGTCTATCACTCTTCAATTTTCTATTATATTATGATATCTCTACAGTTTCTACATGATTATCATCATTCTATTATGACATACTTGAGGATTATGCCTCCTTCACCACTTGAGGCTCATTTTCCCCCTGATCAGACTCTCATCTAGTAGTTTTGAGGCTACCCCCCTCTTGTACATAGTTATTTTCAAAACACTTAAAAAAGCATTCAAATAATTACACAATATAAAAACTTCAAATTTGAGAAAAATACAAAATCAAGACCTATTATAGTTTGATTGGTTAGCTTGTTACTTTATACATGATATTTTTCACATTACTTTGATGCATAACATATCTATAAGATACTCACATGTGTTCACAAGGTATCTCAAGATTGATGTAGGACACTCACAAATTGTTACATGATGATAAGAGTTGACTTGGTTCCTTACACTAATATCTTGGGGGCATCCCTTCACAATTTTAGGTGTTTTTGTTTCACTACTTTACACCTTCCTCATCATGATTTTTTACATACATAGTATTTATTGGTATCTATTTGATTAATGGAACTAACACATGTGTTCTATTAAGTGTTAATCTATCTTCTTATCTTTGGTGTTACTATTACTAGTTGTTGCTCTTTCTTTCTATGTTGTTGTCACCACTTGTTTATGCGGATTCATTCCTTGATTGCTTAATGTGTGGATTTATATGATCACAATGTTGTGATTTTTTTTATACAACCTAAGGGCCTTGCTTGTTTTGTGACATTGTGGGTATTCCATGTTTGCGGCGTCATGCCTACTTTGTGTGTATGCACTTGTTTCTCTGATTGTGTCACATTGTGCTTTCTAATGTGATTTTCTTGTGACATTGTGGGTGTACCATGTTTACGGCTCTATGTTTATATATTACTATGTTCTACATGCTTTTGTATACTTGTAATTTTTATTACTTTGTTGTTTCTAGATTACATTGATGATTACATTACTATTTTTTCTATGGATTTTAACATTTTTACTATGTTGATTATATACTTGTTTTACTACGGAGTGGGGCATGAATGTTATTATTCTTTGTCGTTACTAGTTGCTTTACACATGTAATCTTGCTTGTTATTTTTTACATGGTACTTTTTCTCCACACCATGGTATCCACCATGCACTTGGCCCCTTTTTTAGGTACATAATTTCAACGGTGGCCACAACTTCATCCTTTAATATACTTATATAGATTATCAAACATATAATACATGGGTACAGATCTATACTTTTGAGTCATGCAATCAAATGCTTTGCACCTCAAATGAGTGGACATTCAATAGGGTATCTCTAAAGATACAAATTAATTAAAAAATACAAGAACATATTTTCATAGGGCTCATATCCTCATAAAAGGTCATAGATACTTAAATGTGGTTGATTTCAAAAAAGGTTAAAATCATATAGTGCAGTGAGGACCATGGTATGGTCTTGACCTCTCCATACATTCTCGGAAAGAGGGAAGTTTCATTAAAATTTATAGTATCTAAAAATTCTATCAGAGGTTTACATGATTCTTACACAGGTACAAATAGAAATGACATGGTTTAGAGAAGGTTATATGGGGGGTACAAGTACTTCATTCCTTCTTCACAATGTTTTTTAGATACAGTTACAAAATTCGTTTGGGGGCATGAGCCTCATTCTCCCCTAAAAATGGTCAAAATACTACATAATCAGTTCAAACACAGTAGCACCTTGTGGTGACATGACAATGTCATTTCCTTCTAAGGTTTTATTTTTTCAAGTTGGAAAAAAGTGGTCATAGATTCATCTGTAATGACGTGGTATGTGGGTTTAGTGGAAAGTGTTGAAGCAATATTATGATCTTTGTAGACTGATATTTCCTCTTCTATGACTAGATTCTCAAATAAGGAAAGTGTTAAAGAACTATTTCAAGCTATGTAGACTGATCTTTCCTCCCCTCTCTTCAAATTCTCAAAATGGGAAGGTGTAAAAGCACATGGGTTCTTCGTGGTATAATTCTTCATCCTCTCTACTATCTCCTATGACACAACATTGGGGAATGATCATCCCTAATCCTCAAACATCTTCAAATAAAATTCCAACTCTCTGAGGCACAGAAACAATGGGATTTTCTCCCTTTATAAAAAACAAGTGTATTCTTTCTATGTTTTTCATCTCCCTTGTTTATATTTTGTAATGTTCAAAGTTACATGCACCATCTATATTTTGAGTTAAAGTTTAGTTTCAATTATATATATTGACTACACTCTATGTTGCAAGTTTCATCATGGATCGTGCCAACACCAATACATAACAAAGTTCATTCAAATGAGGGTAAAGTGTGCATGCACACTCAGGTATGTTTTTCATTTCAGCATGCAATTTTCAATTACACACTTAAAGTGGAGGATGTAGACACTAAAATTTAATAGTTTGTCCTTATGCAATGCCAAGTTTAATCTTATGTCCTTGCTAAGACAAATTATCACATTCAAAATCCATTCTCGTCATCTCTTTATCTATCTTACAACTTGCGTATATTTACACTATGATTTTTTTTCAAGTATGGAAATGTTATTCAATTATAGAACCATAAAACATATTATATTTATGGCACAACTTTCAATTTGTATATTTCTCTCTCCTATCCAAAACCATATGGAAAGGTCAGGATGTGGGGTCTGATCTTGGCTAACTGGTAGGGTCCTTCTCCTTCTTAATCACCAACTTTTATTTTTATTTTGGGCCATTTCATCTTTATAGGGTCAGACTTATCATAATATATCACCTACAAAAGTCTATATAATTAATATATTAATACATTATAACTCACTTGACATTATTATAAGCACTTATTATAAAAATTAATCCAAAAGCACTCAAGTGTTCCTAAATATGCTGAAATCAATTGAACATCATCTAGGGAAGTCCGTACTACAAGTGTTAAGCACTCAACCAAGTCAAAGATTCTAGATTCACCCATCTACAAGCATGCAAAGATCATAAAGGAAAGTCTTAACAAATAGAAAATTCATTCCAAAAATTACACAAGGGTTTCAATCGACATAAGGGTTTCAATTGGCACAAGGGTTAGGACACATAGTTGAGGCGCACTATATCTCACCACTACCACATTGGGTACATTTTTATAATATGGAGTTAACCTCTATATTGGTGTCAAGAGACATGAGGGCACCCATGGGGGGTTGGTACTCAAAATTCCTAACATATTGTAAAATTTGTGATAAATTCTTAGACTTTGTGCTTAGACATGTATGCGGTTTTTTACATTGAGTATTTAGATTAATCATTGCCAATGTTAAAGACATCAAGTAGAGGTTTGCGACTATTTTACAAAGAAAAAATACTTAATAATTTTCCTTTTATCTCTGTCCACATCATAACATCACCATGCAAAGCAATATGGAGGTCCAATTAACTCTTCTTCCCATTTTTAAAATATTATTATCATCCAATAACATTGAAGTTATTTTAAAGTATTTTACTAAAGTCATGCTTTGTATATGAGATCTAAAAATAGTTGATTTGATAATTTTGTGTTACATTCCATTGTTAAGTGATATTTTCATATAATATTACATCTATTTGAGTCAAAGTATTAGTCCTATCTATACTTTTTTATAGCTTGTTATTATAGTGATGTATATTGTTTGATAAATCCAATCTTTAATTGTATTTCATGTTTTGTATTCAAAATATAAAGTAGTGCATTTTTGTCAAGATTGTCTATTTTTTTTGTTTTTGAAAAGGACGCATTATTGGTTGTAACTGACATCCTATTTTTTAAGTCTAACATGTGTCAAAAAATGGAAAAAATGAGTCTTGTTGAAAATTTTGAAGGGAAAGGTTTTTATTCCTGATAGCTACAGATGTAATATCTTGTAATTGAAAGGCATGTTTGGGAAGTTGTCAAACTAAATGTAGTCATACCAAAAAGTGTAAATGAACTAGATAAATGGACCCTCAAAGATAAAAAGGCACCGGGAATCATTGAGATTTGTCTCTCAAAGGATTACTTACATCATGTGGTTTAAAAAAATCAACCAAAGAGATTTGGGATTCATTAAAAAAACTTTTTGGATCCGAAGTTGAGAGTGCCAAAATGATGCTGAAGTTGAAACTATACGGATTGAAGATGGAAAAGGGAACAAAAATGGTAGATCACATAAGCAAGTTTTGTTCCTTATTAAATCAGCTATCTAATATCAATGAAAAGGAGATTCTCCTAAACAATATGCCTAACAATTTTTCTAGCATGGTATTTATTTTATGAAAATTTAATATTAGTCTAGAAGGGATTATTTCTACTGTACTTGAAGAATGAAATCAAGGTGAAAATTCTAATTATGAAGAGGCTATGTACATAAAATTTAAGGCAATCAAGTTTTCAGATAATTACATTCCAAAACAAAAAACGCCATAAGGCAAATACAAATGCTACTAATGTAAGGAACGAGGACATGTAATGTTGAATTGTAAGAAAAGAACACACGATCTTTTAGATGATAAATAAAGCTTTGATTGTAGCAAATGATGACATAGAAGATAATACCCCCTCTATAAGTAAAGAATACTCTCCTCATCTAGGTGAAGAAGAGTATGTGTACTGATCAATACACTTTAAAGGATGGAGGTAATGAAGAAAGGAGGCTATTTAGCAACCTCTCATCAGTTGCTAATGAAAAATCCACACAACTGAAGTAGCGACACCAAAATATTTTTTGTTCTGTGTGTGGGAATATAAGAAAAAATTATCTTTCCTAATCATGTGTTTGTAATTCAAATATTTTTCCTCTTTCTTGAGTCTAACCCGTGTCGAAAAATGGAAAAAATGAGTCTTGTTGAAAATTTTGAAGGAAAATATTTTCATACCTGACAGATACATATGCAACTTCTCTTAATTAAAAAATATGTTTGGAAAGTTATCAAACTAAATGTAGTCATACCAAAAAATGTAAATAAACTAGCCAAATGGACCCTCTCAGATCAAAAAAATCCACCAAAAAGATTTGGGATTCATTTAACAAACTTTTTGGATTCGAAGCTGAGAGTGCCAAAATGATGCTGAAGCAGAAACTATACAACTTGAACATGAGCGAAGCAACGAAAAATGATAGATCATATAAGAAAGTTTTGTTCATTACTAAATCAACTAGTTTGTATCAATGAAAAGGATTTTCTCCCAAACAACATGCCTAAAAGTTTATCTAGCATGGCATTTACTTTAAGAAAAGTTACTATTAGTCTAGAAGGGATTATTTCTACTTTACTTGAAGAAGGAAATCAGGGTGAAAATTCTAATTATGAAAAGGTTATGTATATGCAATCTAAGGCAATCAAGTCTTCAAAGAAATACATTCCAAAACAAATAACTACACAAGGAAAATGCAAATGCTACTACTGTAAGGAAAGAGGACATGTAATACTGAATTGTTAAAAAAGACACAATATCTCTTAGATGACAATTGGTTCATAAAGGTATGATTGTAGGAGATGATGCCATAGAATATGATAATCCCTCTGCAGGTGAATAAGACTCTCCTCATCAAGTGAAGAAGAGTATGTGTATTAGTCAACACACTTTAGAGGATGGAGGTAATAAAGGAAGGAGGCTAATTGGTGACCTCTCATCAACTACGAATGAAAAATCCACACAACTGAAGTGGTGGCACCAAAAATATTTATTGCTTTATGTGATGTGTGCATGTGCATGTAAGAACATATGATCTTTCCTAGTCATTGTGGTTGTAATTCCAATATTTTTCCTTAATGTGTTGTGATATGGTGTGGAAGGTGTAGAACTACAAAAAACTATGTATGCATATGGGAGGGAAATAGTCTACTATGATATGTAATTTTAGTGATACATCAGTGAGAGGTCACTGGAGGTGAAAATCATGAATAGGGGATAATTCACATATGTAGAATTCATCAGAAGTATGTGGTTGGCTACTGTATAGGATCTCACTATCAGTGAAAGATTATAGAGTGGAGAATATGTATGTAGATGACCACAGTGGGAGAAATCATGAGTAGAGTATGTAAACCTATACATGTTGGCATATAATAATGTTTTTAGTTTCTCCTTGCCCCAAGTTCACATTAGGGGGGGGGGGGGTGTTAGGAATTATTTAGTATGGACATTAAATAAGAATAAATTGGTTATGTATTGTGATAAAGTTGTTTTAACAACTTTTTTATTAGCATGTTAATAAAAAACTCATAGATGTGTGAGTTTTTGTTAGAAGAATTATAGGAATGTGATATCATATATTATGTAACCTCTCTGCATGAATGAAGAAGGATTAGTGGAATCATTATTATCTATGTGAAATTTGAGTTTTTCTTTCACAAACATCTTACCATCACATTACCTTACATTTTACAAGGCTATACATCTAGATGGCTACTTACCCATGCATTGTACACACCTTTTACTCATACTACATATTTCACCCCCAACATCTTTGTGCCAAATGTTTAGTCAACCCCCCCTCCTTTTAACCATAATGATACACCCACATCAATTTCTGGTTTAATGGGGACTTTATGTTAAATACTGTAAGGAAACCCTTGACAATGTGATTTGCACAATATTTCTACTTCAATAATTTTTTGAAATCCACAAGTAAAAGGGGGAGGGATATCCTAACAGCCACATTAAGGTCTACACTACAAAAATTCTAGAGATACTTCCTTGGGATGGGATGGTTGAAATTTTTTCACCCAATACTCTCTAAGAGATTGCACTTGATGGTATAATCACCTCCCCAATGATTCCATTCACTCCTTTAGAAAACTCGTAGCTAAATTCATTAAGTTATTCAAAATGAAAAAATACTTAGAATTTCCTAGGGGAATTCCTAAACATAAAGAAAACACCTAATGAGTGTATTAATCACTTTATCAGTAGGTAGCGAAAAGTACTTTACGATTATTCTCATATGGACTAAAGGGAGTTATGTGACCTATTTTTTCACTCCATCATTAGTTAAATAAGGGGAAATATATAAAAATTCCCTTAAAAGTCCTACAAGGAGGTCTAAGAGAGTGTTATGAGGATAAATCGAATTGTCATTGACATTGGCCATAAGACCTATCATGCCAACATGAAACTTATTTCCTCTAATCAAAATGTAGTATGATACAAAAATAACATGCAATATAACTAGGGAAACAAGATAGGGTCATAAAAAACAACTCAAATGTCACCATATTGATGCAGGAGCATCATCAAGTACATAAGAAAATTTTGGTTTTCCATCATTTTTGGCTTGCTTTAGGTGTTAGAGGGTCCTTTTAGGTGTTTTAGAGTGTCTTGAGTCCATTTGGACCTCCATGGCAATGTAATGATGAAGTTATGGAGTTTCCCTCCAAAACTTCCTTTTCAAATATTTGAATTTGTTTAATGGTGTTTAGGAGTCTTAGAATTAGTTTTGGTGGAATAAGGTGATGTAAAGGTCATAATGACCTCTTCTCTTGTAAACAACATGTTTCATCCCTCTCATATAGGCTTTTATGTGTTAAACTCATTATTTGACTCTAGTTTGAGTTAGTGAACCATTATGTAACTACTTGAGTCAAGATCTATATGGAAGAAATTCAAATTAAGAAGAAGTTATTTAGGTTTTAGAGGAGGTTTTAAAGGAGGTTGGTGAAGGAGTGAAGAGGCTATGGTAGCATTGTAATATGTAGAAAGGAATGATCACAATGTACAGATTTCCATTGAAAATAAGTTATGAACTGTTTGTATTTGAAGGTTCTAGAATGAGATCAAATGTGTACTTGATCTTGGCTATATGTTTTGATAAATGTTAAAATTATGTGGAATGAATCTGTTGATGTGAGTAAGAGAGTGAGTTGTAGAGGAATGAGATTCTGTGGAATAGGAAAACTAGTCAAAGAAACCATGTTTGCTTAGAGCGGTGATGTTAAGTGCAAGATATAAGGTAAAAACCTTGATACTTGTGTTTTGAATGATGTTGAAATATTAGAAAGAATTTAGAGGGATTTAAATTGAAAGAGGTTTCTATTGTATTATTAAGGTTGTCTAATACAAAGAGATATATTGAGTCTCATAATGGGGTTTCCTTGAATAAGAATCCAAACCTCAGAACTCTGTAACAGTCCTGGTAAGACCAATTTTCTTGAATTGGCATTGCCTCTATTGTGCATGATTAAGAACATAAGAAGGTATAAAGAGTATTGGAAGGTTTTGGAGGATGTCTATAAGGGTATTTAGGAGTGTTAGAAAACCTTAATTTAGCTTGAGAGCCAAAAAGTAAATTAAAGACCATCAAAAGAACATCTGTGCACTGCCCTGAGCAACCTTGTCTAGGGCTTGAGAAGGGAAACTGTTATAAAAACACATCTTGTACCAAATCTTGAAAAAGATTCAAAAAAAGGTGGGAAGAGTGGAATTAGATGAGGAAAAGTAAGTTAGAATTGAATGTTTGATACTATCTGCAAAATATGAAAACTAAGTCCCTCTCGTTGCCCTATACACCCTGTTTGAGGGTTTGATGAAGTAAAACTGTAGAACCAACTTAACTTGTGTTGTCCCTTGAAAAGGTTCAAATTTGGTTGAAAGGTGGATCTAGGTGAGGAAGAAGATGTGTGTGAAAATTTAAGGTGAATTAGAGAAGTTTAGGTTGACCAAATGTGGAAAACACTCCCAACTGTACATGTGTATAAGTTTTGAGGGTAGAACAAGGAAAAGTAAGAATAATAAACCTTGACTCTGTATTTCACATGAAACTGGGTGATGTAAGAATAAATGTTTGAGGTGTTAGAAGTGATTGAAATAGGTAAGGAAGGTTAGTAAATAATCCAAAACATAAGTTATAATTTGTTATAGACCTAAGGACCTAGTCTACACAGTTAAGAGAAAGTGTGAAAAAAAACCTTAGGAAAGAGTAAATGACAAGGACAAGAATTCTTAATTCACTTGTGTAAATAAATAGTTGAAGAAGGTAGAAAAGGAAGAGTAGACAAGTGGAGTTTAAGAATAAGATTGGAAATACAAGTAATCTAAGGGAGTACATAATTTGTTTTGGGTCTTAGTCCAAGAGAAGAGAACAAGTGGTCTTTGAAAGCCAAAATGGTGTTAGAACAAAATGGAAGAGTTAAGAATTGATAAGGACTGCAATATGAGGTGATTAGATATGGTTTCTAATGCTTGTGGAACCCATTAGTTCATATAAAGACAATCAATCTTGAGAAACCTAGTCCTAAGCAACCAAGAGACCTAAGTTGCAAGGTAAATAGTGACGTTACGAGGAGTTTAAGCTTGGAGTTAGATTAAAACTTGGGAAATAGTGACAAGAGGATAAAGGGTACTCAAATATATTTTCACTTGCTGAGGAATCAGGGAATAGATTTTTTAAAATCAAGTGATTTTCACTTTAGACAAGGCTAATTGATAAAAGACCTCATTGGGAACAAAAATTGTGGTTTAAAGGAGTTGTACTACACATTAGGACATGAATTTTGGATATAAGTTGAATGAGCCTAAAGGGTATCTAAAAATATGTTTGGTTTGGTTTGAGACCTTGTGAATCTCTCTGAGCTACAAGATTTGCATCATTTTAGGGCTACTAGAGCATTTGGGAAGAGTAAATAAGGTTATAGAAGGTGAAATGACATTTTGAATCTTTGGTGAATGTTTTGATCGCATGTTTGTTTGATGATTCTAAGCAGGTTCAAAGGATTCAAAGCCTTAAGACAGGTTTGAAGTGGATAATTGGTATTCGAGGCATTTGAAAGTTCTTGAGTTCTTAAGCATTTTGGCATGTTTGATGAAAATTGCACTCATATCTAACATTGTCATTACATTTTGAAGGTGTTATCATATCTTTTTTCATCATGTGGTAGCAGAGTAGGTATTCTCTTGAAAATAATAAGAGATATTGAAAAGAAAAAGTGAAGTGTGATAAAGAAGTAGTAAGCAAAGAAACCTTAGCCTAGAAGGCTTAAAGAAGAAGGCAAGAAGAAAGTAAGAAGAAGTCCAAGGTGAAAAAAAATCATAGGGTAAAGAGAAGAGTGAAGAAGCACCAAAAGACTAGGTAGGGATAGGGTGAGGTGTTGAAAAGAAGCAAGGTGGAAATACTTGCTTGTGTAGAAGAAAAAAGAGAATTAAGAAGAGAAGAGATTGAAAATGAGAGGTTTATTATTAGATGGCTGCTCTAACAAGACGAAAGAGAGTGAAAGGAAGGTGATAATGAATCACAAAGAGATTATGAAAGAACTTAGAGAGATAGAATAACATTTTAAGCTAATGATAGAAAGAAGAAAGAGGGAAAACCAAGTTTTTGGGTGGAATATGAGAAAAAGAGTGCAATGGCCTATAGAATGGTTTGTAGAAAGAAGAAGAAATAAAATGATTTCTTGGAAAATAGAGGAAAGAAGGAAGAAAATAATCATGAGCTTAAGTTTTTGTTATTCATAAGTGGGAGTGATGCTTGGTGAAGAAGAAGAAGAAGCAAGTGAAGAAGAAGAGCGACTGAAAGGAGATGAAGAAGAGCTCTTGCAAAGAGCTTCTCAAGAGGCTAAACGGCCTCCGAATTTTAATTATAATAGTGTTCTTTCATGTGTGAATGCAAGTACTCAAGATGAAGAAATGAAAGTAATAAATAATGCCTTGGATGAATATTTAGAAGACAAGAAGAGTAAAAATGAAGGAATGCATGAAGAAGAGGCTTTTGAACAAAGTCACAATCAGATTGGATCAGTCAAAGAAGAAAGTATATATGTTATCATGATGAGAGGATCATTGAAAGTCCTTGCAAGCATGTGGAGTTGTTTGAGTGGAGAAGATGGGGTGAAAATCAAGGAAAATACTATAGAAACCTTAACCAAAGAAGCCTATGATGAAGATGATGGAAAGATGAAGACTCGAGAACATGAAGAGAGGAAAAAATCAGATGATATGGAGCAAAATACAGAGATAACAATAGATGTTGGTCAGAAAGAACTTGAAGAAATTGAGTTGATGAAGAAAGAGGACAAAAACGAGACTAGTTGGTCTCTAAATTTTCAATCTAATATTGCTTTTAGCTATGTTTGTGTAGGTGTGAGAAAATAAATGAATGTGGAAGCTAATAACAAACAATAAAATGATGAGAAGACACAAATGAAATATGAAGAAAAAGCAAAAGAGGAAAATGAAGAAAGAATGAAGAAAGAAGAAGACAATACAAGCAAGCTAGAAGCTAGACAAACAAAGAGAAGACAAAAGAAATATAAGAAGAATGTAGATAAGCTCAAACATAACAAAGAAAGAGACAATTCAAAGGGGAAAATGAATTGGAAAAAGAGAAAGAAGAACTACATTTGCACGGAGGCAAATCTTCCCACTTTGGGGAGTATGATGCAAGAACATTATCAAGTACATAAGCAAATTTTGGTTTTCCATCATTCTTGGCTTGCTTTAGGTGTTAGAGGGTCCTTTTAAGTGTTTTGAGTCCATTTAGACCTTCATGGCAATGTAATGATGAAGTTATGGAGTTTCGCTCCAAAACTTCCTTTTCAAATATTTGAATTTTTTTAATGGTGTTTAGGAGTCTTAGTATTAGTTTTGGTGGAATAAGGTGATGTAAAGGGTCACTGATGACCTCTTCTCTTCTAACCAACATACTTTCATCCTTCATATAGGGTTTTATGTGTTAACTCATCCTTTGACTCTAGTTGAGTTAATGAACTTTATGTAACTATTTGATTCGTGAGGATATATGAAGGAAATTTGAATTAAGGGAAGTTATTTAGGTTTTAGAGTTGGTGATACATGTGCGTAAGCCATTAAAGGCTTTATAATCTGTAGAAACTTATGACACATCATGTAAGACAAATTATGGAAGAATAAAGCCATGATACTCTCATAAAGTGAAGGTGTAGGAGAGATCAATTTATATGCTTGTGATCCCTAGATATATATGTTTTGATGAATGTTAAAACTCTTGGAATGCATCTGTTTGTGTGAGTAAGAGAGTGGAGTTGTAAAGGAAAATACTATGGAATAGTGGAAACTAGTCATGAAACCTTGCTAAAGAGCAGTGATGCTAAGTGCTTATAAGGTAAGAGATTGTTTTATCTATGTTGTTCAACGATTAGAAGAATTTAAAGGTCTTAATAGTGAGAATTCTTATTTGCACTGTTAAGGAACATGAGAGATATAATAATTTCATAATGGGGATTCTTGGGTAGAATCTAAACTAAGAACTTTGTAACACAGTCCTGGTAATACTATTCATGTGATGATTAAATGACTCTATTGTGTTACCTAGGAAACAATAAGGCCCAAAAAGTATAACAAGGAGGTGGGTGTAGGTCTATAAGAACATTTATGACTCTTGAGGAACTTGATAAAGAATGAGGATCCAAAAAGAAACTAGAAGGACCATTAAAAGAAATCAGGGTCTGAGACAAGTCTTAGTGTAAAAGTTGTTGAAAACTTACATCTATAAGGCATCTTGAGATAAAATTTAAAGAATAAATTTGAAAATTGATGAAATAGAGATGAAAAATTACATTAGAGGTATTACAATTTTGATTTGTGAAAAATATGAAATTGTTTCCCTCTCGTTGCCCTGTGCAACCATGTCTAGGGTTTCAAGCAAGTAATTAGATGTAACTTAATTTTTATCCCTTGGAAAGGTTCAAAAAATTGTGGGAAGGTGGATCTAGGTGAGACAGAAGCATCCATGAAATTTTAAGGTGAATTGAGTTAATTAGGTGGGCCAAATGTAGAAAGGACAGTCCCAACTATTCAGACATGGCTACTTGATAAGAGACCTAATTGTGAAGAAAATTTGTAGTCTAAAGGAGTTGTACCACACATTAGGACATGAATTTTGAATATAACATGAATGATCCTAAATGGTATCTAAAAATATAACTGGCTTGGTTTGAGACATTATGAATCTCTTTGAGCTACAAGCTTTGTATCATTTTAGGGCTAGTAGACCTCTTGGGAAGAGAAAATAAAGTTATAGAGGTGAAATGACATTTTGAATCTTGGTGAATGATTGGAGCATGTTTGTTTGATGATTCTAAGTAGGTAAGAGGTGGTCAAAGCCATTAAGACATGTTTGATGTGAAAATTGGTATTCTGTGGCATTTAAAAGTTCTTGAGTTCTTAAGCATTTTGGCATGTTTGATGAAATTGCACTCCTATATAATATTGTAATTGCATTTTGAAGATGTTATTAGATATTTTGTCATCACATATATGGTGTTACTAACCAACCGTAAAAAAATAAGATTAGAAATGTGTAAAATTAGCTAAAGAACAATAAAACTAATAATGTTGGGAATAGTTGGAATCCCAATATTGTTCTTATCCTTCATAAACTGGATTTCAACTTTCCTCGAACATGTGGTAATAAAAAATAAATCCAAAATCATAATTTGAATGGTGAGTACCAAAATTAATACTTTAGCACAACTTGATCCTACCAAAATAATAACCAATAAGGTTTTGACTAACAAAACTGTTATTGCCGACTAGATGAATATGATCCCAATATCTAGTTTCTTTTCCATAGGATCATAGGCAATTATACTAGAACATATAGGGAGTATAATTAATTCATGCAACACCCCCCTTAGGATTGAAAACATTTATTCAATGACATATACTTAGGAAGTGTTGGAATTAATAACAATCAACGAACTCACATCGGTCCTATATCACCATAAAATGAAAACCTTCACATTTATTAGAACTAGTTCTCTAAATATCAATAATAAAATACACTAAATACACTAAAAATAACACACCTATCTAACTCATCCTAGATGGAACTCAAAATGCTAAATCCTCCAATTATAACACCATAAAACCCAATGTGGCATGACATTTAGGCCCTCAGGGGAAGACTCATGCGATTGCCATCATTAAGTTGGAAAATGACGAGGAAGACAACATCATTATTCACACTAGGGAATATTAATCTAAAAATCCTCCCTTGGCCAATATTATGGAAAATGATACCATGAGCACCCCCAGACTAGTAGGAAACTATGAATTGTTTATTGATTTTACTAACAACTTTTTCCATATTTCATTTGTGTACTTTCTTAAGAACTATCTAACCCATTGTTTGAAATTTCTTTATGGGTTTGAAATGATCCATTTGGCCCATATAACACCCCCTCCAGAGTCCCAAATCAACCATATTGATCTACACATGTTTCTTTCTTAAAGCATCACAAGGGATATCACACAGTTTTTCAATTTGAGAAAACTACTCATATACATAGAGATGGCTAGGAGATGTGATCACACTCTCTACCTAAAAGTCTATATTTTTAATAGCCTTGTGAAGAGAGAGGTGGTTGACGACAAGGATTCTATTAACATTATTCCCTTCAAATTTCTATAAAATCTGGGTACAATGAAACTAACTATTTATCGAATTAGAACATGCTTCGAGGATACAATAGTCTTTAGGCCACTTCCATTGGAACCAGTCTTACCCATGAATTTGGGTCCTAAAACCTTTCTTACATAATTTTACATAATTTACAAGGATGAAAGTTCTAATATGATCCTTGGTAGACCTTCTATAAATAAGATGAAGCTCATCGCATCTACTTTATTCCAAGGTGTACTATCTTTTCATCTAGGGATGGTATTCGTCACCCAAGGAGACTAAAAAACATTATTAAAGTACAAAATACCCTTCAAAATCATTGTAAACAACCATAAGAAAAACACCCACAAAAATGCATGCATGGTTAATCAATTAAATCTTAAATTAAATACATAATAAAAATTTACCAATGGAAACTCGACTACCACAATTTTATTATAAAGCTCTAACTTGAATTCTTTAGAGTAAGAATAACTCTCTTCCACAATATCACCATTAACACTAGCTCTCCATACTTTTATAAAAAACAAGTAGAGAATATTATTAGGATGGGATAACAGTTACTTGAAAAGAAATTTTTCTTTAATATATTAATAATGAAGTAAAATCAATTCAATAACTTGGGTGATAATATTTTCTATTGATAGATTTGGATAAGTGTGCACCAATGGGTGAATTATCCATATATTTAATTACAATTAATATTACAAGCTCGTATTTATCACATACAATAGTGTATCATTTTTAATTAAATACACTAACAACCCCCATTAAGATGTACTTTGATGAAGCAAAGTATGGAAGAATAATGAACTATACTCCCTTGATGACAACTTCCTTCACTCCCAAAAGTTGAACAAATCAGGAAAACCTAACAATGAAATCAGGAATTAACATGGATCAATAGTTCTTAGACAATGAAGTATTGAATACCTCCTACCTTGAGGGGGAGAAGAAACTTGTCATTAGTATTGGACTTGTCCCAATATCCACTCTAATGGATATCAAAAGCATGTCATAGGAAACACCAATTGAAAACATCATGAAGGTGGAACCAGAAGTGATACCATCAGGTGAACAAATTATTTTTACAACCATGTCAACAAAGTTGACTATTATAATGATTAACATACTTGAAAATGACAAACATATAGTCCTTCCTTTTTATTTGAAGGGTATTTCCACCTATCATCTCTACAAACATCAGTGTAGTAGGCTCAAATAATTGGTATCCTCTATCATTGATGTTGTCATCGTAGAAATAGTTGAAAATGAAGTATAATCATCAATAATTACCTACAATACCACCCCTAAAACTACCAATAAACCCTTTACGAGAATGGGGAAAATTTCCATCTTGATGTGGGGTAGGTGTGATTCTAACTTCTCTTGGGGAAGTATCATTCACGATGATTTCAAACTAGAATTGAAATGCACTAATAATGAGTCAAAATACAAGGCCATATTACTTGTTATGATTATTGCAAAAAGACTAGGTTTCCTAAATATATTTGTTTTAGGCGACTCATAACTGGTCACCGGCTAGGTGTCAGGTTCTTATCAAAATAAAGGTGAGAAACTACAACTATATAAATGTGCCATCCATAAGTTAGCCAAGGATTTTAACTTCCTTTTTATAGAGGTTATTTATTGAGAGGAAAACTAGTTGGCTAATTTCATAGCCCAATGTCACCTAGTTACCGTTTCCGCTCCATACTAGTATAATATATTTAGTTTAGTTACATTATATGATGAGATTTCATATAGTATATATGGACATATCCACCATATTTTTAATTTCCTTGGTTTCATGTATTTATTATAATGTAACAAAAATTTCTCACTCTTTAGAAACTCTTTATGTTTGTAATGGAGTTCATTCCATGCCTTATTTGGTATTTAACCAATTTTTGGTTGTATGTGGCTATATATATTTTACATTCAATTGCTTTCGTTATATTATTCACCCATATATAGATGTATCTTCATTAATTCAAAATGAAAATTCCATCCTTAAGCTCAAAATGATGAAATCCATAGGTATCATGACCTATAAATTATTGAATAATTGAATGGGACAATACTTAGGTGATATTTTATATCTTGCGTAGCGTTCCCATAATGCTATGGGTATTTTAAAATATCAATCTATATTTCCTAGATAGAAAATATTTGCAAGAAGTTTCCCCAAAACTTTGTTGAATCCTTCCATTGTACCTTCACCTATAGGTGATAGGTGTTGGCCATTGTATGTTAGTGTTGTCATTGATGTCAAGTCCATTGATGGAAAAGGGTGTCATGAGGTCATGTGAGTCTCCATGAGGTGTCAATCAAATGTCAAGTTTGAAGTTTGATTGGTAGTGACTGAGTTTGGTGATGTCCTATGAGGTCATGATGCATAATATAGTGAGCTGAGTCATAGTATGAGGTCTCCCAAGATGTGTGAAGGTTTTCATGAGGTTATTCATGGTCATATAGGTGTGTTACAAGTGTTAATGAGTCTGTAAGAGGTCAGCATGGTCAGTTCATGAGGTTTCATGGTTGAGTCAAGTATTTCCAGGCCTATTCCTATCCCTGGAGCATAAAAAATGGTATGGTATCTTGAGATTTGGAGCTGATCAATATTGTTGAAGCATGGTTAAAAAATTGTGGTAGTATACTTGAGGTGTATGGTGTGTTTCAAGTCATTATTCAGTGATACAATGTATTTATGAGGTCCTTGGGAAGCAAACAATGAGAAATAGACTAGAAAACATGGGTAAATGAGATGGGTTGGAGAGTTTCAAAGCTATTTGGGCTAGATGGTGAATATGGACAGGTAGAGGATGTTTTTATGATGCTTCATGACAAGTTTCATGTCATTCTGAAGAAGGAAGTACAAGATACATCAATTTTGGTAAAA
This sequence comes from Taxus chinensis, assembly GCA_019776745.2. Taxonomy (NCBI): domain Eukaryota; kingdom Viridiplantae; phylum Streptophyta; class Pinopsida; order Cupressales; family Taxaceae; genus Taxus; species Taxus chinensis. The sequence goes on along the minus strand of CM034155.1, from coordinate 655,145,910 downwards.
CCAAGTAAGTTACAATGTGTTTTTGAGACAAAAGTGGACCTTCTAATGCTCGTTGTGAGATGTGTACTTTACACGGGGACTTGAGATATTTGGAATAGCTTCTTAGGTCAATTATGAAGGTTTCACAAAAATAATGAGGTGGTTTGATTATCACGTTTTTATGAATGATCGTTAAGAAGATATGTTGCTTTAAAACCCTAGCTAAACCCTAGATCAAACGACTTGGATAAAATTGCTTGTATCAGCCCAATTTTGATTGTTTTTAAAAAATTAATGATTGGATGTTGTATAGGAATCTTCCATATTTCCAGAAAGATATATTAGAGCCTGTGACAGTATGTGGGCCGTACCTAAAAAAACTTGATTCTAAAGAGTTCTAGTTTAAGGATGAGTTTCCAAAAGAAGGTAAATAATAAATTAACATTATGTTTAATCCCTCAAGTTTTTCTATATGTCCATGATGATTTCATATCATGGTGATTATTTGAAATGGAAAAGTGTGCCCTATTTGTGAAGACTGGTCAAAAGGTAGTTTCACGTATTTTACAGAGATGGGCTTGGTTGAAGACATTCCACTTGGATTTGGAAGGTGTTAAATTATGTTATGGAAAGAGGATTCAGAGATATTTACAATGGTATGGTTTGGGTCTTGGTGAGGTGATTTTATGGGTCACTCATGTTAGTTTGTAGAAAAGAAGGTTTTTTGTTTCTCAGGACAGATTTGTGTTTTCTGAAAGATTGAGTTAGTTGATAAATGAGATAAATTTTATGATGCTTTCTATCACTTGGAAAGTGAAGAGGGATAAATTTTGTTCCTATTTAAGTCCTTTAGAAGTATTGGAAGTGGAAGAAAGGGTGAAAAAATAGTTGAGTTTTCAAAATTGGTTTTTGGGCAACATGATTTGGAGAAGAGGAAAGTATATGTGGTTTGAACACATGGATGTTTCACGAGCTCTAACATGTATGGATGTGATCTATAGGTCGTGAGGATTCCATTGAGGTTTTACATGCCATAGTTGAGTTGATCTTGGGTGGTATTTAGGCCCAAAGGTGTAGACAAGGGTGCTGGAAACAACTGTTTGGTGAATGCTATGAGGATTTTGAGTTGTGTTATGAATTATTTGATTGGTCCAAGATAATTAACTACCATGGATGGTTTTTTTTATGCTATATTAAACATGTGTGATGAATTTTAGAGCTTAAAAAATCATGTTTTTTGTGTTAGTGGATTTTACTCATTGTAGTGAAGGAATTTTGAGCCTGTTTGGTGCAAGTTTGATGGTTTTGGGCATGGCCGACCTATATGGGTCATATGTGAATGTTTTAATGATTTAACTAGGATGTTTTTAAGTTTCCTTGGCTGAATCAAATGAGAGAAACTTACTTGGGGTGTGTTTTAATCAAGAGAAGGAAAACATATAAATGTGATGTTTTGAGTGCATTTGTGCACTAGTTGAGCCTATAGAAAAAATGCGACCTAGGCGAGGGTTTATAAGTTGATCAAAGGGATGATTTGAGAGCTTATGAAGTGTGTTATAGGTTGAATACTGATTGAGGACCATGTGTTAAAGGATTTAGAGCCAAAACAATTCAAAGAAGAAGAAGATAGAGCAAGTTGAAGGAATGAGGGTTTGATGGTGTGTGTGTTTTAGCTGAAATTGTGATCTCCATCACTTGTGGTAAAAAAACATTAAGAGATCATCATCTTGAGGTGGTTGAGTTGAATTAGGGGTTGGTGCTCCTTGTAGTGTTGGTACTCTACTAAACTAGGAGTTGATGCTCCTTGTGGGGTTGGTTCCATCACTAAATTTGAAACATGGAAATATAATGTTTTTGTTTCAGTGAGTTTTCTTCCCCTGAGGTTTTCCCACTTATATTTGGTGTTCATGTGTACTCTCTTGCTCTTTCACTTGTGTATGGTTGTTTCTATGCTTAAGTAAACACACATATGGTTCATGGTTGATTGAATGGTCGTATAAATGATAATGAATGATAAATGGTAAATAAGAAATTTTTGTAGGAATGATTCACCCCCCTAAGTCCATTGTGCTTCCAATAATAGGGTATAATGTTATTGTGGTTAATAAGAACAAGTTTCAATTTTTTTTTTCTATTTTCTCATTTGGGAAGTTATTTCCTTGATCACTTATTTTAACCATGAGGGGTATGAACTGCATAGGGGATTTTTCATAGATAAAATTGGTGTTTTTCTTCATAGTGTAACCTTTAGTTGGAATGGATCCTACACATCTTGTTAGATGTTTTATTTTTCTGATGAATAATATCACATGGAATCAAGTGGTTGTGGGATTAATGGGATTGATAATAATCAATCACCAGCTTCTCAAATAGTGCTAATGGTAACATTAATCTTATGGGAATTTCATCATGTGCATTGGATTTTCCTACTTGTCGATGTAGGCATATTTATATACATCTTAAACAAATTAGGACATCATTATTTGACCATAAATAACTACCTTACTATGATATTGCCACATTTATGTCCTTCGACAATGCCATTATGGGATTATCTCAAAATTCCATTCCTTTCATGTTGTAATCCAACTCTCCTAAGTATGTTATCTCACCCATTTTTGTATAACGCTCTTTCAATTACTATTAATGAGAATGCTTGGATTAACAAACTATTTTTATAATTTTTAGATTAGCCCTTAAGAAATTACTGTGTGTCTAAAAATTGAGCAATGGTATTCATTTATCTCAGAACAAATTTAATTTAAAACAAGTGTATACTAAAACATCATCCTCAATAGGCCATTTGTCCTCTCTATTGTTTATATGTAACAAGATTCAAGTCCATTTTTTAGAGGTCTTGGTATTATATTATTATAAACCCAAATTGTATAATGAAATATCATCCCTTGTATGAAAAACTAATTAATCAAATATTTCAATGGTTTGTGATTTGTATAGAAAATAAATGGTTGTGGCTAGTAGAGTAGCTCTAACATTTTTTTAGTGCATAGATCATTTCCAATGTTTTAAACTCAATTGTTGTGTAGTTTTGGTCTTTTTTGGCTAGCTTGCGATTTGAAAAAAGATATAAGGTAATTCATATATCCTTGGGCTTATGCCAAAACCACGCCTATTTCTATACTTGAAGTGTCTACATGCACATGAAAATGAATGTTATAATATGAGAACACAAGTATGAGTGCATTTAGGATTTTTGTTTTGAGTGTCTCAAATGCCTCTTAACATTCCTTAGACCATTCTATCATATTATTTATTTATTCTAAACAGGTGCACTAATTGTGGCATAGTTCCTTATGAACTTACGATATATCCTAAAATATTACTCACATATTTTTGAGTCTTCACGGGATGATGTATCACAATAATTGAGGTTTTTAGTGGATCAACCAATAATCCTTCTTTGCAAATGATGTTCCCTAGTAACATTATGAATTAGATTAGAAATAAATATTTCTTAAAATTAAGAGAAATTTGTAGTGTAAAAAAACGTTCAAACATCAATATTAACACCTACATGTGGGTTTTTAGCATTCTATGGATGTTCCAATCATCCGGATATACTTACAAGAATTCATGAATAAAATCCTTGAAGGTTTTTACCATAATTCTACTAAACATAGTTTGGGTGAATATTTCAACTTGAATGATAACAATATATACATAAGGCAACCCCATTATGTGGTGATATTAGTTTTATGTTGGTATTTTGTTGTAATATGGACATGATGATACCCAAATAATCCATCTGTAAATGAATACACTTCTTATCTAGCTACATTTTCCTAGACCTCCTATATGAATGGTGCAGGAAATGGATCATGCATGGATACTTTGTTTAAATCCCTTAAATCCATACACATCCTAGTTTATCATATTTTATTATTTTTATTGTCAATGGAATAATCCATAATGAGTCCTCCACCAATTTAATAATGCCTTTAACTAGATTTTTGTCTAATTTACACCTAATTTCACCTTGACTTTGGATTTTCACATTAGGGTTTAATCAATATGGGAATTTTTAGATTAGTTTCAATCCTTATTTTGTCTAAATATTAATGGTTTTGAGATATTCCTTTATGTCACACAGGTCACATATACTCTTTGGGAACAAGTACTCATATTCTTTTAATAACTCAACAACTTTGTGGACCTCCACCTCCTCCCAATAATCACCTATCTTGGCTAGTTTTTTGATCCCATTATTTCCCAATGTTTTCCTATATTATTAATAGTAGTTGATAAAATATTTGGTTTTTTCCTCATCTTCTTCTACCAAATTCATTTATCCCTCTTTGAACTTGAATTTAATATTCTTTAGGTTTACTTATTCTCTTAGATTGTGTGGATTATTTTCTATATTACAATAGTATATAGTTTTTTTCTATATGGATATGTCATATGATTTTCCCAATAAAATTTAGTTATTGGATCTTGTTTGGTAGCATGGTTTGAAATTTTAGATATAGCTTCCTCATCAAGAATTGGAAATAATGATGTGGTTTTTCTCGATGCTTAACAAATTCTCATTTGGATGCAAAAAGTTGAATGTTCTAAACAAATCCCTTGTTATTTGATCTTAACACTTGGTTTCATTTTGGGTCTCTTTGTTGAATGTACCATGATATTATAAGGTCCCTAGTGTAAAATAGAATTATTAGAACTGCAACCGTGCTAAGGTCTCACTAATATTGCACCAAAGATACTCACATTTTTCTACATAGGATTTTAGATTTAATTCCCTAGTATATTATGGGATTTATCAAAAATTACCTTCCTCTTGTATGTATATTATTTCAAATAAAATGAAAAATATATTTCATGTTCTAACATTTGTTTTATGGGTCACCTCGCCAATGTGAAATGATAAAAATTAAGGTATCATCTAGGACCTATAACCATAATTTCTTGCTGGGAAACACTTATTCCATATGTAATACATATTCCTCTACATCTCCAATCACACACATACTACTATTTTACTATGTCATCAAGTATGTTGTTATATACATGGATCTTAAGAGAGAAAAGTATTCACTAGTGACACACTCCCTTGTCCATCCACTTGCTTTGGTTATTTTTATTTTCTGTTTCTCTCACATATGTCATTTCTACACCTAGTTCTGGTTAGGTCAAAGGGATCTATTGTTTGTCTATCTTTTCACATCTTTCATCATTTATCTCAAGACACCAATGCACATCCCATAAACTAGTGCCCAGGTGTTCCTATCCATTTTGGGTGCTTCTGCTCTCTTTATTTTTGTTTACATTTTTAGACATTTTTGGTTAGAATTTTTAGTTTTCTTATCCTTATCCTGAACTCATAGTTGACCTTTCATGTCATTAGTGTTGAAATTCAAATAAGAGATCCATATATATACACAACATACACTCTATTATTTTGGATGAAAATTCTAAGGGGTAATCTCATCTACATACTATCACTACCATTACAAGGGACTACATTTTTAGGCTACATACACTACATATGAAGGGGAAATTATCAATTCCATATCACACATTTCCATTATATCTAGACATATCCCTTATCTTGGTGTCATTGGCCAAGGGAAACCTAAGGACACTATTACACACATAATAAAAAATAACTACATGGAGTATAGAATGTAGTGCAATGCTCGGTCATAAGTTCACTCATTAGGTGACCACTGAGGTCAGCCTAACTTCACATATTGCATTTTCATTCCAATTTGATGTGTTTGTCGAGCTTGTGTAAGTAGTTAGGGTTTGTTGTTTACAAGTAGCTTGGTGATCCAAGTGTGAATATCACTGATCAATAGGAAGTGATAGAGAAACCCTAGTTAATCACCTAAGTCACCACTTCAACAATCACTAGTTCCCTGTCCAGGCCCGATGTAATGTTAGAATTCTTGTTTTACAGAGAGAAGTTATGACATAGTTCCATCCATGTTCAAAACTTTACACCACTTAGATAAGTTCCAGATTACACAAGGATTAAACTAAGTCATATATCTCCTTCATTTTCTTATAGTGTTGCATTGTTTGAGTGCTTAACATCTGTATATCTATTGTATTTTATCATATATGTTACTCTATAATTAGATTTAATTATATTTTATTAATTCATTTGGTGAACCTTATTTTCTTAAAACTTCTTTCCCTAGGATCCCCAAAACCCTCATGGCTCAGAAGAGGTCCTCATATCCTAAGAACCATATGGCTGATACATGTCTTGAATCCTATCTTTGATGATGCTTTTGCGCAAGATGAATTTCATGACCTATAGTGAAACCCTCAATGTGATGCTTCCTTCCTCCAACACCTTCTTGCTTTCCAAAAAACCCATCCTTCTAACTTTCACAACTTTAACATTTACATAGTATCACCTAAACAAAACTTTACTTCATGTTTTCCTTTCTCTCTTGTAGTCACCCATGTTGTTGTACCTTCTTCCACTCCTCTTATATCACATGATAGTATTACTAGATATTCCATGCTTGATCATGTTCTTGGTTGTGATAATATGGATGCTAATATTTCCATTTTGAATGATGAAAATGTACATGTGCATGATGTTATTTCTACTAGTAGTCAAGATGAATGTAAAATTATATCTCCTACTCTTCCTACTATACAAGTGTTTCTAATGAATGTAATGATATATCTGATCTTAGTTCTCCTACCACTTCTTTCTATGCTGATGATAGTTTTGATGAAATACTTTCTTGTGAAAATATTTCTGCTAGTGATGTAGATTATGCTTCTGATCATGAACATGTTAGTGATGATGTTACTTATCTTACAACTATTGAATGTGAATTTACTACTCCTCTTTCTTCTCTTTATGAAGTTGTTACTCATGATGATTCTACTTCTACCACTAGTACACCTCTTCTCATATCTTCAGAGTCCACTTCTAGCATTCCCCTATGATCTTCCATGTTCCTCTCCTCCTCTCCACCTCTTCCTTCTTCTTCTGATGTTGTTCCTCATGATGTCTACAGTCCTACTACTAGTATACCTCTTATTATTTCTTCTGAATCTACATCTAGAATTCCCATAGATAGCCTCCATGTTCTTCTCCTACTCTTCCACCTCCTTCTCATCCTTCCACATCTGCTCAATTTTCTTCTCACATTCCCATGATCACCCACAATGGAAAGATCTAACCTCTCAATATTCCTCTTACTTCACCTACCATTCCTTCACATGATATTTTACCTCTCATGCATGTTCTTGGCACTTTGAAATCTCAAGTTCATACACTCACTCTTGAAAGTAAATCTACTATGCTTCCATTGACAATAATTCTTTGCATGGAAATCCTATTCCTAAAAAGATTCACAATTCTGCTTTTCCAAAGGACTTCATCATGCCTCATTTCTCATGTTTTGATGGTACTATAAATCCTTATTTACATCTTAAGCATTATCGATCAATCATGTCTGCTTATTCTAATGATTGGTTCTTACTCAAATAATTTCATCATAGTATTGTTGATCATGCTCTCCAATGGTACACTCATTTTCCTTATAGATCCATTAGTACTTATTATGAATATGGAGGATGATTTCCTTAGACAATTTATTTCTAACAATGGTCCTAAGGTTACATATGAATTCTTTCCTTCATTGCATCAAGGAAAGAAAGAACTAATTGTATATTACATTTTACACTTTAATTCTTGTATGCATCAATTATTATTTGAGCCCATTGATTTAGAAAAGCAATTTATCTTTTGTCATGGCTTAATTCCTTCATTGAAAGAAAAACTATTATATGATACATGTGAATATTTTACTCTCTTATGACATAAAGTTATTGATTTACAATAAGACTTAATTTCCACACATGTTATATCACCCCCTTCTACTTCTTCTACTACTTATTCTACTACTTCTTCCTCTTCCATCCATTAAGATTCCTCCACGGTCACCATCTCCTCCTCCACATGTAAGCATCATTCTTCTCCTCCACCACATCGGCATACACCTAAGTATTCTCCACCTCTTACTTCGTGAACCATTGTAATTATCACATAATGCAAAACCTCATGATGTCTTGTTGGATTTACTTGAAAAACTCTTAATCTTCTTACCTTCTACTAAGCATCATCCACCTCATCACTTGCAATGCCAACATGACCACCCTTTCTACAATTTCCATCACATGAATGGCCATTATGATAATGACTACTATGATCTCCATGATTGCTTGCAATAATTAGAAGACAAAGGTGTCATTTCTTTCCTCTCACCCTCTCGTGAGTGATCTATTTCTCCTATTCTACATAAGCATGTTTCCACCTCTATTCACTTATCTCCTTCCCCTCCATCTAAAGTTTCATATGTCCACCTCCTAAGGTTATCATCCATCTGCATTCACCATCATATCCACCTTTGGTTGCATCATATCATTCTTCAAAAATTGCTACACTACCTCATTGGCATCCTAATCCTCTTACTTCCACACTTCCTTTCCACCACACATTCTATCCTTGGTACCATTCCATCTAGCATCCAATTTGGCACTTATTCTCACACTGTTGCTGATTCACACACTCCATCTGTGCCTTGCAGGCCTCTTAATATCTGGTAGATGAAATCCACTTTCCATTTCATTACCCTATGATGCACTCTTGTGCTATGGTTCACACTTGACTATTGAGGGAATTCCTACATCAATGAACCTCCCATTCTATACTTTCAGTTATGAGATTCATGACATATCTTTTATAGCCACACCTTGCACATGAAAAACCAATTTCCTGATGATGCACTCTTGTTCTATGGTTCATTCTTGACTACTGAGGGGGCATTTATAAATGAACCTCATTCTCACATTGGGGGAAATCACTCTTCTTCCCCCCTTTGATTCTCATCACATGTGACTACGAACATTCTCTTACATCTCATCATTACTCCATTATCAACACATCATTATCACTACCTATATTTATCTACTACACTACATCACATCCATACATTTATACTTATTACATGCTCATACCATACATTCCTATCCATACACATTATTCATTTACTTCATTTACTTAGTTTATTTTTCCACATCATAACATATTTCATCTACCAAAAACTATCTATCTAATAGTCATACTCACAATGCATATGGAATCTATCACACCACATATCACAAACATTTCATCATCATCACAATATACACAATGCACATCAAAAATCAATGTTGTGTTAACACAAGTCCATATATATATATATGTGTGTGTGTGTGTCCTCCAAAAATCATAGTTTAAAATACAATCATTGGGGGATAGGCCCCCACACCTCAATACATCATAGATCATATATCATCATCACTATCACTATCTACAATCGTGGGAGATCTAGAACTATATGCTTCACTACTCACTCTACGCTACCTATCTTGGCCTCTATGCCTCTCTAGATAACTCCATAGAACAACAAGCTTCGTGGCTTGCTCTGCTTATTGACCCTGTAGCTCCACATATCATGCAAAAATATCCCGATGAGCTATGCCTCCTCCACCTACAACCTCTCTCACTCACTTTTCCTCAGGGATGAGCCTCATCATTCTTTCAATAACATGGTACATGTGGTTCCACTATAGCCACCAACTCAAACAAATGGGCATGATAACCTGTAATAGTATCAACCCAATCTAACATACCACCTCCCACGAGCACATCAACAGGAAAGTTGTGAGTCAACATGTGTATGGAGGTGTTGGAATCAATGATCAATACACATCACCTTTAATTATATAATAACATCTTAGTTATTACACATCTTTACATTCATTCAAAATAACAATTAATAAATAACTCATAACTACCAAATTAGTAGGAACAATACTTACACTCCTACGTGTATCGCTGTTACATCATCTACATTAGGGGCAAGTGTTTGACCCTCTACTCCTCCAAAGGCCGCTCCACCGACTGCATCTACAAAAAATGGAAATATAAACACCCAATGGTGTGCTTACCACCACTCGTTATATGCCTGGGTACACCACACATCATCAAATTGTATCGAGTCTATGGCCACATCTACCTCATCTGGACCAGGATGCACTAGATGTTCTCCTTATAGGACCTAGCCTAGATCTTTTCCTTCTCACCTCTCTAGTAGATATCAACGATACATATGGCTTTGGGGGAACATATTGAGCCATACCAAAGTTACCTAGATACAAGCTTCACCTAGAATAACTCTTTCACCCCTAGAAAATAATCCTCCAACCACATGGTGTGCCAAATGTACTACAACTCTACACCATCCTCCACCCACCCACCATAGTCTCTATATGGCCTCCATATGATGGCCCCTGAACCCATCCAATCTAGCATTAAATCATAAGTGGTCGGTGTCCATCCTCCTTCTATCAGATTCCTACCCACTCTCTGTGAATATCTCAGGTCTATCCCACTCCACTCATGGCCCACTAAGTGGCCTCAATATCACAATATTCTCATAGGCCCATACATGTAACAAAGTGGTGGCTCCTAGTCACCCCTGATGATCCTCCTATGCATGAATCTATATAGTCTCTTGTACAAGTGGGCTAATACACACCGGTCCCATGCATATCTCATCCCATGATCCTCTATCCTGGTCCTGATAAATATCATGCATCTTATATAATATACCAACTCCACCACCCTCTACTTCCACTACTGACACTAGAATCACTACAATAAAATTCCGCAACCATGAACACTAGATCTCAATACAACATCCAAACTGATACGAGTCTCTACCTGTACTCGTGTACTAATAAAATACTACCTCATTTCCCTCATCTACCTTTGAATCATATACTATACTCATGACCTGTACCCTATCTCCTACAATTGACAACTGTAATATCTGATACACATCCTCCAGAGTCATTGTCATCTCACCAATAGGAAACCAAAATGTACATGTATCAGCACACCATCTCTCACATAGTGCAGTCAACATAGGAATATTATGGGGTACCTCCCCCAATCTACCAATGTGCCGTAGGTCGACATGGTCTAGTATATCCCACTCTACATCTCGATAACCCCAATTTCAATAAAACGTGCTTAAATGATGATATCCCACACAAAACTCTCTCGAGTGTATATCCCTCTGCACAACAGTAAAAAAAACACAATTATTCCATTAGTACACTATATATACTTGAAAAAATCATTAATCATAGCATCAAACTATTCAAAATATCAACATTTCACAACATAGTGCCCAAACCCTGCTCTAGGATGCCACACCCAGGAGCAGGTCATGGGCACCCAGAATCAAGTCACTAGCACCTGTAACTAGGTGCTAGTGTCCCCCAAGGAAGAAATTCCCTAATGCTTCCACCCAGGTCAAGAACACCGAAAAAATACATAAATGCAAATTTTACAAAAATCGACAAAAACATGCATATTTGACAATATTTTCCAAAAATAATCATACTTACCAACTCATTATCATCTGTGAAGCCATGACCACTGCTACTCTCTTGAAATATAGTCAAACTCGTTGACTCTAACATGAACATCCTCACAGCTCAAAGATCTAATTTTCACTCAAACACGGTACAAATATAAATCTCTATTCCCTTTTCACTATTACTATATATAGTAATTCCTATTTCCATATACTATAGTTACTATTTACATCTATTCTTCCAACTAATACACGTTGCATAGTTTCACTCATATCTTGAGCTCCATAACTCCATTTGTCTCACCATTTATGTCATACAGATCATCATTTCCCCTAGCACTGTACCATACACATTTCAATCTCATCTCCACATCTTGGCACATGTACTACTCAATATATATTCACACTACGATTATATTATCTAATACTATTTCTCATTTATTATTACAAACATCTTATACATCTTACTTTCCTCTCACTAATTGTTTCTCCACCCCTCACCCTGTCTTTCTGAAAGGGGGGCATATAATCAAATCTTATAATCCCTCTCAAGTTACAATACAATCAATTGAAACTCCTAACACATTACTATCATATTTTTCTCTGATTCTATTTGAATAATGGTATACAATCATTCTATTCAACATTCACATACTTTCTATTGTCTCAAATATATTCCCCCTAATGACATAATCATGGGGGAAAAAAAAAAATCTCTCCGATGAGTAATCTACTGAATACATCTTATTATAAGTAATATTCTATCACTTAAAACAAATCAATCAATTACAATAAGAACATTCTACTATCTCTACCAGATGACCTAACTTGGGAGCTACATCGCATTACTATTTCTCCCAAATGACCTAAGTTTTGAGTTACATTACATCACTTCCAAATGACCTAACTTGGAAGCCATCAAATACTATTTCAATCGAACAAACAATTTTTCAATCACTTTTAAATCAAATTGGAACTAAATTTGGTCTCTATCCATCTGTAGTGGTTGGAACTTTTGGGGATGTAGTCATAGATGGAGAGAAAAACTAGAAACCTCTCTCCCTAACACTCTTCCTCTGGTGGAAGGATGCCCAAATCCTCCCATTTACAAATAAACAAAATCAGGTTGGGAATTGATCACTCCCTACCTCTTCAAATCTCCATTGGTAACAATTCAAAAATATCCAAATTCTACAAATCATGTCAATATTTATCCAAGTTCTCCTTATGATGGTTCACTATCTCCAATTACAACCACATGGGTCAAAAAAATTATCCATGGTTCAACACGCTACAAGTTCTTACACTCTACGTGCACTTTGCAACATGGCTTCTCTAGAATTTTTGAAGGTATGTTCCTTACTTCCTTTACACTACTTGAATTTCATTAAAATAACATAAAGTGGGGGAAAATGTAGACACAAAATCATGCACATACTACTATTTTACTATTCCATCAAGTATGTTGTTATATGCATGGATATTAAGCGAGAAAAGTATTCAGTGGTGATTACACTCCCTTGTCCATCCACTTGTTTTGGTTGTTTCTATTGTCTTTTTCTATCACATTTATCATTTTTGCACCCAATTTTGGTTAGGTCACAGGGATCCCTATCTGTATGTATTTTCACATCTATCATCATTTATCCCAGGACACCAGTGCCCATTATGGATACTAGCGTTCAAGTGCTCCTGTCCATTCTAGGTGCTTCTATCCCTCTTTGTTTCTTGTTTACATTTTTTGACATTTATGGTCAGACATTTTTAGTTTTCTTATCCTTATCCCAAGGTCATAGTCGGAATTTCATGTCACTAGTTTTGAAATTCAAACAAGAGATCCATATATATACACAACATACACACTATTATTATAGTTAGAAATTCTAAGGGGAAATATCATTTACATACTATCACTACCATTACAAGGGACTACATTTTTGGGCTTCATACATTACATAGGAAGGGGAAGTTCTCAATTCCATATCACACATTTTCATTCTATCTAGACATATCCCACTTCTCTTGGTGTCATTAGTGCACGAGGGAACCTAAGGAACTATTACACACACAAGAAAAAATAAACTACATGGAGTCTAGAATGTAGTGCAGTGCTCGGTCATAAGTTCACTCATCAGGGTGACCGTTGGGGGTCAGTCTAACTTCACATATTACATTTTCATTCCAATTTGATGTTTTTGTGAGCTTTTATAGGTAGCTATGGTTTGTGTTGCAGGTTACAGGTACCCTTGGCGATCCAAGTATGAATATCAGGTGATCAATATGAAAGTGATATTGAAACCCTAATAACACATAGGAAAATGGTAGATTCTGACCATATACATAGTCACTGACACCCATGAAAAGTCACCAACGCCTACGCTCCCTTGTCAAGCACTAGGAACTTGTGTTTGGAATTATTCAAAGAATATTAATTTTACAAAAGTTGTTATGACATAGTTCCAGCCATACTCAACACTTTACACCACTCCGATTAGTTCCATATTGCACAAGATTCAACTAAGTCATCTATCTCCCTCATTTTCTTATAGTGTTACATTGTTTGAGTGTTTAACATCTGTATATCTATTGTATTTTATCATATATGTTACTCTACAATTAGATTTAATTCAGATTTTATTAAATCTATATTCCATGAATCTCATCATAATGTTCATATTCATCTATGTCTGGCCATACCTCTTCCATCCATGCTGCACTCATGCCAATTTCTAATAGGATGTGTGTTAAGATACCATTACCTTCAAATGTACATTCACCATCATTTGAATTGAAGATGATGTTACAATTGGTGAAAAAATCTAAAGCTAATAATGTAGAATATTTTGGGTGTTTTAATTTTGTTTTCCATGAATTCAAAATCTACCACCTTTTTTATACCCATAAAGTCTATTTATACCACTCTTAATACACATAATGGATTCATTTGCCAAAGTTTTTCCATACCTTACAAGGTGTATATGTGGTCTTCCGAAATATTCCCATGTTATTTGGGACATGAAATCGACATTTGCTCTCATATCTAGTAATTCTCTTAAAAACACTTACCATTTTAGTTTTACATCTAGGTAGACATAAGACTTGTAAAAATTACAATGTGTTATGAAAACATTATTTTTCTACTTTTTCCCCTTTTATACTCTTCATACTCTGCGTGTTCTTTCTTATTTTTCCTTATAATTACAAAACTATTTGAGCTTGTCTCCTACCCATTGTTCAGTTGTCAACATAATGAGTCATTTTAAAGCTATGACTTATTGCACATCAAAGAAAGTGAATTTTTCCTTTTTTGATTGTTGGCATTGTTTGGTGACCTATTTAATTTTTATTACTACCTTCTCATGAATTTCCAATTTGAGGTATGTATCTATAAGTTCATCATCACTTGAAATATATATGTAAAGATTTTTTTCCTTTTTTCTATTGCCTACGCAGCTCCACTCCAAATCGTAACCACTACTTGTAGTTTTATTTATTCATCCTCCACCAGGATTTGTCTTACTAATTTATTCTTTACTTCTCCTTCAATTACATCCTCTTTTTATTTTATTTTATGACATTATCCTTATACTACTTTAACTCTCTCCTTTTCCCATATTTTTACTCTTAATTTTCTAGTGATATATAATCTCTCGTAGAACCCATGTTGATTGTTTAGCTCGCTTATTCACTTCATTTCCCAATGCATTAATTTTTGTTCACCATTTCTTTTTATGAAATTGGGTTGCCTCTGGGCAAATCAACCCATCAAGCATCTTTGTTTTGTGATAAAATTCACACTAATTAGGTTTATATTATATATAAGCTTGGTAGGAAATAATAGTTAGTGCTCATATTTGGTGAAAATATTAATGTTAGTATGTTGTAATTAGGTAAGAAATAATTGTGGGTTGTTATATTGTTGTGTGTGTGTGTGAGTTGTGAGAAAAACTCACCTAGAAACCAAGGAGAGAAAAATAAAGAATGAGGGAATATAGGTTTGAATTTATTACAATCTTATATTTACATTGAATTTTTATTTATTTAGTAATATTTCTTTGCAATCACATTGAATGCATTACATTGTTAACTCGACATCACTGAATTAATACATTGAACATAGTACTCGGCCACATCACCCATATAAAGTCACCACTAATCTATTCATTCTCACTCCATCAAGACATATCACACCTTTTTCATGGAGGAAAACAAATTAATAAACTTGCCAACACTTGACATAACCCTAACTTAGGATCGGCAAGATAAATTACTTATTACATATGCTACAAGGTAATATTTAAAGTTATTTTCTTACATACATATTATTAAGTATGTTAGAAACATGAGAAATGTTTGGGATCGAGTTAAGACATTAGAGATGAAGATATCGAGTGGATGAACCCACCCTCATATTTAAAAAAAAAATCATTATCAAATATATTTAAAAAAAGGATATTATTTCCCAAATAAAGGGAAATTATGGAGTATGACTTTTTGTAAAAGAGGGATAATAATTTCTGTAATTTCACAAACAAAGATGGAAGCCTGTATATTTTATTAATGTGAAATTAATCAACCATTACAATGGAGTGCTGCAATATTTATACATATTGGACCACAATATACAAACAAATAAATGGGTTGTACAGGTACAACCAAAATCACAACAGCTTCCAAAATACATCCGGGAAGCAACAATAATTAAATACAAACAAATAATAATTGTTACAACTACATAACAATATAACCTATGTAATAATATGAAAAATATTGTTATAAAACTTTATAACAATATATAAACTAATTACCTTATTAAATAATTAAATATTTTAAGGTAATATGATGCATAAATTAACCTAACATTCCCCCCCTTAATTTTGCATTACCTTAAGGGATGAGGAGAGGAACTCTCTGAAAAACTCAAACTTGTCACGTGCAAGTGACTTCATGAAAATATCTGCTTTTTGTTCAACTGTTGGACAAAACTGAAGTTGTATATTGTGCTTCAACACATGTTTGCATATGAAATGAACCTATACTTCAATATGTTTTGTTCTTTCATGAAACACTGGATTGCGAACAAGTTTGAGAAAACCTTCATTGTCAACATACATGGTGGTCGGTTTGTCCTGTGGTATTCCAAGTCCTTCGAGTATGCGATGTAGCCAAATCACTTCACAGACAGCTTCTCCTGCAGAATGATACTCAGGATTCTGTGGAAGAATGAGAAACAAAGTGTTGTTTCTTGCTTCCCCATGATATTGGTCCAAGATCCCATAAAGAATACAAATCCTGAAGTGGATTTTCTGTCATCAATATTGCCTGCATGATCTGAATCTGAATATCCTAACAAGAAGAAGTTGTCATTCTTCTTGTATTCTAGACCAAGATCCACTGATCCTTTGAGATATCTCAAGATGCACCTTACTGCTTTCCAATGACACACTTTGGGTTCATGCATGAACCTGGATAGATAGCTCACTGCAAAGTATGATATCTGGTCTAGTGTAGGTCAAGTAAATGAGACTCCAATCAACTACGGATAGAGAGTGGCATTTACCTCAGGAGATGGATCTGAATGAGATAACTGCAATCTGTTCTCCATAGGTGTAGCAATAGGTGTGCAATCCATCATCCTGAATTTCTCGAGCATTGTCTTGGTATATTTCATCTGAGAAACAAATATGCGATTCTCTTTCTGCCATACTTCCAATCCAAGACAATAATGCATTAGCCCGAGATCTGTCATGTCGAATGATCGATTAAGATCTTTCTTCATTGCATCGATCATCTCACTGAACTGCCAGTGATGACTAGATCATCGACATAGACAATGAGAATCACAATCTCCCCCCTTACTTTTTGAGGTAAAGATTGGGATCGTATGGATTTCTAACTAATCCATGTTGTACGAGATGCTCATCAATTTTGATGTACCATGCCCGGGGTGCCTGTTTGAGGCCATACAGAGATTTCTTGAGTTCTGCATACCTTTTCTTCTTGACCAAGTACTACATATCCCTCAGGTTGAGTCATATAGACTTCTTCTTGTAAATCTCCATTTAGGAAGGCACTTTTTACATCCATCTGATGGACTATCCAACCAAACTTTGTAGCTAGAGAAAAGATCATCCTGATCGTCTTGATCTTAGCTATGGGAGAAAATGTCTCCTCATAGTCAATGCCTTCTTTTTATGCATACCCCTTTGCTACTAGTCTTGCTTTGTACTTTTCCACCGTCCCATCTGCTTTGTACTTCATTTTGAATATCCATCTGCATCCAATGGGTTTCTTCCCTGGTGGAAGATTGACAAGCTGCCAAGTGTTATTTTTCATTACTGACTGATATTCAGAGTCCATGGTCATCTTTCCAAGATTTTGACTGTAGGGCTTCTTGGACCGTAGAGGGCTCATCAGACTCAATAACTCTACCCATCAAAGCAAAGTTAACTTCTTCTCTTGCTTTACTGTGAGTTCTTGGTGCAGGGGTGGATGTATCCAGTGGAGCATCCATTCTTGCATCTCGTAATGTGCTAGTACACCACTTGGGAATACGCTGAACTATTTCCATGGGTTGTGGTTCTATTAGATCAACACCATCATCCCCATCATCACTTTCATCATCAGTGGGAACATCAAATTTAGTTTTTATAAGTGGTGAATAATCTACATCAGGTGGAGGAGGAGCCTCTACTTCCTTCTTCTCAAAGAACTCAACATCTCTGCTAGTGTAGAATTTCCTGATCTTTAGATCCATCAATCTGTACCCAAGAGTCTCTTCACTGTACCCAATGAAGATGAATTTATGTGACTTCATGTCTAATTTCTTTCTATTTTTTTTGGGTATGTGCATACTTGCTTTGCACCCAAAAACTCTAAGGTATGTAATAGATGGTTTCTGCTTTAACCATGCTTCTTGTGGTGTTACTCCATCAAGAGCAACTTTACAAGTCCAGAATCATTGATCATGCATCACACCATTTCCATGATAGTACAATTTCTTCTCTCAACAACACCATTCTGTTGCGGTGTGTGTGGAGGAGGAATTTGTCGACGAATCCCATGAATTTAGATATTTGAACTCATTACTAGTGAATTCCCCCCTTGATCTAAGTGGAGATTTCTGATGTGACGACCAGTTTCATTCTCAACAGCTACTTTGAACTTTTTGAAGGTTTCAAAAGCTTCACTTTTCTTGTGAAGACAAAAAATCCACATTTTTCTTGAATAGTTGTCAACACAAAGCATGAAGTACTGAAATCTAGAATGACTTGGTTGCATTGGACCACAAAGATCAGTATGAACCAGATCAAGCTTACCATGAGCTTGATATGTACTCTTCTGGAATGAAGCTCTGTGTTGTTTTCCTACTAGGTAGTGAGGACACTTGTCTGTATCCTTCTGAAGAGATGGTAACCCATGTACCATATTGCACCGGCATAGTGTCTCAAGATACTTGAAACTAACATGACCAAGTCTTCGATGCCACAACTGTGCTGAGGTAGAGTTCTTAGCCACAAGTTCTTGATCATCTCTGTGGAAAAAATCAAGCTGGAACATGCATCCCACATTGGAGGCTTTTGCAACTATTTTTGAGCCTCGTGATTTATCTCGAATTAAACACATTTTCTTTTCGGAATGACTATCAAAGTCAATTTTTAAGGTTGTGATCTAGGAGTTGATTGAGTGAAAGTAGATTCTTTGTCAACCCAGGGACATATAAGACATCTGATCATAGTCTGCAGTTATGTGAACCAAGGGGTAGAGAAATGTTCCCAATCCCTTGAACTGTATATGAAGAATCATCTCCCAATGAAACATGGTTTTTGAAGGTGTGTCCCTCATTGAAGTAAACCAGTCTCTGTGGTCGGTCATGTGTCGAGTGGCTCCCGAATCAACATACCAGACATCACTAGATGACATGGATGGTTCACTTGATCGAGCAGTGTACAAGAATTCTTCATTATCTGAATGTTCTTCTTGCTCAAAAATGTTTCCTTGTTGATGGGGTCTTCTTTTCCAGTTCCCCTTTTTCTGCCCTTGATCGTAGTTAGAATGTTCCCTTGTGAGATTGTTGTTGTGGAGGTCCAGAGTTGCTTGATGAACCTTTCTTGTAAGTATTATACCAACAATCTTTTAAGTCATGTCCTCTTTTACAAATTGGACATTGCTTCTTCTGTTGTTTATCCCCTTAATGTTGATACTAATTCTAATGTTGGAAATTTTGATAGGAATTAGGTTTTCCTTTACCTTTTCCTTTCCATTTTTGATGTGAAGAAAGTGTCTTCTCCTCTTCATCATCCTTATTATGCATGGCTTCCTCTTGTTGCAGTAGGTTTACCAACTTGTCAAAACTAACTGTCGTATCTGACACATTTAGTGTTGTAAAAAAATG
This sequence comes from Taxus chinensis, assembly GCA_019776745.2. Lineage (NCBI taxonomy): Eukaryota > Viridiplantae > Streptophyta > Pinopsida > Cupressales > Taxaceae > Taxus > Taxus chinensis. The sequence continues at coordinate 655,126,113 of CM034155.1, read as the reverse complement.
CGGTAAGAAGAGGGGAGTGCTCTCAGAACAATGGGAACAAGAGCATCATCTGTGACCACTTCTCCCAGGGCTAGAAGTGAAGCCCTCAACTCTGTCAACTCTTCTTAAGAAAGCTTCAATTTTCTCATTTTGCTTGAACTTCAGTGTATGTAACTGAATCTGACAAATTTAGTATGACATTCTTTTTTTTGGCCTCATATACTGTGCGCAATTTATCCCACACTTTTTTGGCTATTTTGGCATCTCGAATGTGGGGTTGCACATCATCAGACACTCCAAACAAGATGATGAGTTTGGCATTCTGATCTGCTTTATCAAACTACCATTGTTGTGTTGTATCAGTAGTTGATCTGGTCAGAGTACCATTCACAATAGTCCAGATCTCTTCAAACTCAAGTTGTGTCTTGATTTTAGTCTTCCATGCAGCATAGTTGTTTCCTTTGAGTAGTTGTGAATTTGGAAGAAAAAATTTGGGGGCATTGGTGCCCATTTTACAGAAATCATTGACAGGGTTTAGCTCTTATCACTCCAGGTATAAGGTCTCCTAATCTATATACTGTCGGTCCGATATACCAAACCTTTCTATATACACTCCCTTTTGATATACCTGACGGTACATGGAAGAAGCTTGCCCTTTCTATATACCTGACGGTACGTGAAAGAGGCGTTAACGTACGTGAAAGAATTCAATATGTGGTACCAAGATAGTACTAAAAGGGGTCTGTGTGATTATTGACACCGGCTCAAAGAAATATCCTCATATGCACACGTAACTTCGCTATATACTCGGATAATTTCTCAGTCCAGATTTATGTCAAGCAATTGTTCACAGACGGATGGGATGACTCATAGCGTGTGCACTGTGACCTTATTACTTCCCATCGATTTAAAGGGTCGATGCCCAGATGACATTGTTGCAGCTATATTAGGTGTTAAGTGCAGTAGTAGTCATGATGGCTTTACTCGTAAGCACTTCCCAGAGGCACTGTATATACCGAAACGCTGCGAATGAGATCTAGGATCTCGTGAGTGTTTTAGAACCAATTTTTATTGTTTTTGATTACAAATCTCTGCCAGTTTCTGAGTAGTTACAATATTTGTGGTTGACTATGACAACCTGCAAATTAGTACAATATACTGAAGCATGTAATTACATTCAAAAAATTTAGAAAAAATTGAATGGCAGGCAATTTTTTTTGTTTTGCGGGCACTGGTGGCCTCTGGAGCCCAATATGGCTTGTTGAGCAAAACAACCATAAAAAAATAGCTCAAAATGAATTTTTTAGGTAGCCCTCCTTTGGCAAAAAGTGCTTAGAATGTAAAAATATGCAGAGTGGAGGAAAAAAAGTTTTGCCTTAAAATAGGGTTTTTCTCGCTAAATTTAGTTAGTTATAACTAAATTTGAATTTACCACTAAAATGAGCAGTTCCACTAACTTTCCCGCCAAATTTGGTAGTGGGTGAGGGAGGGGGATTTGACCCCTTGACCTCCCTTGATGGAAAGTGTCTTACAAAAGTTATGCTAGCCACTTGAGCAGCTAAGCTAAACAAGAATTTATAAATAGCAAATTTTAATTAAACACTTCCTAACTGTAAAACCATACCTCTTTAAAAAACCATGGTTTGGGAAAGGTGGTTTTGAGAAAAATTCTAGCAAAGAGAAAAAATGACAGGTGGTTTTGGTGAGAATGAAGGTGGTTTTGAGTGTGTATGGTGCCTTAGATTAATTTTCTTCCTTCCTTTGAGCTTGTAATCTCTTCCTTGGTGTATTTAAACCTCCTCAACCTTAATTGCAATGAATAAAGGCGTTTTTGACAAATTTGATGACGAGTTTGAGGAATTTGATGATGGTATTCTATGGGATGGGGCTGGGAAGTTGCAAAGGCAACTTTGGCTCTCATTTTCTTACACAAGCTTCTCCAATGCTCCTCAAACTCTGCTGCAATCCTCCAATAGCCTTCAACCTACTCTGACACCAAATGTAATTTCACAAACAGGGACAGAAGCCTGTATATTTTATTAATGTGAAATTAATCAACCAGTGCTGCAATATTTATACATATTGGACAACAATATACAAACAAATAAATGGGTTGCACAGGTATAACCAAAATCACAACTTGCAAAATACATCCGAGAAGCAACAAAAATTAAATACAAACAAATAATAATTGTTACAACTACGTAACAATATAACCTATGCAATAATATGACAAATACTGTTATAAAACTTCTATAACAATATATAAACTAATTACCTTATTAAATAATTAAATATTTTAAGGTAATATGATGCATAAATTAACCTAACAATTTCAAAAGGTTGGGTAATTAATACATGGAGGGATTTTTTAAAAGGGGGAAATATTACATTCTTTTAGTGTGGATAATTATCATTTTTTAAATAGACAAGAGGTCACTGTTATTTATAATTGGATGCATTGTCAGTCAAAACTGACATTCAAGGATATTTCACATTAAGGGGGAAACATAAAATGATGAACCTTGAATGTTAACAAAAATACACATAACAAAGAAAGCAATAACATAGACAATAAAGACAACAAATCACGAATGCAAATTCTCACCCACGTTCACACTTAGGGGGGAATGTTAGAAAAAATAGTTAGTGCTCAATTTGATGAGAAAAAATAATATTAGTAAGTTGTAATTAGGTAAGAGATACTGTCACGAGTTGTTATATTGTTGTGTGAGTGAGTTGTGAGAACAACTCATGTAGAGATTTAGGAGAGAGAAATTAGGAATGAAGGAATAGAGGTTGTTAAAGAAACCTTCCTAGATTAGTATTAATAGTTTGTGGATTTGTTATAAGATTTAAAATTCATATACATATATGTTTAATTATTACATTACAGAAGTTATGTTGATTTTACCTAGTTTGATCTTAGGCTATTTTAGATGAAGTGGGTAAGCCCAACAAATCTTATAGAACATGGACTTCCTTAATGAATATATATCATATAACTAACCTCCTCTATGAGCCAACCTTGATATCCACTCTTTAGGGTTATTTTGACAACCCCTTATTTGGTTATTGGGATAACCTCCTCCATGATTGATTTCATATCCTCCCCCATGATTGTTTTTATATCCTCCTCCTTTGTAACCTTAGTAACCACTTCCTCCTTGATAATTTCCTTGGTATCCATTGTGGTACCCACATTTATTATAATTGGGTCATCCCAGATGTTATCGTACACTATTATTTTCTATACATCCAACCCAGTTGTTATATCTTCCTTGTGAATAGACACGTCTATTGTTTTGAAGGTATCCTCCATGGTATTCGTGAAATTTGTGTTGGTGGGGTGAGGGGTGAAAATTATTGTGGTAGGGGTGGTGGTGCTTAATATGCAAGGGAAAAATTCTTGATATTTTGGGGGGAAAAATATTGTAGGAATAGGAAACTTCATATACACTTGTGGAGGGTTTTTTTTCATGATAATCACTAGTCTAGCTCTATGCTCTTTTAATTCCTCCATGACATCTATTTAAGGGCGTGTATTATTATAATTATTGAATGCACCACACATAATAAAACTCATCAAATGATTGGTATGGGTTCCACCTCCTTTATTAGGTACATGTTTTGATATTGTTGATCCTAAAGTCTATACATTCTGTACCATAATTGGTCTTTTAGAATTGGCTCTTCTTGTGGTGTTGTCATACTAACCTAATGCACTCTTATGGTGGCTACCCTATTGTCATCTTATAGATATTGAAATTTCATTTTACCATGTCCTTATTTTTAGAATATTACACACCGTATTCTATGCCTATCCACAATATTAGGTAACAAGTTTGTTCTGACATCCATTTTCATTTGAATCTCTTGCGACTATCTCAACTAGGCTAATTTGTGTTGCATCTTCTTTAACTCTTTTTTACTATTGTTTCTCCCTCACTTATCTAGGGTTTTGCTTCTAACCATGTAGCCATATCCAAAACCTTCATAGAACTTGGAACTAGTTTCCATATGTGGAAAATCTTAGGTATGACAATAACATTAATACAAATCACTCATTTCCTTAAGTTTCTATCAACAACTCATCTAGTTTTCTTACAATCCCCATAAATATTTGGTTTGGATATTTAACCATCTCTCATTACTTTTAGCTAAATATTACAATTTTCTAACACTCTTATTTAGAGTTTCAGGGTAATGGTAATCAACATTAAATTATTTCATCACCTAGTCCCATGGTTTTGTGTGACCTTGATTTAACTTCATATGTCATTTCAATGCATCTTCAATAAATGTTCCTAAAAAATCAAACAAATTTAGTTGGTCCATAATATTATTGCTGCTCCAATAATAATTTAAGATAAATAAGTTATCATAGGAATCCTTTTGTCTTTCCCAAACAAATAAAAATTCATCTTTTGGGCCATTGTTGGTTTTTATTGAGTTATAGGTGTTATTTTTGGTATTTTTATTATAGTTTATTGTACTAAAACTAGTTTCCCCCTTTTACTATTTACTCTCTGATATAATTTAGTCCTTCATTTATCTCTATTTAACTCTATTTCAAAATAAATCTTCCATAACATTTCGTTAAAAACAGGCACAACCTCTTCCCTTCTCTTACTCTCTTCTTTTTGCTTTTTATAAATCTCTCTCAACTCCTCTTATAAATTTATCTTCAAATGTCATCTCTCTAAATTTTTGAAGTAGCATGGTGGATTAATTTTTTTAAGGGGATTATTTCCTTGAATGGTCTCTTATGATGGGGGAAAAAGATTCACTTCTTGTTTCAATACTCTCATTCCTCAATAAATAATCTATTTCTAAAATTTTGTAATCTCTTTTTTCCTTTCATGTAATACTATATTCTTCATCTCCCATTCATTCTCCTTCTACTCCATCATTATCTCTTTTCTCATCACATTATTCTATTTATTCCTCTATTATTTCTAATGTAGTTTTCTTTTCTTTTCACTTTCTATTAACTCCTTAATAAATCTAGTCATTCTCTTTGACCCACCCATCTCTTCTATGAGGCTAATTTATCACTTTTGTTTTTCTCCACTTTTTCCTATTCCTTCATAATCTAGTTCCCTTGCTTCATGAGATACTAATTTCTCTAAATATTCCACTTCTATAACCCTATAATCTTACTTATTGTTACTATCATTTCTCTCTTATACACTCTTCTCTTTCTTCCCCCATTTATCATTTTTCTGTTATGCCAAGTCTAGATAGAGGTGACTAATCCCCATGGTATTTAGCTCCCAAGGTTCTTGATATTCCATCTCCTTTTATGTCATCTACTTTTCTATATATGTCCGCCATGAAGTTCTTATGGGCTATATGTGCTTCTTGTAATAACCAAGTGCCTAAGATTATCTCTTCTAATCATTGTCTACCTCTACTTTATTTTTACAGGGGAGTTAAACATAACTATCTAATGTTATATAACCATATAATTATAGCTTAGTTATGTGTTTCATCATGATGCCATAGTTTCCCTATTTCCAAGTCCACTAGCTCCACAGACTTTATTTCTAGGTCCAAGGGGATGAAGCTAGTTAATGCACATATTTTCTATTTCTACCTATTTGATTGTATCATTTTGTCTTCTTTGTAATATCTTCTTCTCTATCCTCTTTCTTATGCAAATTTAATCCCCTCTTATTAAATTCCCTTATCCATAATCAACTATCTCTACTTCTTTTCTCACCCTTTCTTATCTTTTTACATTTTCTGATACATTACAAACTATTCCACTTAATTACTCCACTCTTATTCACTTTTTCTCTTCTAATTATCTCTTCTCCTTTTAAATTTTAGTTCCACAAAGTAAAAATATATAAATTTATAATATTCACATCTATTTGGGTCACTAATCTCGCTTGTCATCCTGTAGGTGCATTTACCCTAAATAAACTGGCTACTACTTCTTAACAACCTTCTAAATTAAGATAAGTTAGATAAAAATGAAATACTTTCTATGAGCTTCCCCATTTTATCTTCAAGAAACTCAACTTTATTTTCATCAAAACCTATCAAAACATGGATTTCCCATGCGATGTTAAATGAGTATGAAATACTTTTAAACAAATAGCTTATAACATGGGTCCAAGGTTTATCCAAATCCTCAATATTTTTAATTTTTACTCTCATTTTATAAATTGGCTCTTTTAATTACTTTATAGACCACTTTTCTTCTTTGTTATTCTTCTAATACAAGGAAAAATTAAGTTTGGAAAGGTAAACGAAAATTCCTCATATTTTGCACAAAATAATGCATTTGCAACAAATATGTAAATGAATCATGTCATCCCCACTTCTCGTTGTAAGAAGAATTTTGGTTTTTATTCCCACTAATTTTTAATTTCATTTATTATCGACTTCCAAAATATTAATAGGTGTCCACCCATGGACATCGAATAACCAAAACCTTGGGATCAAACATCAAATATTGATGTAAACTATGAAGAGATGCTAGTTTAATAAGTTTATAAATGCTATGATTAGTGTTGATGTTACACAAGGAAATATAGATAATTAATTAAAGAAAACAAATATAAAAAAATTAAATTAAAGTAGGCTTATACATTCAATATCCATAGAATAAAATTCACTTATACATAATAACTTAGATATTAACACATTCCCCAAACTATGCTCTCTTTATTCACATGTAAATATCTCTATCAATACAATGTTCAATTATTATCGATTATTGCTAAATATATATAATCTTCAACTTCACCTCATTAACTATTTTTATCTCACATACACTTCACTTCTCTCTCTCTCTCTCTCTCTCTCTCTCTCCGTAGACACTCTACACACACTTATTTATGTATTATACTCTTGTATTATTACAAATTTGTCTTATTAGATACTAAAACTATGTACCCTATGAGAACCAAACGAATACTTGTGTCTTATTAGAAAAATGGGAATGCTTCTAATTTGTGGGAACTTAGATCCTTGAGGTATATACCTCTACAAAACGTTGGCTCTTTTCCTAACCAACTAAAACATATCTCTAGTCTACTCTAATTTACCATTAGTAGAGGAAAAGGGAGGAAGAAAATAAGTAAAATAAAATGATATGCCAAAAGAGTTGGGTATATCTACATATCATCCTATAATAGAAACAATGTAATCAAATCCAACAAAAATTACATGCATAATGCATCCCAAAGAATAACAAAGAGGTAAGACATAGTAACACAATAATAAAGGGTATATATGAGCCACAATGAGACTTATATTTTAAAGATTAAAATATACACAATATGATACATCCATAATAAAAGGAAATCACAGATTTGTAATACTTATAAACAGATATCCAGGCACTTAGAAGATCAATCCTCAAAAGAGAAGAGTAAATTTACATTTAGGGGGGAACTGTTTACAATGAGAATCCTTTACATTTTATAACTCGTAGAAAGGAGATGAGAGGAGTGAAATTTTAATTCTCAGTGGCCAAAAATATCTTCCAAAATGTAGTTCCAAATAATAAACACATAGATCTAACTCCCAAATATTAAATCCTCTATAGAAGAATTTTAGATCTCTAATTTTATGGAAAAATTTGGTGCCTTGGTGAATGAGATCCTTAATTGACTCCAATATCTTCCATTCCTTTGTTAAACATGCTTATGACTTGCATTAATGGGAAAAATAGTATACAAGATCTTTAAACATGAAATATCCCAAAACAAAGAGGTTTAAGGCCTAAGATATGTTCTATTTGATTACAATCTCAAAGATCTTTCCAATGAATCCAATTTTGTGTGACTTGGTGATATGAGCCAAAAGATGTGGCCACTAAACTAGAGATGTACTACACACGTTCTCCATTAAACTTAGAGGAAGTAATTTAAATCTCAACTATAGTCTCCTTTCCATTTCTCTCATCAGGCTATGGTGCACCATGAGAGGCACATATAGACTGAGAGAGACTATACATGTGCAAAAGTGATAAATAGGAGAAGGATAGTGAAAAAAGGCAGTTGATGCTACAAAATGTTCACAAAATTTTGTCACAAATAACTCAAAACCCTCTAAAAAAATCTACCCAAAAATGGTACTAACACATACCTCTATGAACCATATCTTTGAAAGTACTAACCAATATTAAAACGAAGCTCTCTAGAAAACATTGTGAATGCAAAACCAAATTCATGTTTATTTCTGTTCCATTAAAATTACACAAAAATAAATCAAATTCAACATTATAGTCCATTTAAAATTTTTAAATGTGTCAATTGACATGTTGTGACTGAGCCATGTGGTTAGATCACTGTTTGGTACCACATGTCACCATCTCTTTAGATTTAGGTTTCTAACCTTCATTGGTTATAGGCTCCATAGTATTTACTCTATGTATTCTCTCTAAGCTTGATCTCTTAATGAGTGGCTCCATGAGTCAAATTATAATTGGCTATAGGTTTTCATCTTTATAATTATCCAATTTTCCCTTGCAATTTTCTCAACCTTATGACTCTTGACTTCTCATGATTGGTTCCAGGTGGAAAACTATCATTGGATATGAGATCTCTTTTTAGGTGTTACGTGTTGACCTATGGTTTTCTACAGACTCTAAGGAACATCACTCTATTGGATTCATGTGTCACATACTCACTACCTACATGATCCTAAGTGTATTCCAACCTTGTTTCCTCTTCAAAATTCCCCCAAAACATGAGTGTAAGAAATCATGCCATGTGGAACCACTCATATGCCTCCACATCCACAAACTACAATGCACTTCTCTCTCTATTTTATCTTGGCCTTTAGGTTCTTGATTACCTGCCACGTAGCACCACTCATAAATCTTGTAATACATTATTTATGCCTAAGTAATTTCACTAAAAGGGCCTATACTCAAGGATCCCTCTACACCATTATAATAAGAAAGTGATTTTATTTATAAACCCTAATAGTTTCCTCCATTTGGTGAATGTGGGATTATTTTTTACGGCTGATGGGATCAACCATAGTTGATCCCATCTAAAACATGATTTCCCAATTCTGATCAGATTGACCATGGCTGATCATGTCAATGTACATTTTTCCTAGCACAAAAAATTCACCTCTATATTATAATTCCTTCCAAATCCATATGATCATTTCTAAACAGCTCAAATTAATCATGATGCATGTAAAACGTGGGAAAAAATTTAGTTTCTCAAAATGAAGTGGGAGGCTTATTTTGGCAACAAGTTTAATTACAAAAGGTTACATTTATCATTATGCTTATGATACACACATAATATTCATTATACGACATGAAGTACCATCCAATGTTGTGTGGCACCACCTAATAGATCATGGCATAAACTAACTCGTGGTGTATTCCAAAGCTTTTATAGATATCATATTTTTATAGATCTCGATGAAGAACCTTTCCAACACAAAATATTTTTGAAATTCAAATTTTATGTCTAAAGTCAAGTTTAGTGACAATTAGGTTCCTTTAGGACATCCCTAAGTCCATAGCTATATTACATTTTATATAGTACTAAGATAATGTCAACTTAGGGACAAACCCTAAATTCAGCTTGGGGATGGATAAATCAGTATCTAGGTTGACTTTTAAATATCAATGCCTGATTGTACTTCAGAGATTCATCCTCACATTGAATTTAGTCTGTGCCCCTAAGTTGAATTCAACCTTCATCCCTAGGAAAATTCAATTCTCATACTTAAGGTGTGGTGTCCCCAGATTTCACCCTGAAATCTGAGACTACCCCAGTTAAATTTTTTTCGTACTTTTAAAATAGTGGGTCATTTTGTGTTTTTATTGCCAGAAGATGCCTGTATTGCGTTAATATATTCCCCGTGAATCACATGAGCCAATTTTGATAAATACCAAGATGTCAAAACTCGTTTTATCCTTTCGTCAAGTTTTGTCTGCGGGAAAATTTTATTTAATTATTTAGAACCCCATTTGAAGTAAATTGTGCTCCGGTTTAGCCCTGTTGAAATTTCGCATGTCAATATTCATCTATATAAGTAGGGTTTTCACTAGCAATGAATCCTAGGCTTTGTCTGTGACTTCTGAAAACATTTTTCATTTTTGTGTTTTTTGTGTGTTTTTCTCTGTGAAATTCCCCTAGGTCAATTTCTTTGCCAGTTCAGTTTGTTTTCTTGCTTGGAGTATCTGGAAATCATCTACGGACATCATGCCAGAAGGAATTTTCCACAGGAAGTCTGGTTCTCTCTAAAAAGATGAAGTCATGAACAAAAAAAGGCCTCTTCTGGGCAAGTTGCATTTTTGGGAAAGGAAGGTTTTAAGTTGCAATGGGATTTTTGGTAGCAGCAGGCAGGTGGGAATTTTGTACCTAACTGACATGGTACTTTTTCCCATGGAAGCAATGTCACTTAAGTCATGATGGGAAAATTAAAGGCAGCAAGCAGGCGGGAATTTCTTACCTGCCTTGCAGGGTGAAAATTCCCATTATAAAATAAAAGAAAATTACTTAAGGCATTGATGGGAATTTCTTACCTGCCTTGCAATTGCAGGGTTAAAAATCCCATTATGAAAGTCAAACAACGTAAGTGGACCATGGGATTTTTGGAGCTACAGTGCAGGGTGATTATTCCCATTAAAAAGTGACTTTTAAAAATAGAAATCAACCATGTCAAAAAAGTGCGACCCCTTTTGGAATAGAAGAATAAATTTAATTGCATTTATTAATTGTTTCTATTCCTAATTTTGGCGCCCAAGCATGAGGAAAATTCAACGTAGGATGAGAGGATAAAGGAGATTGGAAATAGAAGGCTAAAATTAAATAAATTTAATTTATTTAATGCAGCCCTATAACATGCAAAAAAGTGCGACCCATCTAGAGGAGAAATAATACTTTTTGAAGTATTAATTGATGGATTTAATTCCTAATTTTGGAGCATGAGGTCAAAGCATGGTGTGAAGTCAAGGAGAACTGAAGGAAGGAGGCTAAAAATAAATTAAATTTATTTATTTAATGGTTGCCATAAGCATGCAAATTTGGGCGCTCAAGTTGGAGGAATAAACATGTTTGTTTATTAATTAGTTGCCAAGAATAACATGGCCAATTATTAGAAATAGAATGTTGAGGGTTATATAAGCATGGGTTGCCATAAGTGAAGGTGTAATTAATTCTTTTTGCAAAGGATTGCAGCCCAGACAGTTTTGGCGCCCAAGGAAGGAGGATTTTTGCATTGAAGTTTATTTTCCACTGTTGGGAAGCTTCAAAGTTTGGTGCCTAGGGTTGGAGGAGCTTGATTTAAGCCTTGTTAATTATCTACATGTTGGTATGGGTGCCCAGGTGAAGTTACAAATATTTATGCTTACTTTGCATGCAAGCAAAGCCTCAAATTTTAGGGCAGCAAGCTTTATATGCAAATTTTTATGATAAAAATCAAGTGTTCATGCTCTGGAATCCGTCTTTTCTAAATTAATTACAAGTGCTTATATAAGAGAAAGGGAGATTATATTAATGTCCAATACATTGAATATATCTTCTGAATCTGAAGAAATTCCTAGATCTGCACCAATTGTAAAGAATTCCGACCGAATAAAAAGAAAAAGAGTTGCTCAGAAAAAGATTTCTCTGGCCATGACAAAGCATGATGAAAGAAAAGGATCAGTAGAATCATGCATAGCTTCCATATCCAGATCCAGATCTAGATCCAGATCCATAATTGCAAAGGCTTTCGACAAAAAATCATCCTCTTGTTTCTAAAGCAGCCCGTGTAGAAGTCACTGCATGAAAAATTCCTTTTAGGATCTTGTGCATGTGCTCCCAATCTTCCAGTTGAAGCCTTCATTGAAGTTGCATTCACCTGGAGTGCTTTCCAGAATTTTTAATTGCTCATACGCAATTAAAAATAAAAAAGATGAGTTATTTACGACAAACATTGCACTGCTGCATGTACTGGAGAAGAATTGCAAAAGCTTCAAGGATAAGAGGGAAGACAAGGCAAAGGCAACACCCTTAAGAAAAATTCTAGATCCAGTTGCTTCCAGATCCAGCTTGGTGAGAATTAAGGGCAAAAGAATCAACTGCATGCAGAATATGGAAAAAGAACAAAAGTGTTGCAACTTTCTTCTAATTCATTTTCCTCTTTCATCTTCTTTTCTCCGACAAAGTAATTGAGCGATCAATTAAATTATAAAACTTAAGTGATTGGTTTAAAATCCATTACTTGAAGAAGTCAACTACTTGGAAATAGGTGACAATCATGCAAAATAGAAGGTTCTCTTTTCAGTTGCAAATCATGCATGTCATGCAAAAAGGAATTCTAGGAGGGAGATTGCCAGTTGTTTCCTTTACAACTTCCACATGTGCCAGTTCACTAAAAGATTCCTACTTGTAATTGCCCCTCTTCATTCTATAAGTAGAGGAAGAACCTTCTGGTAAAAGATCATCATAATTTGTAAGCATAATTCTTGTGTTCCAGACTTTGTGCTGAAACACCTGATAGCTATTTGAAGTAAAGGAATAGAAAGGAGCATATTTATGGAGAACTGTGTCACGGTGCATTTTGTTTCCAACTTTTTGTCTCAAATCTACTTATAAAATTTGTGTTATTCTAGATCTAGATCTGAAAGTTGCCTTTGCTTATAATTCTATGTGTTAATATCTATTGGTTCTATCTATGTGCATGCAATCAACTCTGTAATCTATTGATTGGGTTGCACATCTTCCCTATTTCTTTCATGTGTTTTTATTATTTCCTTCTTCATCAAATATTTCCTTTCTTTAACAACTGCTTACTTGCTGCAAAACTATATAGCTATGGTTCATGAGCTGCATGGTTAAAGTAATAGGTCCCCAAATAGATACTAGCATATTTAATTAACAAATCTTACATGGGAGCCTCATCGGTAAATGAGGGAGATTTATCTCATGACTGCCTAGGTTTTCAGCTATGCAGAAAATCTAGCCAACAAGGTGACTTTAATTAATTAGTTTCGTTAAGACAAATTAGTCCTCACTTGTGAGTCAATTTAAAATGCTAAGTTAGCTGGATTATTCTTGATTGAAGGGTAAACATCCTTATCCTTTGGAATATAATTTCACTAATGGTATTTGGTGTGTAGGATAAAAAACCTTATTAGTCTTAGCACCAAGGACAAAGGGGTATCAACTCTACAAAATTCACCTGGGAACAATCTTGACCTCATCCCTTTTTGATGTAAAAGGCCTTTACATTCAATAAGAATTGATCCTTGGTGGCCTCTTTTTTAGCCAAGTAACTTCACTAATGGAACAATCAAAAGTAAGTAAGAGTAAAAGCAACTAAGATATACAATATGTTGTCAATGGATGGAATGGAATGGAAGATGGATGATAGGAGCCACATGCCCCCTGAGTGAATGGTAGTGTATGTAGTGAGGTTCATTTAGTATGCCTCCTTAGAAGTTAAGAATGAACTGTAAACAAGAGTGTGTCATCGGAAAATGGTCAAGGTGTGTGTAGTGTATAATGGTGTATAATGGACTGTGATGAGTGTGTATGTGTGATGATGTATCCTAAAGCGTATATCATGATGAGATGAATAGAGGGAGTGGTGATGCAGCCTAAATCATGTACTACTACAAGATGAAGGAATAAGTGACCATTTAGCATATAGCATATGTGACTAACCTAGTAATATCACATGATATAAGGTCAGGTGATGAACGTGTGTATATGATAAGGTCCATTTGATTGGTAAACCATTGGCAATTGAGTATGGACTGAGCAACTAGACTGTGTCATAGGGTAGTGAGTGCAACATGTAGAAGAGTATGTAGTATGTATACTGATAAGAGATGAACATATGACATGCAAGATGTGTAAAATGTAATGTATAGTGTATAATGCAAGATGTGTAGGTAGACTATTAATGTGAGAGTGTTCACAATGTAGTATGTAGGATGAGTTGTATATGATGCTAGAGTCATAGACAATAGAAGTGTGACAAATGTATGATGAAGACTAATATGATGTATGATGTGTAGATGCACAAATTTTGAAATGATATAGACTAAATGTAGAGTGTGTGATGTAAGATGTAAGACATATGATGCGACACATGTAAAGAGACGTAATGTGTAGTACATATTATGCATTGTATGGGGTTAATGTATAGTATGCCCTCAATATTCAAGTGTGAACTGAAGCACAAGAGTGTGTCATTAGGTAATGGCGACATTAAAGCATGGATGAATGTGTTTATGTGAGGAGATTGATGGATGATAATGCAAAGAACAAAGATGCATTAATGCTAACATGAGAGGGGGGTAAATTTTATGCCCCCAAGTGAATGGAAGATGAAGAATCGATCATGTAATATCATATAATAGATATTTAATTTCAAGTCAATTTCATATGGATAAGCATTACAGACCTGATAAGCAATAGTTTCTGGTTGATCATGTAATGAGCCATTGAGGCGGAAATTGTACATACCCATGACATATTCCGTATCAGTGAAAGGAGGAAGTGGGAAACCATGTGCATACCAATGAGTGAATTTTTTGCGAATATCCAAGAAAAGAACTATTGCAAATAAAGACGCGACTGAAGGGCATGGGAAAAGATATGTCTATATGGTCAGGATCTAGAGTGGCCCCAATGTAATCAAGCCATGAGTGCCCTAATGTGGGTGGAGAAGAGTGAGGAATGTGCGATAGGTAGATTGTAAGATGGAAGACACACAAGCCATAAGCATCAACAATAGTGATGAAGCCATAATATAGATGAGGAGCAAAAGGATGAGGATAAAGGTTGTCAAAAGTGAAACCAAGTCAAGATAGACCATCGAGTGAGAAAATGATGTCATCACAAGTAGGATCAAATTAAATATGTTCCCAATATGAATCATTCATGAAAAGAGTGCAAGTAAATGGTGGGTGTGCTAATGAAGGCAATGCATGTGAAGGTGTAGGTGATAGAGCGATGCCCATAGAATGGAAATTCCCCTGATAAAGAATCATAACAGCAGCAGTAGTAGGTGGTATAGAAGAGACTACATCTATCACACAAATGACACCTTCTAGTGGTGGAAAATAAGATAGTTCATCCATTGGTTGAGGGTCATCTGTAGTATCAATGCATGGGATAGGAAGGTTAGTATTAAGATCTCGCTCACAATATTGGAATGCATCACGATCGTGAAGTACAATATATTCAATACCTTCATGTATGAATTTGACATAATGATGTACGGTAGAAGAAATTACTTGCATGGCATGGAGCCATGGTCTACCAAGTAATCAATTATATGAGACTGGAAAATCAATGACAAAGAAAACAATGTTGAGGGTTTTTGGTCCTATAGTAATATGAAGAACAATGTGACCTACACATGGGAAGACTAAACCATCATATGCATGGAGTGAAAGGGATGATGAACTAAAATTGCGAGCGGAAAGACCTAAATTTTCAAGGAATGACATATGACATAGATTAAGTTCAGATCCATTATCAATTAAATTACGCTTAATACCCATATTGAGAATGTGAATCATAATATGTAAGGTTGGGTCATTATCAAAAGGGTTTAAATCAGTGGGAAGACTAGATTTGAATGATAAGTGTTGAAAAAATACATCTACAAAAGTTTGATACACTGAGTCAGGATGCATATCAACACAAATGTGGGTAACAACTAGAAGATGTTGGATTCTATACCTTACATCAGGATGTACAAACAGATAATCAATGATTGAGATATTCATAATGACTAGACTCTAGGATGACAAAGAGTGAGGATCCTATGGGCATGATGATCAAAATTGGGTTCACCAAAATGATTAACTAAAATGTGGAATTATTATAAGTTAATATAATATAAAGAACAAAAGTAAATAACATAATGATGATCTCGAATTCCCGCACGTTTCAGAGATCCTCAAAAATAGATGCGGTGCTCAGTTGCATGAATTTCAAAATCGGTATACCGTTGTGCAACGCAAGAAAAAGATAGGCAAAATGGGGGGACCACCTTGCAAAACCGAGCCCATTCATAATCCAAACTGGAAAACAGATACTATTCTTTGATCTTATCTACAAATGGGTGGTGTTTCAAATTTCATTGAAAAAATAAAGGGTTTCGATTAGGACATTTCAGTGAAGTTTGCTAATGGATGGAGAAATCGTGTGGTTGAGTATGGAGGTGCCAAGGTCGAGATCTCTGAAGAGCTCATTGCCCAGGTTACTGGTATGAGCATGGAAGGCACCAAATTATTTAATAAGCATGTTGACAGAGAGGTGGAGGCAAAAAAATTCCTTGCTAAAGGGGAGAACCTCAAGTTTGTCGCGACAGGCATTTAGGTGGCTTCTATTCTTGAACCTTTTGCTGAGATTGCGCGAATGATGGTAAAGTATGTCTCTTTGGAGGGAAGATATGTTACCATTCCCTTGAAACATTTGATTTTCCTCAACCATTTTTATAGGAATATTACAGTAGATTTTCCGCATTATCTCCTTAATTCCTTAGAGAAGTCTGTCCTTGAAGTCCAGAAGATTGCCAAGGCTGTTCCCCTTCACCAAGGCTTGATCCTTCTTATTCATCATCATTGCTTCTCTGGCTCTCGCCCTATACACTCTCCCCCTGTGATTAACCCTCCCCCTGCTGTCAAGAACCTGGACATTGCTTCCGCGAGCAGAAAGAGGAAAGATAAGAAGCCAAAGGTTGCTCTGCCTTCATCGCAAAGAGTTTTACACAGTCACAAGGATCTGAAGCTTGCGGAGAACTTGCTGCACATTGGCACTCCTGTGGACCAGCCTAAGGAAGCAGATCTTCTTACTAGAGTCAGTAAACTCGAAGAGGAGATCAAGGTATTAAAAAATTCCCTGAGGAAGATGGAAACAAAAAAAGGTAAGTGGAAGTTGCAAAACCCAGATGACATGGACACAAACACTGTTGCTGATATCTACAAAAAGCTGCTTTCTCTAGATGCTAGACTGGGCAACACCAAAGGGTGTTAGGATTGTGCCTTCTCGGTTCTCAAAGGAATGTATAATTTCATGGAACAACATGCAAGGAGTGTATGCAGTTTCAGTGGCATCCCTAATAATATTTGGGATTCCAATGAGACCCTTGATCTGGCACTTGCTAAGGTAGACATGAGCGATCTTTCTCAGACCATGGCCATTGCACTCTTCATCTCACTCCAAAAAATTAAGGTCAAACTTGACAAGGTTGTCAAGTGATGCGGGGCCTTGGTGCTGTTTTGTTACTGCGTTGATGCTATCTTTTTGCAGTTTTGTTGCTGTTCTGTTGTTAGGATGCCCTACTTTGGTTCCCTTTTTGATGTGTTTTGGCCCTTATGTTCTTTGACGGATCACTATCTGGGTTGATCTTTTGGATCTCTTTCTACTCTTTTATCTGGCTGTTGAGCCTCCTTGTTTAAGGTGTTTATCCTTTCTGGGTTAAGTTTTCCCTTGCTGATATTTGTCTTCTTGAGCCTTTTTGTACACAGGGTATAGTCCCTTCAAAACTATTTACCCTTAATAAAAAAAACATATTTAAGCTTAGAGGAAATGACCTAAATAATCTAAGCTATGAAAATATAAAACCCTAAAGTGCAAGAAGGGTTAGATCAAGCTTAGCTGATTCGACAAAGGTGCTGAAATGTGTCGCAGAATAAACTAGATGAATCAAATGTAGGGAAAAACACATAGAAGCTCCAGAAAATATAGATATGGAACAATAAGTTGGAGTGGGGCACCTGGAGAGGTACATGTGTGCCTATGGGTGCTCTAGTGTGAGATATGGATGCCCTGGTCTATGAAAAAGGTCTGAAAACATCCTTTGAGGTGTCACTGTATATTCACCTACCTTCACTTCATTTCACACTAGCTTTACTGGAATGAATAGTATGTCATTGTAAATCGGTGATGAAGGAGATACCTAAAAAACCATAAGACAAGTATCAAACCCCCTAAAGAAAATAAATATGCATATGAAGGGGTCAGACTATCCTCATCAGCCACAATAGTGGACTTATTAATTGAGTACTTCACTACATCTTAGATCCAATGTATTTCTATGTGTGTGTGTGTGCAATCGTGCCCTAGGTGCTCTTGTTCCAGTTACACTTTGTGAAAGTAGCGAGTAATAACTATGTATAGAAATTTAATAAAATGGTGAATGTAATAGAATAAACTTCCCTCCTATGAAATGTGACACATATGAACCAAGCTTATGCCTTGTGATGGAGCTAGATGGATGCAAATGGAGCCTTTGATGGATGTAACCTTAGGTGATGATAGTAGTGTGTTGACAAGGTTCTTCATCGAATTTTGGATAAGCCGCAAAGCATAAGAATGAAGCCGTTGAAGTCAGTAAATAACCACAAAGAGTTGGATCAAGCCATGAAGGAAAAAGGAAAACTGCGAGACAAGAAACGAAGCTGTGGATAAAAGGAAGAAGCCTCACATAACTAAAGAAAGCCGCAAAAGACTAGAAAGCTACAAAATATGGGGAAAAGCCACAATATACTCTAGGAAGCTGCGAAAGCTGACATGATGCTGTAAAATGAAGACAAACCAAGCCAGAACATGACATAAGCTGATAGAGGCACGAATCAAAAGAAGTGACTTTTGGATGTTATGTATTTTGTATATTTATTATAATTAAATGTTTATATATGGATGTGCCAAAAGAAGTGAATATGTGAGTGTCATATCGAGAGAGTTTTGTAAGGAATGAATTGTACGAAATAGAGTGAGAAGAATATGAATTTTATTGAGACCAATGTAATGATGTATCTGAAATAAATAAAGAGTGGAGTTTGGGATGAATTTTGTTATATGTTTTCTATTTCTGTTCATATTTTAGATCCATTTACTTTTCCCACATACATTGTTAATAGAAGGTTGAACAACATAAATCCCACACTTCTTTTGGGGTTTTAGGTCAAATTTTTTAGTGTCTAAGCCCGGGTCCTAGCTATCTAATATCTATAGGATGGTAGAGGGAGGAAGGTGTGAGAAAAATGTGGTATTTATTTCAAAAAGAAGGAGAGACGGTTAAGGAATTTGATCAAAGATTCAAGAATATAGTGCATAAATTAGATGATCCACTAAATGAGAAAAGGAGATTTAAGTTGTTTATTGTGGGATTGTTACCTTATATAAGATTATTAATTGAGGGAAAAGAGTTCATAACATTCATCGAAGCAGTGGAAATGGCATCAAAACTAGAGGAAGAACCATATAGGAGAGAGTGTGAAATGGTATTGAAAATTGGAGAAGTTGCAGAATGAATTAAGGAAACTAAGACAAAGACTTGATCTGAGTAATGGAAGAGGATACCTTTGGAGTTATCAAAGAGGTAATGAATATCATGAGATATTTCAAAGAGATAATGGAAAAGGATACTACTGGAGATATCAGAGAGATGATGGATATCATAGAGATAATGAAATGGGATACTACAGAGGATACTGTGGGACGTATGGAGGAAATAAATATAATAAAGGAAATTGTGATAATTATTATGGAGGAAATAACTAAAATAAAGTATGGGATGGAAAGTATCAAAAATACAGAGAAAATGGTCAATGGAGAAGGTAGATAACTTATTATTGGTGTGGAAAAAATGGACATATACTTCGAAACTATGAAAATAAGATACACGTTGAACATAGATATTACAAAGAGGAAGGGACACATACTAAAAAAGAGAAAAAATAATTGAAACCTCTGAAAAATCTACATCCATAGAATTGGTTGGACCAAAATATGAAAAACCATTCCAAGCAAAGCATAATCATATGGAAGATATAATAGAAAACCAAAAAATGGAAAGAGAAAAAGAGATAACGAAGTTAAGTTTGAAGGGAGAAAATGAAACTATGAAATTGTGTGAGGATGTTGCAGAACAAATGAGGGAAAAGGTAGAGAAAGGAAGAGAAAGAAAAAATAAGCCAAACCACGAGGAAATAGAAAGAAACAAAAAGGTGATAAATGAGAAGAAGAAAAGTATAGTTATGTAAAAAAATGGTACAATACAAAATGAACAACATGTAAGGAAAATGGATGAGGATTGTGATATTGAATTACCAGTAAAACACATCGGATATGTAACAAGGATACCACTAGATGATAATGGAGAAGATAATTCATTTAGTTTTTTGAAGGAAGCACAAGTACACCAGAATAGAAGGACCAAGACAAAATCCTTGAGGAATGGAGGAACTAGAAAATAATACACACTAAGGAAAAAGAAGATTATCAGGCTACCTCAAGAAGAAAGTTGATCTAGTGATGAAGAATGGGACTTTAAGTCATGACTTGGTTGTCTCGAGGATGAGACAATGTTTGAAGTCTGGGGATGATGTTGACTGGGATATTCATATTAAAAAGATGCTTTATGATGTTTACGGGATTTATATGAGCATTTTAATATACCATGGAAGCTAGAAACATATTAGAATGACAATAATGAATAATATATAATATTTTACACAAGTAAAATGCAATAAACACCATGATATATGTGTAAATATCCACTAATTACTAGTTAAGAACGTAAATAAGTGTTAACTAATGGTTACCATGGGTCATTATGAGTGAAAAGACATAACTTTTGACTTTTAAAGGCTATATAATGATGTAAAATGAGGGGGAGAAGAGGATATCATGAAAATGAGTGAGAAGAGATGATATAAATAAGAAAAATAAAGAGAGGAATTAATGCAAGAAGTGAGAGATGTGAATATGATCAAGTTAAACATGTATTGCTGAATTTTATGAAGTTATGGTCAATATATGTGTGATATTTATGGTTTGAACCATTGATGTGATGAGTAATACATTTATTCATGTTTAATAAAAGATAAATACTTATGTTTTAAGAGATTGATTTACCCTTCTGTCTGATATTATCTCTAGATGGGTAAAACAAACTACTTAACCCTCACATTGTTGTTGAGACTTAAGGTTAACATTTTGGTGTATGATTCCAATGGTTATCCAAATTAAGAAAATTGGTTGAAATACACATATGCGTAGATTATAGGGAATCAAACAAAGTTTGCATTCATGACCTGTTCTCTACACATTTCACAAAAGAAGTCTTGGAGAATGTGGTAAGAAGGAAAGTGTATTCTTTTACTGATGGTTTCTCTAGTTACCATCAGGTTAGGATTGCCCTTGAAGACTAGCCAAATTGCCCTTGAAGACTAGCCAAAGAATACATTTGCCACAAAAATGGGGTTTATTTATGTATACTGTGATTCTGTTTGGCTTAAATAATGCACCAACAATCTTGAACATGATAATGATCAACAACGTCAAAGAATTTATCCATGATTTCTTAGAAGTTTATTTAGATGATTGGATAATGTATGGGTTGTTAAAGAACCATATTCAGGTGCTGAGATTGATGTTTCAAAAATGTATAGCATTACATATATATTTGAATTTAAAGAAATGTATATTTTTGACACCATTTGGAACATTATTAGGACACATCATATGAAAAAAGGGACTGTTGATTGATCCAGTCAAAACATCAATGATTGTTAATCTGCCACTACCAAAAACACAGAAGGATGTAAGAAAATTTTTAGGGTATACATGATACCATAGGAAATTTATAAGGAATTATGTGGAAATAAGTGCACTATTGGAAGAACTATTGAAAAAGAGGACGAACAAGAAGATACCATGGTCCACAGAATGTGCTGACACTTTTGATATTTTGAAGGATAAAATTCTGCATACACCTATTCTAATTTTCCTAGATTGGAAAGTCCCTTTTCACGTTCATGTGGATGCATCTAGCATTGCAATTGGAGTAGTACTAACACAACCTAGAGAAAAAATGGACCATCCAATTGCTTTTACAAGTAGAAAAATAGCTAAGGAAGAAAGAAATTGTTCAACAATAGAGAGGGAAGCTCAAAGTATGGTGTATGCATTGTAAAAATACCACCAATATCTATTGGAAACTTATTTTTTGTTTTATACTGAGCATGACCCAATGAAATATTTGTTGAACAAACCAGTATTGTAAGGGATAATTTGTAGATGGTTGATGTTATTTCAAGGGTTTGACTTCACTATGGCAGTGAAACAAGACAAGTTGAATAATGGAGCAAATTACTTATCAAGAATAGAGAATGGAGAGGATGAAGTTCCAATAGATGATGATTTTCCCAGAGCGTGCCTATTTAGGATTGAATAAATTCCAAAAGAAGTAGATAAGACAGCTCAGTTGTTTTCTACAGGAGAATTTCCAGAAGATTACACTAAACAACATAAGAGAAGAGTTTATTAACTAGAGCCTTCCTATTCACCTAGATTCAATGACAACTATACAAAAAAAGGGCATGATGACATTTTGAGGAGAGTAGCATTTGAACATGAAAGAAAAAATATTCTGACATAAGCACATGAAGGAGTTGCAGGAGGACACAATGGCAAAGATTAGAGAGAAAGGATGGTATTGATTGTTGGGTTATGGTGGCCCACATTATTTGAATATGCACAAAAACATGCGAGAACCTATGATATTTACCACCGAGTAGGTAAACCTAATACTAGGGATGAGATGCCATTAAGACGTATGTTAGCACTTGTACCATTTGAAAATTGGGTGATATACTTCATTGGACAAATCAAGCTAGCCGCGAAACACTCTCAGGATAGGTTCATCATAATATGGACTGAATACTTGATAAGATGGGTGGAGGTGGTTCCTACTAAAGATTGCACTGCCAGGACTACAACCAAGTTTCTCCATGAAAATATTATTACAAGGTTTTGATTTCCATTAAGTATTACCAGTGACGAGGGGAAGCATTTTGTAAATGCCACCATAAAAGGATTGTTCAGCCAATTTATGATCAATCACAATAGGAGCACACCATACCAGCCACGAGTAAATAGAAGAACAAAAATATTTAATAAAGTTTTGGAGAAAGTTTTGATCAAGATTTGTTCACTCCAACCGGCAGACTGGGATTTGAAGATAGCCATCCACTCTATGGGCATACCGCATAATGTACAAAAGACTCACCAAATACTATCCCTTCCAATTGGTATATGGATTGGAAGTTGTGGTACCTTTAGAATTTTCACTTCCAAGTTTGAGAGATTGCAGTTACCTTTAGAATTATTGAAGATCCATCATTGCATGAAAGATTGATTGAGTTAGAGAAGCTAGATGAAAAAATATTCATAGCTAAATACAACCAAACACAAGAGAAAAGAATACAAAAAGCATGGCATGACCGCCACATAAAGAGGAAGAAGTTTTAGGTTGGAGATAAGGTCCTTTTATATGATAGTAAATGGAAACATCCAGGTAAACTTAAGGTAATATGGCTAGGACCTTACATTTTCAAAAACATATTACCTTTAGGAGCCACAAAATTGGAGACTTTACAGACAAAAATAACTACCATGCTTTGTAAATGGAGATAGATTAAAGAAGTAAAATACCTAAAGTGTTTAAAAGGAAAACTAATAATAATAATAAAGAGAAAAATAAAAATAAAACTGGCCTATCTGAAAACTGAAAATTTTGAGGATAGGATGAGGGGTAGGATGGAAACCCGCAAAGGCATCCTTACTCTAAGAAACATAGAAAACAAGAAAAACAGGAAAAAGGAAGAGCCGCGAAAGTAAGGATACCTGTGTAATAAAGAGAAAGGTAAAACCACAAAAGGAGCATACCCATGCGGAATAAAAGAAAAATAAAAATAAAAAATAAAGAAACAAAAACCACAAAAATAAGGGACGAAAATTCATGGAAAGAAGGAATAAAGGAAAAAGCCGTGGAAATGAAGAACTAGGGAAAACCACGTGCAAGAAGAAAATAGAAAATTTACACAATAAGGAGAAGAAGGATAAAGCTGCTGTATAAAGGAAGAATAAAAACTCCCAAATGAAGGAAGGAGTAAAATCATAGAATAAGTGAATGAATATAAACCATGAAGAAAGGAATATAAGAATCCATGAATGCAACAAAACGAAGGACCGAAGGAAGCTACAAAATATAGGGAATACCGCCGCGTAATGAAAGAAAAAGCCACAAAATGAAGAAAAACATCAAACACAAAAATATGCGAGGAAAAATCTGTGGCCAAAACAAAAAGTTTTTTCTGCCAAAAATGCAATAAATGGGGTAGGTAAAGGAGGAGGATATAAAGGAGTCGAATTGCAATAAGCTAAGGCAAAAAAAGTTGAAGAAGAAATCAAGTGATTCATTAGCGGTGGTGAAAAGAAGAAACCTAGGGAAAATTAGGGAAAGTAAAAAAATGGATAACCCAATTGAGATCACACAAGACAGAGCTTCCACAGCTGAAATTCCTCAAGCATTCTACAAAAGCGTACAAGCATGATCTATAGCGCACATTTTTGCATATTTTTCTCAAAGTCATGCATACAAGGGATTTACATAAGTATATCCATTCATCCATTATTGAATATGATCACTCACTGCTTAAAGTAGAGAGAGTGTTGCTCTTGGAAGAAGACACTAACACGAATCAAATAGGGTATAATAATCAAAGTACTAATGATTAAAATCGATTCTTGGAGTCGCATTCCCTATTTTCCTAAGGAAGATTCAGTGGTTCGAGTTCTTTTGAGTGAACTCCACTATCAAATGTTGTACTTGTACCAACCATACCTTATTGATAAATACGGAGGTAATGGCTAGGGTTACATGACTATGGGATAAAGGAAGATCAATAATTACCAAGGAAAGATGTGGCACTAAAAGAAATGACATTAGCAATGGGAGTAACAAAATCAAAGCATGGGGTATGCATCATGGACATTGCCAATCATACACTCAGGCATGCCACTAAGGCCATCTGTTTAAAAATTTACCACACCAATAGAGAAGATGGTGCTCATGGACTTAGCACACAATTAGCCCTAAATATGGTCAATTCACACTTAGAATACAACCTCGTCTAAATTATTAGCTACATAATTTCATGAAAATACAATGAAGATAAAAGATTGAAATCATACATTTTGCTATGGCTCATTATTAATATGTAGAGAAACGTATTTTACAAAAACCCTACCCCACAGCAAGCACACAAACCAGTAGCGGAAAGAAAAAATTTGGGAACACATGAACAATCTAGATACATTCACCCAAATTACATCATTATTAGGGTGGATGAACAGAATTAGGAAAATCATTGGAAAAAAAGAAAGGGTTTCAGAGAAAATTGTGGCAAGGTATGAGAAGGAGGTGTATTTTATTGCTGATATAGATTATACTTTCATTTGGCCTACAACTCCACAGAAGAGAATACATTCCTCCATTACCCTATGAAGCTTTAGAAGACCTAGTATCCACAATAATTGATGTGATTAGAAAGCTCCTTATAGATTCTAGAAAAGCCAAACTACCTAATTTTTATGAAGTTATTGAGGAAACATTTGAAGAATATAGGCAGAAAAACTCACTACAAACTGGGAAACCATAATCAAGTGGAGGAATTCCCAAGACATATAAAATAAATAATTCCCCTACTTTTATAAAACCTGATTACCAAACACCATAAAGCATTGGCAGAAAAAGGGAAGCTAAAACAAGCCCCAACCAATATAGAGACAAGAAGAGGAGAATATGAAGACAGAAAAAAAGGTTTCTAGGATAAAAAAAGGAAGAAGAATATACTCCATCATCCAATACACCCACAGGAGACAATCAAGCACCACAACTTTCAGAAGGAGGCAGAACCATGGGTGGAAACACATTTGACAAGAATAACATATGGGTACTACCAAAAATGTTTATCCCCAAGAGGTATTTCTTAGGTGGCATAGGAATATGAAGGCTAGTTCAGGAAGAGAACAAATGGCTATAGCCGAAGCAATAGTGTACTACTTTAAACAAAGTTTGGATTGGTCATTGAGGACATCATTAGTCGGCTACTCTGAACAAAGCTAGATACAAGGAAATACAAGAACAAATAGAGGCAAAGGAGACACAGCTGCCTGAAAGATCTTCAACAAGAAAGATCAGAATTAAAACAAAAAAAAAAGAAAAATATTGTTGCGATACAAAACCACTTCAAAGATAATAGAAAGAAATCATTGGGTTATTGATTAAAACTAGAAGGATAGAAAGAGAATATAAAAGCATCAAATCTACAGTTCAATTCAAGAATTAAAAAAAAATAAAGGCAACAGTGGAGGAAGAAAAAAGGAAAAACCTAGAAGATAGCAAAAGATAAAGTCGCGGAAGTGAAGCTAGGAAAAAGAAAATAAAATTACGAAAAACAACAAGAAGAAGAGAAAATGAAAGAAATGGAGGAAACTAAGAAAATAGCTAAAGAGTAGTGAAAGAAAAAAGATGTGGAAGAGGCAAAGATAACCAAGAAAGAACAGATAGAGAAGAAAAGAAAAGAACAAGAGGAAATATATAAGAAGAAGAAAGAAGAGGAAGCCAAGAAACAAAATGAAGAGAAGGAAAAGAAGGAAAAATAAGAGAAAGAGAAAAAATAAAAAGAATCCAAGGAGAAGGAAGAGAAAGAAGTGAGGGAGAAGAAGTAAAAGAATAAATTAAAAAGAAAGAAAAGGAGGAGAAACATAAGAAAAAAATGGAACAGAAGGAGAAAGAGGATAAATAAAAACAAGTGAAGGAGAAAGCCAAGAAATAAAAAGAAGAGGAAGAACAAAAGATGAAAGTAGAAAAGGAAAAAAAGGAGCATGAAGATAAAGAAATGAAATAGAAAGAAAAGATAGATAAGGAAGAACAAGAAAGGAAGAAGAGAGAAGAATAAGAGAAAAAGAAAAATATAAAACTTAAGAAGATGGAAGAAAAGAAAAACAATGTACCATCTACACCATCTACTAAAACATCTTCAAGCATGGTACCCAGCCCAAGCACCTAGAGACTCATTAGATAGAATCAAACAAGCACTGCAATAAAGGAAGAAGGAACAATCAATATAGTTATAGCAAGGGGTAGTGGAACAAACCACATAAGTATATAAGGTAAACTTGGATAAACTCATTCCCCTATAGAAAACAACTTGTAGCCAAGTACCTAAACAAAGTTCCAAACATAATTGGATGCAATGATGCATTGAAATAGGAGAAGAAATGTAAAATATACTTTCATCCATTCAAACTGAAAAGCCACATATCAGTATTGCATCTAATCTACAAATAGATGTGCAAACAGAGAAGGCACTAAAAGAAGTACTAAAGGAAGATATGACTCAATTGGAGATAGAAAAGAAGAAAATACGTAAAGATGTAGTGGAAGAGTATAAAAAAAATTCTTAAGCCACAACAAGTGGAGAATCAGCAAATAAGGAAAGACATACAAGTCCACGGTCACCAAATTAGAGACAGAGCTACAAAATATTGCATCCTACTACACCTATACATAGGGTGCCCCAATAAAACTCAACAGGAGAAAGCAGAGGTTGATAAAATAGGACAAAAAATAAATATCCAAGTGCACTATTACATATGATATTAGTATAGATAAAGTTGGAACCCAAAGAAAAAAACCTTACTAAACTCACAAAACATATCAGACTAAGCAAAGGGTGCAAACTGAGAAGCTCACAGAGATGGAAGAATGCAGCAATATGATGGTAAGAGACATAATTAGAATGCAACAAGAGGTTAAAACTGCTCACTAAATATGGAATCCAATTCAAGCAAAGCTGCCACCCTCAAAAATTATCCCATTGATCCAAGAGAATGCACAACTACAAGAATGGGTAAATTAAATTAATATTCATCTCAATTTATGGTATAATTTTGAGAAGAATATCACCCCAAAAATTACAAAGTACATCCCCTATGATCCACCCTAAAGGAAATAAAAAGGAATGGCGTCCCATAAGTCTAGTTGGGTGAATCAAGCAAAGGAACCATTCCTTATGTTAGACGTCTAAGTTTCTAGTCAATTGATGTCTTTACCACCTCAAAATTGGCATCCCATAAATCTAGTCGGGTGAGTTGAGCAAGGGAATCCTTCCTTATGCTATACGTCTAAGTTTTGGTGATTGATACCTACATAGTATGTTTTTAAAGAAAAATTTTGGAGGAAAGAACATGGTTCTTCATCATTTTTGGTTGTCTCGAGGATGAGACGAAGTTTAAGTTGGGGGATGATGTCGACAGGGTTCTTCATCGAATTTTGGATAAGCTATGTGAGCATAAGAATGAATTCTCCAAAGTCTAGTAATTAGCCACGAAGAGTTAGATCAAGTCACGTGAAGGAAAAAGGAAATTCACAAGACAAGGAACATGAAGCCGCAGATAAAAGGAGGAAGCATGCACATAACTAAATAAAGCCACAAAAGATCTACAAAGCCATGGAATATGGGAAAAAGTTACATTATACTCTAGGAAGCACTCAGACGCCGAACATGGTACCATAGAAACGATGACAAAATCAAGCCAGTAACGTAACAGAATCTGACAGAGGCACATAGTCAAGATAAGTGACTTTTGTATGTTATGTATTTTTGTATATTTATTGTAATTAACTTTTTGTATATGGACGCACCACAAGAAATGAATTATATGAAATAGAGTGAGAAGAATATGAATGTTATTGAGACCAATGTAATGATTTATTTGAAATAAATAAAGAGTGGAGTTTGGGATGAATTATGTTATATGTTTTCTATTTATGTTCATAGTTTAGATCCATTTACTTTTCCTGCGTACATCCTTAACAAAAGGTCGAACGACCTAAATCCCACACTGCTATCGGGGTTTTAGGTCAACATAGTGCCTAGTGCTTGGTCCCCTCATTATGGTCTCATAACTTTATATTTATATGGTTATCTTGTTCTAATTTTGTAATTAACCCCAAAAAGGCCGACCACAAAAAAGATAGAATTATCAAATGGCTAGAAAGTGCCTAAAAAGTGGCGGGAAAGTGTAAAAATGCTAAGGGCACCCTAAATGGGACCATGGTGCCTGGGGCACTGCAGTACAGGGTCAGGTGCCATAGTCAAAGATAAAGCGGTGCCAACTGTCAAAACTGACTGGGTGAGTAGATGTGGGAGGTCGACAGTGACGATAGAAGGAAAAGTAAAATGGCCAAAGGACATGGGTTAATTTGCACTTCTTCACTCAAAACCATATGAATAATGGTATGAGACTGGGACTAAATAATGTCTAAAGTGCATGATTTTTTGACTACACCATGTTTTACTTGATTGAATGATGTAATTGGAAATTCTAGTGGTCAACAAAATTTCACCACACCAAATACTCTAGGGACACCTCTTTTTGGTAGAAAAAGAAGCAAAGAGAATGGGAATTCGGAAGGATTTTCAGGTTAGAGTGGGTTTCTAAGTTTCCATTTATTAAAATTTTTGAAAATGAAAATAAAATTGAACCTCTCAAGGAATGAAGATGTACAACTTGTAGTCAGAAATTGGGTAAGGATAAGGCAATGCAAATTAAATTAGATACCAATGAGAAACATATAGGAAAGATATATGAAAAGTAAACTGTAGATGGAGTTGTGAATAATTTTTTTGAGATGGAAAACTATAGATGACTGTTTACATGTGAGGTATGAAAAATATTATGAGGAACACATGAGAAATCAAATAATACTATCTGAAAATATAGGGATGATTACATCTCAATTTAACAATTACATTCAAAATAATATTTTAGGTATTTAACACATCAACTAGTTATTACTTTTCAAATTTTGAAAAGAGGTCACCCTATAATAGATTTTCCTAAAATTAAGAACACTCTCCCTTTTCTTGTTGTCCCACACTTTTCTCATTCTCACTGGTATGAAAGTAGTGGTTGGGATTGGGTTAAATTCCTAGCTATGGTTGAGAAATAAGAATTAAAAGAGAAACTTAAGTGTGCATGGTATATGCCTTTGTCTATTCATGAGGTTACAACAGTAGATATTTCTTATTGGTTCTATATACATATTTATACTATTAAAAATCATGTGAGACAACCTCACTCACTTTCCATTCATAAGACAAAGGAAAAAACCATTGCTAAAAACCTTTGTGAACTTGTAAAAAGAAGTTTGAAAGAGATTAATGACATGAATGATTATATAATTATAACAAATTTCATATGGGTTGGGGAAGAATGGACATCTGTAATGAAATGTCATCATAATGGTATGAGTGTAAGAATCAAAACATTCCATTTTCCCCATATATGATTTCCATTCAGTGTATGTATTATAGAATGATTCTAGCACACACAATAGTCAATAAATTTAAACATATAGTAGAAGTTGAAGAACTTGTTTGAGACATGCATGCTTATTTCTATCATAGTCCTAAAATATTTATGGAATTTAAAATGTTTTCAATAGGACTAACAAATGGGTATAAACTATTAAAATATGTCGAAACTAAGTGGGTCTCATTGTATCAATAGGTTCATAGGATGTATGATGAATATCCATCCTTATTGGGGAGTAATGTGATAGAATCACATGGAAGTGGACAAGGATTAAGATTTGATACATCAATTGAATGATATAGAGACATTTATGATGTTGTGTTGTCTCCTTCCCATATTGGATGAAATACATCATTTAACTAAACAAGCACAATAAAGAACAATATATTTATTGATTTTAAAATTATGAGGAAACATGTTTATCTCGCTATAGAAAATTTATTTCTAAATGAGACCAATTTTTTCGGGTCAAAATTTTGAGAATTGGAAAATTTTGATAAATATTGGAAGTTGAAATAACTTTCTGAATCTCACTTTGTTTGGAGAATAATGTGTTTCTTTATGCATATATGAAATACACATGTAAGCCTTTCAAGGAGTAGAAAATGATAAAATTAGGAAGTTAAATGTCACATAGATGATATTTGATCAGATTAAATCATCAACAAGGATAAGTATAAGAGAAATTGAATCTTATATACTAGACTAAATAAGGGAGCGTTCTAGTAGGGATGTTTTTATTAAAAAACATGGCTGTAGTAAATCCTGTCTATTAGAATAATGCCCAAAATGAAAATTATTTACATGAAGACTACCACAAAAGATTAATTACATTGATTCAACATTTTTGTAAGCCTACTAATATCAAAGAAATAAATCTTCCAGGTATTTTAAGAAATAATATATTGATTGATCAATCCCATTAATTTTCTTATATAATGCTTGATCAATTAAAATATTTGGATAATCCCTATGAGTTTAGAGCAATAACCCATCTATGGAAATGTTGGCCATTGTGTCTTATGTGTTGTCATTGATGTCAAATCCATTAATGGAAAAGAGTGTCATTGTTTCATATAATTCTCCATGAGGTGTATGTCAAAGTCAAATATGAAGGTTGATTGGTAGTTTCATGTTTGGTGAAATCCTATGGTATTTTGGAGCATGGTTTAGTGTGTATTGTCATAGTTTGAGCTCTCCTAAGTTGAATGAAGGGTGTAATGAGGTCACAAATCAACCTATAGGTGTGTTACAAGTGTTAATGAGTCTGTAAGAGGTCAACTTGGTCAGTTCATGGGATGTATGGCTTGAGTTAGGTCATTCTAGGCCTATTCCTAGTCCTAGAGCATGTAGAATGGTATGGAGGCATGAGTTTTGGAGATGATAATTTTTGTTAGAGCATGGTAGAAGCATGGTGATAGTGTACATGATATTTATGATGAGTTTTAGGACAATTCTCATAGGTTTGGTGTTGCTTCATGGTCCTTGGGAAGCAAAACAATCAAGATAGGCTAAGTAAGCACATGTAAGTAGATATGGATAGAGAGTTTCAAACCAATTTGAGCTATATGGCGAGTATTTATAGTTAGAGGATGTTTTCATGATGCTTCATGACAATTTTTAGGTTAAAGTTAAGAATATATTGCAAGATACATCAGCTTTGGCAAAATAAGGTTTTCGAGAGTGTGTTTTGGTGCTAAAAGTGGACCTCCTAATCCTTGTTATGAATTGTATGCTTTGCATGGGACCCAAATATTTTGGGGGATGTTTTTAAATGGAACTAATAAGGTTTATAAAAAATAATGAGGAGGTTTTATTGTCATGTTTTTATGAACGATCGTTAAGAAGATAAGTTGCTTTGAAACCCTAGTTAAATCCTAGCTCAAAGTGACTTGGAGAAAAAGGAGTATATTGAGCCTGTTTTGATTAATTTTGAAAATGTGATGACTAGAGGTTGTAGAGGATTCCTCTATATTTCCAAAAAGTTATATTATAGCTTGTGAAAATATGTGGGCCCCACTCAAAAAGGAAAATTTCTGAAGATGTTCAATTTGTGGCAAAGTTGTCCAAAGAAGGTATGAAATAATTGACATTGTTTTTATTCTAGGAGTTGTATTATATGTACATGATATTTTTAGATCATGGTTGAGGTCCTAGAGGGAAAAGCATGCCTTATTTATGTAGACTAGTTTTTGGCTTGTAAAGGACAATTTTGAGCAGTTTCAGAGATTAACCTACTTGAAGGCCTTCCACTTAGAGTTGGAAGGAAATGTAAGATGTTCAGGAAAGTAGATTAAGTGGGATTTAAAATGGTATATGGTTTTTATCTTGATGATGAGTTTTGATAGGTGAACCAACTTAGTTTGTGAATACCAAGGGTTATGGCGAGAAAATTTGTCGGGTGGACAAACTTGTGGATTTCTTACCAACGCTATGGGAATCTAAGTCCCTCTACTTAACCGGTGCAACTGTCGTATGTGCATGTGCATGAAAAGGTGAATTTCTGTGGTGGCCTTTCGACCGGGGATCCAACAGGGGCACTCCACTGACCCTGCGGGAAATGCTTGCATATACCTGCAAGAGATGACTTTGTCTGGAAGTGGGAAAGGGAGTGAGAATGGAGGTAGGAGAACTAATGTATGCAGGTAGAAAATCAGATTCCTGCACACACACTAGTTAGAAACTTCATCACATGCATTTATGAGAAGAAACAACCCTGTAAATGACAACAAGACCAAATAGAATTTGATGAGAACAAAGTGTCATGAAATCCCTTGGTCAAAGAAAGCTAGAAACTCCTTCTTCTTGTATTGATGCTTGAACAAAAGTTGTACATAGTGTAGGAATGGAAGAAATTTGAGAGGGGAAGAGAGTAGAAGAAAATGGCTATCTCCTTTGCTTTCTCTCAAGGTAGAATGCACTCTTGAGTCTACAAGATCAATCGCCAACCCTTTGAAATGGGAATGGCTTTACAATTTATAGAATAGAATATGACTCTTCATCTTCCTCATGACCTTTCAAATACCTTAATATGACTTAAGACTGTTCATATTCCACTTCAAATATTTAAGTCCCTTTTATAATAGCAAGGCGACTTAATTTACATTATGTTTCTAAAGTCTCTTAAGTCATATTAAAAGTGCAAACCCCAACGTGAAATTAGAATATTGGAAAGTGAGAGAAAGTTGGGGGGAAGAGGAGAGAGAAAGAGGGGGAGAAGAAGAAGAGGAGATGTCATTCCTGATGAAGTCCGTTGATCCTCGTTGATGGAAAGCTCCAAATGCAGTGAAACTCTGAATCTTTGAACTCCTTGCACACTGTGAAATTCCTCCAAATTATCTCACGAACGCTCGCTAAGTTGAATGAACTAAGGTGGATCTTGAATGCCCTGTGAAAAAATGACTAGGATGCTCCCGAACAATGATGTCCCCCTGAATGATTATCCTTGTACATCCCATTGTGCCAAAACTTCTCTTTGAGTGTAACTTACTATTTTTAGTAAGTGTGAAAAAGGCAACTCTCTCGATCCTTTGCTGAGTGTTGTGACCTTGATTCCCCTTTCTCCCTGTGTTCCTCACTCCTTTGGATCAAATTTCTATTTTTAGCAGGTGCTCGAGGGCCCACTTACTATTTTTAGTAAGTGCCAAAAATGTCCATTCTGGTGGATTCTCAGCTGTAGTGCACCTCTGATATCTTCATCTCCTTCGCAGGTTCTTCTGTTAATGACTTTCCCGAAATAGCAGTTCCTATGTAGTAGACCTGCTATTTTTAGAAAGTTGGCCTCTGGGAGTCAGATTGATGTGGAACAAAGTTTTTTGATATGGGTTTTTTCCCAATATCATCCCTTTGAAATTTTGGGCCCGCCCGCTTAATAATCCAGGAGATTTTAAAGTTTTAATTTTTGGACCTGGCAGTGCTTCTGGGTACGGCAGCCATTAATGGACCTCAAAATTGTAGGTCTGGTTTTCTCCTCTGTTTGTGAATAAAATTGTATTTTTGATGTGGGTTTTTTCTTTTGGTGCTTCACGTGTAATCTTACTTCGATCCGGCAACTGGTTTGATGGGAAATCCCACTTCTTTCTTCGTTGAGCCGGAAAGGAGATTTCTTCATTGTGGATGCTTTGTCACACATGGGGGGAGTTTGAAGGTGTATTCTTGATGGTCTTGGATAGAGGAATGAACAAAATAAATGGTTCATTGATTCGTGCACTGGTTTGCAAGCTTTGTTTAGATTTCCATTTTTTAGCTATGGGGATTTTGTTGTTCTCTTCTTTGTTGTTCTTCGTTTCTCCTTAGCTTGATGAGGATTCCTTTTGAGACCTATGCATCACCATGGGAAAGGTATTTCAGTTCCTTTGTTGATCTGGTCTGAGCATTTTCAATGGCGGAGTGATGGTAGAATGTTGCAGAGGAAGAATGGAGGAAAGGAGTGCAAATAAAACTGTTAGAAGCTAGAAGCGGGAAAAGCAACACTTGGAAATTTTTCAAAAAGATGTGCACAGGTAGGGCTTGGGTGAATTTTTCCATGCTTTATGTCCCTTGACCTCAGGGATGTGAGGGACATCAATTTCCACAATGAGCAAGATGGTGACACGTGGCACTAGATCCAACGGCAGGGAATGAAGGAGGAAAAAGTTGATTTGAAGCACTGGGAGCTGAAAGGAGGTCACGTGGGTGTCCAAAAGACTCCTCCTAGGGGCTGGGAACATTTTTCCATGTCTGATGTCCCCCACCTCAGGTACATAAGGTACATCAGTTTCCACGGTGGTCCTGGAGGTGACACGTGGCGCCCGATCCAACGACAGGGAATGGATGCTCCAAAACTGCACTTGGGGGCTGAACGACGGTCATGTGGGTGTCCAAATGACTCCCCATAGGGGCTGGGAACATTTTTCAAGGTATGATGTCCCCCACCTCAGGTGCATAAGGTACATAAAATTCCATGGTGGTCCTGGAGCTGACACGTGGCGACCGATCTGACGACAGGGAATGCATGCTCCAAATAAGCACTTGAGGGCTGAACTGCCAGGTCTGGAGGTCATATGAGGGTCCCAAGGGTCACATGAGGGCTGGGAACATTTTCCAAGGGGTGATGTACCTAACCTCATAGATGTGGGGGACATGAAATCCCACCAGGCTCCTGGTGCTGACACGTGTCCTCTCGAAAAAATGACTAAGTCCTGAACTGCCTTTGAGAGGGTAACTTGGAATGCAGATAACTTGAGCTTCTGGTGGAATTTCTTGGTGAAAATTTATATGATCCTGAACTGGAAATGGAATTTTGAATCCAATGATGTGGGTCTCATGTCTTGATTCGATCATATGATCCCTGAAAAATCAGAGTTTTGATCTGGGACTCCACTTGTACCTGAGAAAAACTATCTTCCAATCATATGCGCCAAGGTGTTGTGAAAAATATTATTTCACCATCATGTAGGTCTTGGAATCCTATTTCTGAAGATGTTTTTTTTACTTCCAACTCCATCCGGAGCTCCCGGAATCTTCATTTGAAGCTCAACAGTTGTTTTAGGCCTGTGTACTGCCTAGGCTTGTGAACCCTGTTTTCACTCAGACTGCTCCAAGTCTTTCAGAACTTCCCAAAGCCTTCCAAAATCATTTCCATGATGTTATAAGGTCTTCCATTCACCTCCATGTTGAATTTGGCCCTTCTTCTCTGCTCCAGGGGGTTGATCCAATCCCGGGAAGGCCAACGATAGCCCTTCCCTATACTGCCAAAAGATAACATTTTCAATGAACTCCTAAAATCACCTAGGGGGAATGAATGGAATTTCCTAAATCACCTAGGATAATATCATGACATTGGTTGGGAATTCATTTGGACTGACTGAACAGGTCTGGGGTTTCTTAGGAATGATAAAACATGAAAATTTTGGCATAGGGGTATAGTTGTCATGCTCGGAAATTGTCAATTTCCCTGTTGCACATTCTCACGACAACAGTTGGCTCTAGCTTGGGGACATGACATGGACTGAGCACAGTGAAGACATGACATGGGAATCTAGAATCTCAATTTTAGACCATATAATTCGTTGACCAGTGCCTTATCCATTGGGCCCTGCGGAGTCATGCACAACTTCAAGAAAGGAAGATTAGAAGAAGGAAACACCCACACACAAAATGACCGAAAGGAAACACATGACACACAACAGGAAGGGAAACACACACAATGGAAAGGGAAAAACACCTATCAATCACCTATGGTACAAAGCGAGGGACAACCCACTTTCACTGAAGTACTTTTTATTTCACAAAAGTTACCCCTGAAGAGGCAACACCGAATGATGATGTTCTGCGAAGCCGTTGACGGGTTCTAGAAAGTATCCTCCCCTCCTCAGCTGCTTATGAAAGCCAGGTTCTTTCACAATTGTCTATGTACTTGGTAGGAGTGAGTCCATGTGATCTTCTTGATGCTCAGGTCCTTTCTTGGAAACTCCATTGTCTTCATGCTCTTTGAAATTGGTTTCATCATGCCAGTTTCCTTCCATGTTTATCCATATAGCTGATTCTCCATCGAGCATCTCATCACTGCCCCAATGCTGATTTTCATTCCAATTCCTTGAACCTTCTGAGTTAATTTCTTTCCCAGGTCTATGCTCATTGACATCTCTTCCATGAGAAACCTCAGACTTATCTGTTTCCTTTACTTCACTGTGAGGTGCTTGAGTACTGACTGAAAGATTGGATGTGGCCTCATACTTGTCTTGTATGCCCATGGCATGAGTGAAGAGATCAAGAATCAGCTCAGGGTCTTCCGCCACTTCTACTACATCTAATATTTCTTGCACGGAGTAATGCTTCATCATTTCCTGTAGTCCCTCTTTGTACACCTTTGAAGAATCTTTATCTTGCAACTCAAAGAAACTATCTGGAGGGATTACCTCATCATCTCGAGAATCGCTGCACTCTACTGATCCTTCATCAAAAGGAGCTTCATCTTTAGAGGTCTTCAAACTCCTTGCTTCAATTTCTTCATCATAGAAAGAGTCTTCATCTTCAAATGGGAAAGAAAATACTTCAATTTCATCATTGTATCCACCAACCATTGGCTTGAGAGGGACATCATATTTCTCATCTTGCCTTATCTCAATATGGCTGACCTTCACATTAGTTAAGGCTTCCAAATCAGCTTCATGTTTATCTTCCATATTCATGGCTTGCATTAAAAGTTCCAGACTGATCTCAGGGTCCTTTGTTTCTTCCGCGGCTCTTAGCAGTCCTTGTATAGACATTTCTTTCAAACCTTTGCTCAAGGGCTCATTGTAGACTGGCTTGGTCTCTTCCTGGGTGACATGATCAAGGGAGTCCTCATCTTCAAATGGGAATGAGAAAATTTCTTCATCACAGATAAGCATATAAGCTGTTTTTTCTTTTTGAAAATCACCGAGAACCATTTCCTCTACCTCGTGGTCTGCAGCATCTGGCGATTCGGGGCTGCCCTCTTGTAACTCGAATCTCCTCAATGCTTCTTCAAAATCCAAATCTCTCTAGGAAGGCATGTCTGGACCTATCAAGATGGGAATATCTTCTTCCTCCTCAGTTGTCACCAAGTGATTCATCCACCTGGTATTTTGGTACAAAATGTTAGCTTCTGGGCTTCCAGACTTTTGCACAGTGTACCTCATCTTCTTCTCAGGAAGTAATTTCTCCATGTCTCCCTTCACTGGTATGGTTGCAAAAGACCAATTCATCTAAATTTTCCCTCCCAATTCTTGGCAGAAATTTCTACTCAGCAACATTCCGAATGAGGCTGGGACATCTACTACCAAAATCATCGCTGAAACTTTCTTGTCTGGAAATCTGGCGAGAGCCACCTGTGCATCTTTAACCTTCCCTACAAGTGAGACCTTTTTTGATTCCAAAGAGTAACAAGAGCCACTAGGTGGAGTCATTGTAAGTTTAAGAGCCTTGGCGACCTTCAAAGGCATCACGTTGTCTGAGGCACCAGAATCTATTATGCAATTGTTCAGTACATATTCTCCAACAAGAAGGGAGACGTAGAAAGGTTCAACTTTATCAGTCTTTGATGCACTCAGAGAAAACATGTTCTGTGAGGGAGGTGTAGGTGAGTTTGGTAGCATGCCTTTGGAATGATGAGCTACATCATTGGGTGTTAGACTACCATTTCTGATGTATTGGACAAACCTCTCAAATTGTTCAGGATGAGTCCGCAAATATTCAGTTTCAGTAATCTGCACTTTGGCCTTGTTTGCATATTCTATGAAGTCAAAAGGAGAAGATGTGGATAAGGGGGGTGAAGGGACTGATTTTGGAGTCTGGATAGGCTTAGGAGTAGGATTTGATGTTTGAGGAATGGAGGGTATTTTGAAAGGCACACCAGGAGCTTTCAAGGAATTAGATTTTGTAGGAGCAGATTTAGATTTAGACTTGAAAGAGACATTAGAAGACTTACTTGGGATTGAGGGAGCCTTCTTACTTGCTACAGGGTCAAGCTCCAACAATGCAGAATTCATGGAAGATGGAAGTGGGGATCCTTGACTGATTATTTTATTTTTCGGAGTCACCATAGGAGGATCATCAACCTTCTTTTCTTTTGTAGCAGTGGAGGGAGATGCTCTTTTCTCAGACTGAGAATGAGTGAATACCGCACATGAGAAACTAGGTGCATCTTCTTCATCTTCTTCATAACCTCCAGAATACTCACAAAACCTGATTTGTGTATCGTTCTCAAACTCATCACTTTCTTGGAAATTGCCACCTTCTTGTTCAAGCTCTTCTTCACTTTCTTGAAATCTGCAATTTACATTCATGGGTGGGGCCTCCAAGGCAAGTCTTTGGGGTGCTCCTACAATCTGATTTCTGTTGCTTCTCTGAGAAGAAACTTGTTCAAATAATTCCCTCTTCAAAGAGGCCATCTCATTCACCAACTTTTGCAGCGATGGATTAGTTCTCTCATCTTCAGGATGTTGGGCCTTGCCCTTTGATGGATTCTTGATCTTTCCAGAGAGGATGAGATCGTCATCCAATTCAATGGCCCTCCTTTGTGCTTCTACAATGTTCCTTGGTTGAACTCTTCATAGGAGAAATCCTACCTCTGGTGATTGAGCATTTATGAAGAATCTTTTGATATTGTTCTAAGAGGGTGAATCTTCTTCAGGTATCCTACGAAGCAACCATTCAAAACGAGCCATGAAGTCTCTCATCGTTTCACTTTCTCCTTTCCTCATTTGAGCCAACTGCACCAAGAGGTCTTGACAATCTTCAGTTGATTTAAATCTTTCCTCAAAGGCAGCCTTGATGTCATCCCAACCAGTGATGGATCGGGAAGGTAGGAGGTAGAACCATTCTACTGCTTTTTCTTGGAGGGACTCCACGAACAATCTTACAGCAACATCTTCATGTTGGACACCAAGAATTCCACATGATGTCATGAAAGCAGCAATGTGTTCTTCAGGATGTTGTGAGTTGTCACCTTTGAACTTTGGAAAGTTCTTGCGGGAACCCATTGGTAGATCATGAAGAGGGGGTTCAAGAGCAAGCGGGCCTGTATTCCTTCCCCATGGAACAATGGGTTGAGGTCTTTCTTCTTCGTCTACATTGTTTCTTCTTCTTCTATTTCAGATCTTGCTTCAGAAGATCCTTCTTCAAATTCTTCTTCTTCCGTGAACTCGATGTTCAATGGTGGTTGAAAAATGGGAGAATTTGAAGGATTTTGGATAGGATTACCAGGTGAACTTCTTGAAGAGCCAGATGAAGAGGAGGCTTGAGAGAAGAAATATGGATTATCTCTAATTCATTCTTGCTGATTTTGCAAAGCCTCGAAGTTGAAATCAGCATCACCTCTCGACCTTCTCAACTTGGTGTATCTTCCTTCAGCCAGCTTTTGGAAGCTTTTGCAGTCGGAATACGAAAGGACACTGTGGAATGTGAAAAGTCACGTGCAGAAATCAGCAGTGTATCTTTCGGAAATGGACTTTCTTGAACTCTCTTTTATGATTTTTTCAATATTTGATTTTTTTTTGAATTTTTGGGACCTTGCGGTTGTATTTTGGGTGCAGATGCTGCTAAATCTACCCCACGGTGGGCACGCCAAAAACTGTTGGTGAGAAAATTTGTCAGGTGGACAAACTTGTGGATTTCTTGCCAATGCTCTGGGAATCTAAGTCCCTCTACTTAACCGG
This sequence comes from Taxus chinensis, assembly GCA_019776745.2. Lineage (NCBI taxonomy): Eukaryota > Viridiplantae > Streptophyta > Pinopsida > Cupressales > Taxaceae > Taxus > Taxus chinensis. The sequence goes on along the minus strand of CM034155.1, from coordinate 655,085,798 downwards.
TGCAGCTGCCGTATGTGCATGCGCATGAAAAGGTGAATTTCTGTGGTGGCCTTTCGACCGGGGATCCAACAGGGGCACTCCACTGACCCTGCGGAAAATGCTTGCATATACCTGCAAGAGATGACTTTTTCTGGAAGTGGGAAAGGGAGTGAGAATGGAGGTAGGAGAACTAATGCTGTAGGTAGAAAATCAGATTCCTGCACACACACTAGTTAGAAACTTCATCACATGCATTTATGAGAAGAAACAACCCTGTAAATGACAACAAGACCAAATAGAATTTGATGAGAACAAAGTGTCATGAAATCCCTTGGTCAAAGAAAGCTAGAAACTCCTTCTTCTTGTATTGATGCTTGAACAAAAGTTGTACATAGTGTAGGAATGGAAGAAATTTGAGAGGGGAAGAGAGTAGAAGAAAATGGCTATCTCCTTTGCTTTCTCTCAAGGTAGAATGCACTCTTGAGTCTACAAGATCAATCGCCAACCCTTTGAAATGGGAATGGCTTTACAATTTATAGAATAGAATATGACTCTTCATCTTCCTCATGACCTTTCAAATACCTTAATATGACTTAAGACTGTTCATATTCCACTTCAAATATTTAAGTCCCTTTTATAATAGCAAGGTGACTTAATTTACATTATGTTTCTAAAGTCTCTTAAGTCATATTAAAAGTGCAAACCCCAACGTGAAATTAGAATATTGGAAAGTGAGAGAAAGTTGGGGGGAAGAGGAGAGAGAAAGAGGGGGAGAAGAAGAAGAGGAGATGTCATTCCTGATGAAGTCCGTTGATCCTCGTTGATGGAAAGCTCCAAATGTAGTGAAACTCTGAATCTTCGAACTCCTTGCACACTGTGAAATTCCTCCAAATTATCTCACGAACGCTCGCTAAGTTGAATGAACTAAGGTGGATCTTGAATGCCCTGTGAAAAAATGACTAGGATGCTCCCAAACAATGATGTCCCCCTGAATGATTATCCTTGTACATCCCATTGTGCCAAAACTTCTCTTTGAGTGTAACTTACTATTTTTAGTAAGTGTGAAAAAGGCAACTCTCTCGATCCTTTGCTGAGTGTTGTGACCTTGATTCCCCTTTCTCCTTGCGTTCCTCACTCCTTTGGATCAAATTTCTATTTTTAGCAGGTGCTCGAGGGCCCACTTACTATTTTTAGTAAGTGCCAAAAATGTCCATTCTGGTGGATTCTCAGCTGTAGTGCACCTCTGATATCTTCATCTCCTTCGCAGGTTCTTCTGTTAATGACTTTCCCGAAATAGCAGTTCCTATGTAGTAGACCTGCTATTTTTAGAAAGTTGGCCTCTGGGAGTCGGATTGATGTGGAATGAAGTTTTTTGATATGGGTTTTTTCCCAATATCATCCCTTTGAAATTTCGGGCCCGCCCGCTTAATAATCCAGGAGATTTTAAAGTTTTAATTTTTGGACCTGGCAGTGCTTCTGGGTACGGAAGCCATTAATGGACCTCAAAATTGTAGGTCTGGTTTTCTCCTCCATTTGTGAATAAAATTGTATTTTTGATGTGGGTTTTTTCTTCTGGTGCTTCACGTGCAATCTTACTTCGATCCGGCAACCGGTTTGACGGGAAATCCCACTTCTTTCTTCGTTGAGCCGGAAAGGAGATTTCTTCATTGTGGATGCTTTGTCACACATGGGGGGAGTTTGAAGGTGTCTTCTTGATGGTCTTGGATAGAGGAATGAACAGAAATAAATGGTTCATTGATTCATGCACTGGTTTGCAAGCTTTGTTTAGATTTCCATTTTTTAGCTATGGGGATTTTGTTGTTCTCTTCTTTGTTGTTCTTCGTTTCTCCTTAGCTTGATGAGGATTCCTTTTGAGACCTATGCATCACCATGGGAAAGGTATTTCAGTTCCTTTTTTTGATCTGGTCTGAGCATTTGCAATGGCGGAGTGATGGTAGAATGTTGCAGAGGAAGAATGGAGGAAAGGAGTGCAAATAAAACTGTTAGAAGCTAGAAGCGGGAAAAGCAACACTTGGAAATTTTTCAAAAAGATGTGCATAGGTAGGGCTTGGGTGAATTTTTCCATGCTTTATGTCCCTGACCTTAGGGATGTGAGGGACATCAATTTCCACAATGAGCAAGATGGTGACACGTGGCACTAGATCCAACGGCAGGGAATGAAGGAGGAAAAAGCTGATTTGAAGCACTGGGAGCTGAAAGGAGGTCACGTGGGTGTCCAAAAGACTCCTCCTAGGGGATGGGTGCATTTTTCCATGTCTGATGTCCCCCACCTCAGGTACATAAGGTACATCAGTTTCCACGGTGGTCCTGGAGGTGACACGTGGCGCCCGATCCAACGACAGGGAATGGATGCTCCAAAACTACACTTGGGGGCTGAACGGCGGTCATGTGGGTGTCCAAATGACTCCCCATAGGGGCTGGGTGCATTTTTCAAGGTTTGATGTCCCCCACCTCAGGTGCATAAGGTACATCAAATTCCACGGTGGTCCTGGAGCTGACATGTGGCGACCGATCCGACGACAGGGAATGCATGCTCCAAATAAGCACTTGAGGGCTGAACTGCCAGGTCTGGAGGTCATATGAGGGTCCCAAGGGTCACATGAGGGCTGGGAAAATTTTCCAAGGGGTGATGTACCTAACCTTAGGGACGTGGGGGACATGAAATCCCACCAGGCTCCTGGTGCTGACACGTGTCCTCTCGAAAAAATGACTAAGTCCTGAACTGCCTTTGAGAGGGTAACTTGGAATGCAGATAACTTGAGCTTCCGGTGGAATTTCTTGGTGAAAATTTATATGATCCTGACTGGAAATGGAATTTTGAATCCAATGATGTGGGTCTCATGTCTTGATTCGATCATATGATCCCTAAAAAATCAGATTTTTGATCTGGGACTCCACTTGTACCTGAGAAAAACTGTCTTCCAATCATATGCACCAAGGTGTTGTGAAAAATATTATTTCACCATCATGTAGGTCTTGGAATCCTCTTTCTGAAGATGTTTTTTTTACTTCCAACTCCATCTGGAGCTCCTGGAATCTTCATTTGAAGCTCAACAGTTGTTTTAGGCCTGTGTACTGCCTAGGCTTGTGAACCCTGTTTTCACTCAGACTGCTCCAAGTCTTTCAGAACTTCCCAAAGCCTTCCAAAATCATTTCCATGATGTTATAAGGTCTTCCATTCACCTCCAGTGTTGAATTTGGCCCTTCTGCTCTACTCCAGGGGGTTGATCCAATCCCGGGAAGGCCAACGATAGCCCTTCCCTATACTGCCAAAAGATAACATTTTCAATGAACTCCTAAAATCACCTAGGGGGAATGAACGGAATTTCCTAAATCACCTAGGATAATATCATGACATTGGTTGGGAATTCATTTGGACTGACTGAACAGGTCTGGGGTTTCTTAGGAATGATAAAACATGAAAATTTTGGCATAGGGGTATAGTTGTCGTGCTCAGGAAATTGTCAATTTCCCTGTTGCACATTCTCATGACAATGAATGTTTCATGGGGTATAAAAAGCATGAATGTTTTTTAAAGGTTAGTGGATTTCCAATTTATACTTATATGCCATATTTGAGGTGTTCTTGAGTGAGCTAGATAATGTTTGGTGAAGACTGGATCCTGGAAGTAAGTGTTTTGAGTAGGATATAAACCTATTTGATAGAGTTATGAAGAATTTGATTGGTCCAAGGTAATGTAAGAGCATGGATTATGTTTTTATGACATATTTCACATATATGAGGCCTTTAGAGGCCTTAGTAATCATGGTGATGAGTTTAAAGGTCTTTTTTGAGTTAAGCGATTGGGTTTTGAGCCATTTTTGGGCTTGTTTGGTGTGTTTAGAGCATGGCTGACCTACATGGGTCCATCTTATGAGTTTTTATTGATGTAATGATATATTTTAAAATTATATTGGTTGAGATCATTGGTGTAAACTGACCTATGTTATGTTCGTGAGATGAGAAGCATATAAAGTAAGAATTTTTGTTCAAATTTGAACTAGTTGTGCATGGAGGGTAAAATATGACCTAGGTGGGGAAGTGAAAGCTGTTCAAGGACATCAAGAGAGAGATGAGGATGTGTGGAAAAATATGAAGAAGGTTAGAGTGTTAAACCCTGGTCATTGGTGTTGTCATTGATGTCAAGTGTCATTGATGGAAAAGGTGTGAAGTGAGGATAAGTCAGGGACATGTAGGTTGATTGGTAGTGCCTTCTCAATGATGGTTAAAGCTTACATAATGGATTTAGAGTGGTTTCAAGATGAATTCAATGTGTTATAGGCTTGGTCAGTGAGGTAGGAGCCCACTAGAGGTATGGAGATGCTTGGTGTGATTGGCTCAGGTGTCCCACATGTCTGAATTGATATTTATAGGATGAGCAAGAGCTCCTAAGGTGATTAGCGGGTCAGGTGTGGTAAGTCAAAGTTGGAACTAACCCATTTAGGCATAGTTCTAGAGTCTAATGAGGTGTAAAATATCAATTTAGGTCATGAAAAGACTAGGTAAGCATGGTAGAAGCCTAGGAACACTCCAAATGGCATGTATGAGCATCTACAAGGCTTACTTTAAGTTCTAGAGGAAAAATTCAAGTTCTCACTGAAACTGACTTTGAGAACTAACGGTGAAAGTTGAGGTAAATGAGATTGGTATGGGATGTAAAAAAATAATTATGGGTAACCAACCTATGGAGTATGTAGAGGGATGTGTTTTGATGCTATGTGTCAAATTTCATCAAATTTTGAAATGGAATTTTGTAATTATTTAAGTTTTACTAAAACTGGTTTCTTAAGGAATGAAAACTGAGCACAATGTCTTCTTAGCATCCAAGAAAATTTTTCAATCCTTCTTCAGATACATCATAGAAGAAATTTTTTAAGATCACTCTAAGACTGAACTTTTACAAATTTTTGAGGGAAATTGGATAATAAGTAAAAAAGTTCTATTCATTTTTGGAACAATGTATTTCTCTCTCCAGTTCTCCTTAAATAAATATGCAGAAAATGAGTTGTATTAAATGCAAATATCTTGTACAAGTTATGGAAACCCATTAGGAGTGTAGAAGACATCATCCAAATCAAAATGGTGGGTTTTTTGTTTCTCAATGTGGCGTGTACTGTAGAATTCAGTACTTGCTTTGCAAAAGTTTTGATTGGACAATCCTAAATTGAAGAATCCAAGATGATTTATCTGTAGTAGAAGGTGATGTGAAATGTTTTCTTATAGTTCATGAGGTGTTTTTTGTTACTTTAGTATATATCCAGTGATTTCTCAGTCAAAAAATCTCTTCTACTGCCAAAATCCTTATCAAGTTAGTACATTCATGGTGTTTGAAGCATGCCTCTAAGCATGGGCCTGAGAATTGAGGCAAAGAAATGGTGATAATCACCCTATACAAGACCAAGGTAAATTTTTGGAGCTTAAAATTGTTATGGTGAAGTGTTAGAATGCTCTAGTTTATTAAATTTTTCAAATGACTTGTATGTTGTGTTAAAGAAACCTGAAAACAAAGATGTTCTTGGGAGTTCTTCTTTTCAAGCACTCCTCACAAGCTTGTGTAGGTGGTGTATTTTTTCTCCTTTAAGTTATTTTTCCATGCATAGACGTGAGAATGAAGATAAGTCAGTAAGAAGTCTATAATATAATATTATCTTGTGTTTCCTAAAAGAGACTATGCATAATGTTCCAGATTTGCATGATTCTCATGAATACATCCTTTGTTTGGTGATTTCACCTAGTAATGTGACTAACAAAAAGGTTAAGATATTCTCAGAGATGTTCCCTATATGAAGTGGACACGGGTTTTCACTGGTAAGATATCTCTTGTTGAAGACTGTATCTATACTCTCGTGACAGTCTAGAAATATTGTATTCTTGATCATAAATCATGAATATATTCAACCATAAAATGATATAGAAGGTCTGAACCTATAGTATGAATTCCTGGATAAGTCCCTTGTAAGAATGTTAGCACAAATATGAATAATAAATAATGTTAAATGGCCTAAAATACATGACTAGGGTTTTGAGACTTCAAACCCTCATTGTGCACATTTTTAGGAAGATCAAGCTTATTTTATCTTGTTGGCATGATATCACATGAAACAGATCTGAGATGATGTACACATCCACTATTTACTTAAAAATATGATCTTGAAGATGTGTTTTGTTGAGAAGGTGTGCTTGTGTGTTGAAATCTTAAAGACACTTGTTTACAAAATAATGAACAAACTGCCACATTGAAGTGTTTATGAAGGAAAATTGCATTTTCTTGCTCATATGATTAGTATAAAAAAAAATTCTAACTAAACATTATCTCCAAGTTGAGAAGAAGTTGAATGCTCATGCCTTATGGTATGCCAAGCTATCTTGTTGACCTAAATCTTGTGGTCCATGACTATGAGATGCAAAAATGTGTATTACCCTGATTGGATGATCTTCAAAGTATCTGCAGTCAGAGTAAACCTCTTGCACATCTAATGTCCATTCCTACATCAAATGATGTGAGATCATATGCATCTCCTTATTCAATAAATTATAGGCTCCTTTTTGTTAAAACCTAGCTCTTACACTCTGTGTGCTTCTATAGATTCAAGTGAAGGAGTAAAAACATAAATAGTGAAGTTTGAGGGTCGTTTGAAAATGAAGGTGAAATATAGAGTCCTTGGAAGCATGTTGTAACATTTAAAACTATGACAAAGAAATAATTTGAGCTACAAGAAAAATGCACACAATGGAGAACATGACATAAGGAATGTACATATGTTACAAAACATGGTAAGAGAAGTTAGAAGCAACGTTTTTCATTCAATGGTAGTCTTTCAAGAAGTTTAAGAGGTCTTATCCATCATGATTATACTTGAAGACTCTAAATAGGATAGAAATGTTTATGAAAATTACATTTAAAGTCATTTCATCTCCTTTTTTTTCAAGTTTTCTAGTGAAAATAAGTGAAGAGCCTTTAAGTATATGAATGTGAAAACCCAAGTGAATGAGCTTATCTTGCATATAGTAGATCATTTTGAATATGAAGGGTTGTTGAAGCTTAGGAGAGCTTGGAGATGTATGCAGAAGAGAGATGAGCATATAATACATATAGATGCTATTAGGGTGATTATTGTGAGATGTAATAAGAAGAGAGAGTTAGAAGAAAGTGTGTGTATCATATTCATGGAGAAGAGAACATAATTCTGAGTACAAAACCACATTTGAAGACCTGATATCAGTTATATGATCAAAAGATCATAGTTATATGTTGAGAGAGGAGAGCAAATGAAGTAGTGAGCTGAAAAAATGATCACATTAGGTTGGGTTCTTATAAATTTAGAAGTGGGTGCTTCCTTACAAGTAGGTGCTTGCAAATCAGTCAAGTGGGTGCTTGACATTGTATTCAAGTCAGTGTTTGATTTTGAATTGAAGTAGGTGCTTCAAAACTAGAGTTAGAGCTTTAGGGTGAGCGGGTGGTGCTCACCACTTGGTGAGATCATTGTAATTCTTACGGGACAATTGTCCTTGATATTGTTTTAATTTCTCCTTTCAGTGGGTTTTCTCCCTTATTGGGTTTCCCAGATTAAATATTGTCTGTTATGTGTTCATGTGTTCTTGGTTATCTCTCTCCCTCTCTCATGGTTAAATAATCATGATACATCATAGTTAATATTTTTTAAATTGTGGATTATTGAAATTTTTTAGATTGCTTGAGAAGTTTAAATAAACACTGATTCACCCCCCTAAGTGCCTATAATTACTAACATAGAGAGATTTTATGCAAGGGATTGATTCTAAATCAATCCATGAAAGAAGAATAATAGAGCGAGTTGAAGAAGAGGGGGTTTGAAGAGGTTTGAAGGTGTGTGAGCTGAAATTGTGATTTCCATTAGTTGTGGCAATAATGATATATCTGAGATCTTCATCCAAAGGTGGTTGAGTTGGTTCTTGATCATCTTAGGGGGTTGTAGGTGCCTTGTAGAGTTGGTGCTTCACTAAATTAAGGGTTGGTGCTCCTTGTAGGGTTGGTGCTCTACTAAATTAGGGGTTGGTGCCTCACTAAATCAGGGGTTGGTACCTCACTAAATTTTAAAGATGGCTAAATAAATTTTTGTTTCATTAGGTTTTCTTCCCCTTGAATGTTTCCCACTTATATATGGCATTCATGTGTTGTGTATCTTGTTACATACTCTTATGTTTGAATGTTGCACATCTTAATAAGATCACATGATTATGTATGATGAATGGACAACTTAAATGATGAATGCATGGTTTGGTAAATGAAAGTAAAAATTGTTTAATGATCGATTCACCCCCACTCTCAGTCACTATGCTTCCAAAAATTGGTATTAGAGTTAGGTCCTTGTGAAGCAAGTTTGAAAACTTGAAGGAAATCCTCTTGAAGCAACGGGTATGTCAGATTGTCAGGCTCAAGTTGAAGTCAATCCTCTTGCTAGGATGAGAGCATGTTTTAAACCCTTAGGGTTTGACATTTGGCATTATTTTCTTAGTGTTTACACTCCATTTTCAAAATTTGCATATGATTTTGAGCTCCATGGAGCAGACAAAGCAGGTTTTTGTGATGTTTTAGAAGTAGGTATCCCTAAAGGTGATGATGATAACCTAAAATCTGCTCCTAATGTATGTGGCCTCAAATAATATGGTGAAGTTACTGATGATGAAATAGAAGAAGGTATTAAGGATGACCTAAATAGGTTTTAATCTTTACGGGTAGAGAAAGAGGGTCATGATGCTCTAAACATGAAAACAAACTATGAAATGATTCAAGATAGCCTTGAAGCATAATGACAAGTTATGAAGATAAAATCAATATGGTTGAGTCAAGGGGTATTTTTAAATCTATGAATCATGTAGGGTTTGAAGTCAAGATGGGCCTAACATTACTAAGAAGGCATTAATATGTTAATAAACCATCAAGGAAGAAGAAAAGGAGAGAATTTCACTCAAGGTACAAACTTTTATTATATGAATATTTCTTCTTGTTTGAACCATGTGAACATAGGAATGAATATAAGTGGAGAAAGAAGCATGGAAGTTACGTAAATGGAGTTTAGATGTCTTCTCTGTAATGAAAATTTAGAGGTGAGGATTCCATCAAAGGTACAAGATCTTCAAGTATGACTACACGAGAGTATTATGCTTCTAGATGAAGGTTCAAGTGATCTCTATGTGAATGTATGGTCTATCAAGGTATGTTCTGATTGTTTGTCTTATCTCCATGCCAATAATTCATAATATGTGGTGTGGAATGTTCACCAAAAGTTGATTGAGTATTCTTGGTCAAGGTGTTCCTTCCTTCTTGAAGTTGTGTATAAAGTAAGATTTAGACTGAATATGAAGTCAAGGATGTTTGAGGGTACATAGAGAGTCTTGAAAAGGTAAAATAACTATATCAAGTCCATTATGTCTTGGTCTTACTAAGGTTGTCAAGGATTTGTTTTTGAGGTCTGAATTGGTATAAAAAGGAAGTATGAGATGTGGATTATCACAATTAGTCTCAAAGGGTTGATCAAAGTGTCTTGTAGCCTCCATATCATTCAAGAGTATGTGGTCATTCATCTATAATATTGTTAGGATAGTCAAGGTCATGAATAAACAAACAAACAAACATAAAAGGTTTGGTCTAATGAGTATATATGATAAAATTTTCCATCGAGTTTAAAGGAGTTCATGCATGAAAGTGCTATGTTCTGATTGAAGTATGACATATGGATATAAATACCTGTATGTGGTTCCCTGGGACTAAAATATTGTCTTCAAAAAAGTTTGGATGTTGTCAAGAAGGTATATCTCAAGTCAAAACCAAAGAAGAAGGGGTAAATTGTGTACTCCAATATATATAAAAGGTATCAGGGTTGTATGGTTCTTTAAAGGATCCTTTAAAGGTAAATGCTTCATGACAATGCTTGGAAAATGGTTGATCTAATTTCACAAGAGAAGTCTTTGTCAATCCATCAAAGGTATATAATTGTGAGTGCAAGAGTTCTAAGATTTCTAGTGAGAAGTTACTCAGTTAAAGGTTTGTATAGTTTGTTGCTTCATCAAAGGAAAGTCCGTGTTCTTTTCCTGTCCATGTCATAAGTGGTTTGTGTAGCAAAAATGTATCTAGTCTGTGTGTGAATGTTATGTTAACATGAAAATAGAGTCTTGTTAGATAAGTAGTCCTTTTTGAATCATTTGGTCTAAGCGATCAAGGTAGATTGATGTCTCAAAGTGCTAAGAGTTTAAACAACAAGTCTTGCAAAGACAGAGCATGCATCAAGATGGGTTTGAAGTACCATGAAAGATAATAAGAGAAGTAAAAATATGAAAATTTGGTTGATTCTTGAGAAGTATGTGTAGTTTTATGTATTTTAGGTGCAAGGGTGATTCAAAACCACGAGATTTGTAATCTTGATTGATAGAGGTGTTGAGAAATTTTGCTAAATGAAAATAAGAGTTGAGAATTATGTTTAGGAAAGTACAATGTGAAATGAAAATGCTATATTAGAAAGATACAAGAGTTTTAAAGACAACATAAGTTAGGGGGATATGTGTTTGAATGTTCATTATGACTATGAGCTATGTGTGTGATCCTACACATTCATGAGGCATCATAAAGCTTCTTAATGCATAATAAAATTGAATTGCATCACAGGGGTTTCAAGCTGAGACAGAGGGTTGAAGGTCAAGAATTCAAGGCACTAGAGTATAAAAATGATGACAGAGCATGTGAAATATGGGGTTAGTAATGACTTGTAGTCCATGAGAATGTCATGAATATTTCTGCTATGAAGAGTTTTAAGCTTGATGGAGGCCTGAAAATGCATTCAAGTAAAGAGTAAAGGCACCATATGATCATGTTGAAGGTTTTCATATGAAAGGAGTTCTCAAATTGTTGGCGAAGAAGCTTAAGGAGAAAGAATCTCAGAAGGATGAATTCTCTTTTAATTATTAGTGTGTTGAATACTGTTAGTGTAGTTTCTCAAAGGAAAATCAATGTTTCAAATATGTGTAAACATGAGTTGAAGAAATAGAGCTAAGGTATAAAGAGATGAACTATGACTATAGAGGGTTTCATGGAACAAGATGACATCTTGAAGTCTATATGAAGAGCTATATGGTTTGACAAATATATGAAGTCAAAGGTGTTTCAAATTGTAAATACGAGATGTATGCATGGTCACATTGACAATCCATTTTTGGAATGTAACTGATCCGAAAATCGACCAATTTTTTTTCTTGACCACAGACCCTTATAGGATATTAATTATTTTTCTGAATTACCCCGTTAAAATCAACTTTAAATCAAATAAAATGTAAGAATTAGAATCACACTGCGAAATGGTTGATAACAGAATTTGACATAATGCTTACATCTCCAGGTTCAGAATATTGAACCAATTTATTATTCACTTCTAAATTATAACTCTAGTACAAAATCACAATTGAAGCTATAGTAAAATTGAGGCCAGAAGAACAAAAATATCTTCCACAATCACCGAGTGATAGTACCCCAAATTATGTAACATATCCGATCTCTAATGATGTCAGAAGAATAAGAATATCCTTCATGAACACCAAGTGACAATACCCCAGATTATGCAATAGATTCAATCTCCAATGTGAAATACCCTTTGGCTCCAAAGTTAGAATCTAGGTGTTTTGATAGTTTTTGGTGAGTTGATGATAACTCCCGTTATGAATACTAAATGAATGGTTGATGTGATGTATGTAAACTAAGTTAAATGAAGTAAATGTTTTTAAGGAATGATTCACCCCCCCTCTCAGTCCATTTTTCTTCCAACATGACAATATTCTTGGGGATTTCAAATCCGATTAAGAACTCACATTTTCTTTTGTCTCTCTTATCTCCTTCCTCTCTTCTCTTCTTCTTCTTCTTCTAGAAATATTGTATTTAATACATGGGTACCTTATTAGGCCTTTAGTTTTAGGGACCCATTTGACACATCTTTCTTAGGTTGTTAGGGGATTCTTCTATCTATTGTAAGTTCCTTTTTTTCCCACTATTTTTCCTCCATTACTTTAAATACTTGTTGTACATGGGTACCTCATCAAGCATAGCTACCAGGAACCATTTTTTTTTTGCCTTACCGTCTCATCCTAAATTATGATGAAGGGGGGTGTTGGTGTGTGTACTTTCCTTGTTGTCTTGGAGAATTGTCCACATCACGTGGTGAGTCATCTCACTTAGGTGAGATCATAGGTCTTAGGGGGGTATGACAGATTTTGTCATACGCATCAGTGCATCATACATAAGTTATTTTCCATTTTTGGAATGTAACTGATTCAAAAACTGACCAATTTTTTTCTTGACCACGAACCCTTATAGGCTATTAATTATTTTTCCGAATTACCCTATTAAAATCAACTTTAAATCAAATGCAATGCAAGAATTATAACCACACTACAAAAGGGTTGATAATAGAGTTTGATAGAATGCCTACATCTTCGGGTTCAAAATACTGAACTGATTTATTAGTCACTTTTAAATTATAACTCTATTACAAAATCACAATTGAAGCTATAATAAACCCGAGGCTAGAAGAAAAAGAATATCATCCATGATCATTGAGTGATAATACCCCGACTTATGTAACATATACGATAACTAATGATGTTAGAAGAACAAGAATCTCCTCCATGAACACTGAGTGACAATACCCCGGATTATGCAGTAGATTCGATCTCCAATACGAAATACCCTTTGGCTCCCAAATTGGAATCCAAGTATTTCTATAGTTTTCGGTGAGTTGATAATAACTCTCGTTATGAATATTGAATGAATGGTTGATGTGATGTATGTAAACTAAGTTGAATGAAGTAAATATTTTTAAGGAATGATTCGCCCCCCTCTCAGTCCATTTTTCTTCCAACATGAAAATATTCTTGGGGATTTTAGATCTGATTACGACCTCACATATTCTTCTGTCTCTCTTGTCTCCTTTCTCTCTTCTCTTCTTCTTCTTCTAGAAATATTATATTTTGTACATGAGTACCTTATTAGGCCTTTAGTTGTTAGGACCCATTTGACACATCTTTCTTAGGTTGTTAGGGGATTCTTCTATCTATTGTAAGTTCCTTTTTTTCCCACTATTTTTCCTCCATTACTTTAAATACTTGTTGTACATGGGTACCTCATCAAGCATATCTACTAGGAACAATTTATTATTTCTGCCTTACCATCTCATCCTAAATTACGATGAAGGGGGGTATTTGTGTGTGTACTTTCCTTGTTATCTCAGAGAATTGTCCACATCACGTGGTGAGTCATCTCACTTAGGTGAGATCATAGGTCTTAGGTGTCTTAGGGGGTATGACAGATTCTGTCATACGCATCAGTGTGTGTTAGTGCATCATACATAAGTTACTTTTCATTTTTGGGATGTAACTGATTCGAAAACTCACCAATTTTTTTTCTTGACCACGAACCCTTATAGGCTATTCATTATTTTTCTGAATTACCCTGTTAAAATAAACTTTAAATCAAATGCAATGAAAGAATTATAACCACACTACAAAAGGGTTAATAACAGAGTTCGACATAATGCCTACATCTTCGGGTTCAAAATACTGAACCGATTTATTATTCACTTCTAAATTATAACTCTAGTACAAAATCACAATTGAAGCTATAATAGACCTGAGGCTAGAATAAAAAGAATATCCTCCACGATCACCGAGTGATAATACCCCAAATTATGTAACATATACGATATCTAATGATGTCAGAAGAACAAGAATCTCCTCCATGAACATTGAGTGATAATACCCCAGATTATACAACAGATTCAATCTCCAATGCGAAATACACTTTGGCTCCAAAATTGGAATCTAAGTGTTTCTATAGTTTTCGGTGAGTTGATAATAACTCTCATATTCTAGATGACCCCAACACCTCCGTTGTATGGGGCCAAGTCTCCAGATATGATCAGACAACAAGGATTATCCTTCACTTTGTTGTACGGAAGAAATAAGCCTATCCGCAGAGATGAGACTGATATGATGTCTAGTGCTGATGATGACCTCCTTTCACTCTACTACACGTTAAAATGACTGCTACACATGGCTAAGTGGATCAAATGTTTCTAATGAGATCAATGGTGAATATGATCCTCCTCTGAAGCAAATAATATGACGATATGTCCAACGTACTAAGGATATGAGTTCTAGTGCTTCTCTGGTGCTTTGTCACATCCTTCGGCTCTTTGGTGTCTCTGGGCTCCAGCACGAGAATAAAGGTGTCAATTTGGCCTTTGCACTAACGATGAGAAAATAATAACTCTGAAATTTTTCACATGTTCCTATTAACTAATAGGAATTATTTATTCATCTTGCTGATAATAATAATACTGAAATTCAAATGATGATGATGCCTATTCTAGTACAATTTAGGACTTATATCTCTTCATATGCCTATACTAATACAATATAAGTCATATAATAATGCCTATAATAATAATAGGGCTTACATATTTTTTCTCCAAAATAGCCTATATAAATATAAGGGCTTATAATATTCTCCAAAATATCACCATGAAAATGCCTTCGAACTTCTTAAGGTCTCCACCTTTTGTTCTCTTAAGCTTGAGCTTGGAGAATTGTTTCTATGAATGGAGAGAGGAACTTCACTGCCTATAATAATAACAAGGCTTATTTTTAAATGCCTATAATAAATAGGCCTTAAATAATATTTTCTCTCTAAAATGGCCTTCGATTATCCTTAAGGCCATATTTTTTCTAACTCCTTCAAAGCCTTCCATTATTCTCCTTTGCCTTCCTTTGAGGATTGCTTTTGAATGGATAATAGGCTTGTGTGTTTCGAATGGAGTGGGGAAGTTGATTTTATATGCATTTAGGCAGCCCACAATTGTGGTCTTATATGCCATATCTACCATATCTTACATCCCAACCAACTCACTGGCTAGAGTTGGTTGGGCCCGATACATGTTATACGGGGAGGTCGCAGGGTCAAATCCCCATGCCCTCGCCATTGCTATTTTGGTTTTGAATCATGACTGAGCCCGTTTCCTGATATACTGTCTATTCACATGGGCCTGTCACCACAGACTACTATTGGTCGACCAATGCCACTGATGTTCACATGTGTATCCCCTCCAATCACCCAGTCCACGTGTCACTCCCACATGTTACCCCGCCATGAACTACTTTTAGGTTCATCCACAAGTCACATCTGAGCTAGGTCCCCTGTGTTACCTCCTGCCATGTGAGTCTACCTCCACGCTATTAGCTATCAGTGGGTGGGGAGTCCTTTTACCCACTAGCCTTATCCATTGTTAATGTGGACTATCCCACATTCATGGGGATTGACTATGAGGAGTGGACCTTTATAATAGCCCGTGGAGGATAAGTCTTTGGTTGTGGCTTGGGCTACATAATCCCACTTTTTACTTGCACTGAGACATATAACGTACTCACTTGCCCTATAGCTCGGTCTAAGTTGGCTCTTGATCCTCGACTTGTGTAGAATGCAGTAGCTCATGATTTTCCCTCTAGATGCATGGCTCGCCCAATGAAATTGTTTATCTCACTCACCGAGTTGGAGGTATAAGGGGAAATGTGGTGGTAGACTCACGTGGTGGCTTGAGGACCCACCACATGGTAATTTTTTTTAATCGATCGAGCTGAAGGTGACTATTATCGAGTGTCAAAGACCATGGAGGCCTAAAACACTCAACCCAAACTTTTCGCTTGTGCCCGATTTATATCTTTTTCCACTTTTCATAATGTGAATTTCCAGTTAACCCTGTCTCATCCTAGGAGTTAATCGCAACTTTGACCTAGCCACAACTATCACACACGGGATCTCCATTTTCTATGTTCTTGTAGTTGAAAAAAGATCTTACATGGAGTTTACTTTCTGCATTGTGGGGATCCTGGGGGATTTAGGGAACTTGATGTCCTTTGAAATGTCCTTCTGGATCACACCTCCCCACTAAGGAAGGATTTTTTTCCCAAAAATATTCTGTTTTCCACTCCTAGATAATGAACCATCTCACTGTCTGTGAAGAGATTTCGGTAGCTGTTACCATAATCTTTGAATTGATACTTATCTAATCATTGAACATTTGGTTTGATCTCTGGGACCTGTGGCAGCTTGGGCTTACTTCCTTCTGCTGTACGCCACTTTGTTGTCAAATCAAGATGACTAATCTCCATCTAGTATTTAAGAGCACTTGATATAGTAGTTTTGATTACCAATTATGCAAGACAAACACTAAACATTATAATCCTGTCACATAGCGCCTACTTACTTGATGGCTCTGGTCCTCTGTCATCTTCTCTGCACATGATTAATTTCTTTTCAAAGTATGACACTGGTTTCTTATTTTGATCCTAGACAAACTTAGTCAATAAGAAAATTTGATATACTGCAACAAAAAATTTCCCTTACAAGAGGGTCTTACAATTGTAAATATATCAATACAAATAATACCCAAATTCTATCAGAGACTCAAACCTGTCTTGTAGCTCTTGCTTTTTTTTATCTATGCTTCCATAAGATGTAGACATTTCCTTAATTGAGAATCCTTCTCTGGGCTATAGGGTGAACTGGTACATGTCCATCTCACTGCTACCGTAGATGAAAACTCAGTTATCAATATCAACTTTCTTAGAGATTAACAGGATTTTACAAGCACGATCACCTACCCTGATACCAAACTTAATCCGAAAATCCGGCCAATAATTTTTTTCTTGACCATAGGACCCTTATAGGAAACTAATTCTTTTATCAAATTACCCCATTAACATTAACTTTAAATAAAATGTCAATGCAAGAATTAGAACCACACTACAAAAGGGTTGATAATAAAGTTTGGGCAGCATGCCTACGTCTCTTGGGTTCATAATACTAAACTGATTTATTATTCACTTATAAATTTTAACTCTAGTACAAAATCACAATTGAAGCTATAATAAACTTGAGGGCTAGAAGAACAAGCAATATCCTCCATGATACTACCGAGTGATAATACCCCAACTTATGCAACATATTTAATCTCCAATGATGTCAGAAGAACAAGAATCTCCTCCATGATCACTGAGTGAGAAAACCCCAAATTCTGTAGTAGATTCGATATCCAGTGCAGAAATACCCTTTGGCTTCTAAAGTCAGAGTCTAGGTGCTCCACTAGTTTCCGGTGAGTTGATAATAAATCCTGTATTCGAGATAAACTCAATGCCTCCACTATACGGTGCCCAAGTCTTCGTATATGATCTGACAACAATGATGCTTAATTCTACTCTATTGTAAGCTAAACAATAAGCCTCTATGCGGAGCTGATGACTAATCTGATGCCCGTAGTGTTGACGATGATCTCCTTTCACTCTATTACATGTAGCAAAATGACCGCTATACATAGCTAAGTGGATCAAATGTCACCAACGAGCTCAATGGTGAATATGAACCTACTCTGAAGCAAACAATACGATGATATGTCCAATGTGCTAAGGATATGATCTCTAGTGCTTCTTTGGTGCTTCATCACGTCCCTTGGTTCTATGGCATCTCGGTGCTCCAGCACGAGAATAAAGGCATCAATTTGGCTTTTGCTGTGACGATGAGTAAATAATTACTCCTGTAATTTTTTACATGTGCCTATTAAATAATAGGACTTATTTCTTCATCTTTTTGATAATAATAATATCGAACTTCAAATGATGATGATGCCTATACTAGTACAATATAGGACTTATATCTCTCCATATTATACTAATAAAATATAGGTCATATAATAATGCCTATAATAATAATAGGGATTACATTTCTTTTTCTCACAAATAGCCTGTATAAATATAGGGCTTATAATATTCTCCAAAATATCACCACGAAAATGCCTTCAAACTTCTTAAGGCCTCCACCTTTTGTTCTCTTAAGCTCGGGCTTGGAGAATTGTTTCATAACTAGAGAGAGGAGCTTCACTACCTATAATAATAATAAGGCTTATTTTTAAATGCCTATAATAATTAGGCCTCAAATATGTTTTTTTCTCCAAAATGGCCTTCGAGCTCCTTAAGGGCTTATTAATAATTTCTTCATCCTCCATTATTCTCCTTTGCCCCTTCGGGATTGCTTTGGAATGAGAGGGTATTTTTGTGTTGTAATGGAGTAAGGAAGGCTTTTATAGCCAAGGCTTATGTGGTATTATTCCACATCTTCTAGCTTACAACCCAATCAACTCACTGGCCCAGTTGGTTGGGCCGGTGCATATTATGGGGGAGGTTGCGGGGTCGACTCCCCTGCCCACGCCTTTAGTTTATCAGTTTTGAAATGACTGTTCTTGTTGTCACAACGTGGGATCCACCCCCAAAACATCACCGCCTATCCCTACGTCACCCGTTGTCACTAAGTTCACATGTCTCGATAGATATGTGCCCCGAATTTTCCATCCCGTCACCGAGATACACATATTCACCTCGTGCCACGCATCCATCATCATTGTGTTGCATGTCCAGAGTCCATTTCCACGGCCTATCCAATTCAATGTGGATTATCCCACATTTTTTGGGAAATGGATGATGTAAGGATTTAAATATCCTTTACCGATGCCTTTCACATGTGGCTTGGGCCATGTAGCCCCTTTTTCCACCAATATTAATGTGATTAAATCACCCCATAGCTGGCTGAGTTGGATTGTCTATGTGACTCATCCATGAACTCGTCCAATTCAGGTCTCCAACTCACCCAAATCATTGCACAACTTGCCAAGTTGGAGGTATAAGGGTAATGTGGTGGTAAGCCAAGTGGTGGCATGAGGACCCACCAAGTGGCAATATTTTTTTGATCATTCCAAAATGATGATATCGACCATTGAAGATCAGAGGTCCAAAATACTAGCCCAATTTATCACCTATGCCCAATTTTCACTTTTTTCACCTCTTAATGTGACTTGTCAGTTGACCCTATCTCATCCAGGAGTTGACCCAAATTTTACCAATCACAACTTTCACGTACGAGCTCCCTTTTCCACACTCTTGTAGTTGACGGAGAGACCACAAAGACTATTTCCACACTGTGATGATATTGGGGGATTTAGGTAACATTATATCCTATGAAATTTACTCCAGATTAATAACTCTTCTTCTACATTATGGAGGTATGATGGTCTTACATTGTGAGTTACAAATAACTCCTATTTGTACCCTTTTTCTGATATATGAGAACGGGTACACCCTTTTCTTTTGTATGGAAATTTTCATGGTCGAATGCTTGCTTACTACATAGAACTTCATGACACTACCATTCGAGTGCAACTTAGTTGACACACACATCATCCCACTTGATCCTCATTATTACATTCTCTCACATGTTATGTATACCTTCATGGTATTGGAAACCACATTATGTTCTTAGATCAGTTAGCCCAAATACTTATTAAATCCTTGTTAATGTGTTATCCCATAGTATTGTATTTCAAATTTTGGTTCTAAATTTACAAAGTTAGAGGGGTTATGTTAAAATTTCAAAGTAGATTCATCAAGGAAATACCATAAAATTCCACTATCAAAATCAATAATCAAAGAGAAGTGAATTTGGAAACCTACATAAGGGAAAGGTACCTCTTGATTAACTAAAATATGGATTTTATAAGTTAATCTAAATAGTACAACAATGAAATAACTAGTATAAACTGAAATGTAAATGATATCTAATTAATTTGAAATTTTAAATGAATTGAAATAGGAGGGAAAATATACTAACCTGGAAATACTTCAATGTGATATGAGATTGATCAAGATGATGTAAGGATGGAGCAGAGTATGAATGCACACCTCCAAAAATTATAGAAGATGAAGATTCAACCAGACTGGGGTGCTTGGGGGAGGATTAGGGCACATGTAGGTGCCTTGGTTTATAGTATGGGTGCCCTAGTCTGTAGAACAACTCAAAACCTGAATCTGGGTTGGTCATTAGATCTTCGTAATAACTCGGTATTTGTCACGTGTATGTCACACTAGCTACATTGATGTCACTGTAGATCCTTGATGAATAATCTCCTGTAAAACCCCACACAAAAGTATGAAACCCCACCTAAAAAAGAAAAGATGTAAGTGAATAGGTCAGACTGTTCTCATCTTCCAAATGGATGGAATTAGGATTGAGCGTTGTACTAAATCTTAGACCTAATGTAGTTCTATGTGCATGTGTGTGCAATTATGTTCTTAGGGTTCCCTAGCGCCAATGACTCCCAAGTAACAGGTAATAGCTAGATGTAAGATGTAAATGGTGGATGGAATAAAATGAATACAACCCTTCCTATGTAGTGTGTGATGTAGAATAGTGACCAAATACAACCCCTTGCCTTAGTAGGAAGATATCCCTTAGTAGAAAATAGTCTGCACTTAAGATAATGTTTATGTTATGTTTATATAGGGATTTCTTGCTCAAATTGTGACACTAATGACCCAACATGCCAACTAGTACCTATGGGAATGAGAGGGAAAATTACAAATACTAACCTTGAGACTCTAAATGAGAACCAAGGTACTTAAAAATGAGGACTGAGGCACTGACAGGTACCCCAATCCCTTCCTAGGTGCCCTAGTCAAAGACTAGAGATGACCATTGAGTAAATAACGACGGTTGAGACTCCATGAGAGACAACCATAACTGTGCAAATAAATGACTACCGTGTAAGACACTTAATGACAATGACTGACTAAGTTGACAATAAGACTAGGGGATGAGCCATTAGTGAATAATTTTCTTACATGAGATCCATATATGAAACAACATACTTGGTAGTGTAATAGTAGTAGTAAGTGCGTGATTTTGTGACTACATTTTCCCCCTCTTTATGTTGGTGAGCAGAAAGCTCGGTAACATAAAGTAGATAAAGATGTGTACCTAAGAGAAATCAAGAGAATTCTATGCTGTAGTAAAACACAAAGATGTGGTAGTATAAACGCGCCAAAAGAACCATATAACATACCAAGCCATGGATCAACGCATTGATCCATGTAATGTAGTGAAAAGCATAATACTGTGATGAAGTGCACTAAATGAGAGTGATGATTGTAATGTTGAATGATTGATGATTTCAAATGTTTATGATGATGATAAGATGGGGTAAGGAGTGATAAGTTCCAAACCCGATTGTGTGTATATGAATAATTTACTGAAGGATTTGGGCATCATACCACTAGAGGAAGAGTGTAGGGAGAAAAGTGTGTTATTCTCCAATCTCTAACTACATCCTCAAGATCTAGCCACCGCAAATGGACTCAGATCAAAAATTTGTGGTTTTTAGATCCAGATAATCTTGATCAAACAGTTGACCCATATAAGAGTGGTATAGGAAAGGCATTCTTTCCCCCACTCCACGGGTGTCACCACAATGTGTGATGGATTCCAAGTTAGGTCATATGGAAGCAAACATGAAATTTATGATGGATTCCAAGTTAGGTCATCTGGAAGCAAAGTATGATGGCTTCCAAGTTGGGTCATCTAAATGTAAAAAAAAAATGTAGAATAACTCCCAAGTTAGGTCATCTGGGAAAGTAATGAATGTAACTACCAAGATAGGTCATTTGGGAGGTGACATGTGTTGTATTGTATCAATTAAATAGAGTGATTTCGATTGTTAGAGATTTGAACGTGTTGGTGAATTGGTTGATTGATTGTCTTGATTGGTTACTCATAGAGATATTTTACGTTATTTTCCCCCAAGTTATGTCATTAGGGGGAATTTATATAAATTGATGAATGATCACATGGAATGTTTTTAATGCTTGCTGCCCCTAGGTTAGGTCATTAGGGGGAAGTGATGATATGTCACATAGAGAAATTTTACGTTTGCTACCCCCAAGTTAGGTCATTAGGGGGAATTAATGTAAAATTTTACATGGTTGATTAGTACATGTTTTAAAATGATAAATTGATTTGATTGCACATGGTGATATAAGGGGGATTATTACCCCAATGATATTCCCCTTTCAGTGAAAGGGGAAGTGATGATAGGAATGAACGCTAAGATAAAAGTAAGCATGCGACATAGTGGAAAGTGATAAGAATTTCCAAAATGTGTACATATTGAATAGAAGAAAATTTGAAGAAGATATAATGCACATGTAATGTGTATGCTACGATGGTAGGTGAAATACTAAAAAGAACGTCGTAAACAGGGTGCAAATCGGAGTAAAAATGCTCAAGATATGAAAAAAACGGAGTAGGGTGTATTAGTTGTGAGAATAAACACAACATAATGACCATAATAAAGTAGGTGATGAAAAGTAACTATAAGTAGTGAAGTGAAAAAGTGATTAGTCACTTCATTTTTCTTTAACATGATTGTTAGAGTGATTACTAAGTGAGTGAAGATGTCGTAAGTGAGAGTAGCACGTCCTAGTCGTTTGAGAGGGTAGCACATATGATGACAAAATTGGTAAGTACGATGTTTTTCAAAAAATGTGTGTGTAGTTCTTGGTTTTATCATATTTTTGAAAATTTGAGATTATGAAGTTTCTCAGTGTTTTAGACTTGGAAAAGAGCGGCGAGGGTGCTAGTGACCCTTAGGACAAGAGTGCTCAGACTTGGGCGCCTTGGTCCAGAATATGTATATTTGATCTATAATGGTGCAATTGATATTTCTAGTGTATAATAATGTGATAAGTGAGTGTATTTGGACATTTATAATGTTCTAACATTGTGTTTGTTGTCATTTTGTGATTTGTAGAGGGATATGCACTCAAGGGAATTCTGTGGAGGTTGTAATTTGAGTACTTTGCTCGAGCTGGGCTTGTCAGATGATGAATGGGATGTTATGGACAATGCTTGCCTTCGACAAATAGCACGAATGGGGGATGTGCTACACAATATGCCTATGTTGATAGTATTATACGAGAGGTGGTGTGTGAATATGTGTACATTTTTGTTTCCTATGGGCGAGATGATAGTTACTTTGGAGGATGTGTATCACATACTGCGATTTCCAGTTGTTGGGGAGAGAGTTCAGGTTATGCCGTAAGGGGATATGGAGAGAAAGATGTGAGATACTAGATGATATTTCATGGGGATTCGAGTACCTATCGAGGCCCATATCAGTTTGGATGTTATCTTGATATATGGGGTTCCATGCTTATGGAAGTTCATAGCCGTTGTGATTGCTTCAACTATAGTAGTAGAGGGAGGAGGTGTAGGAATCTTGTATAAGATGCATGATATATGCCGGTAGATAGAGGAGGAGAACACTAGATACATGCGGGCATGGTGTGTGTTGGCCCACCTATATAGGGATCTATATAGGTTTACTCATGATGAGCATGGTGGCAGGATAAAATCCACCACACTATTATATGTATGGGTGTATGAGCATATAGCCATGTTGAGTCTAGTTGGAGGTCCACGAGGAGAGTGGGCTAGGCAAGAGATATACATGAGGAGGTGGATTAATGTTCATGGGTGTAAGATGGATACTAATACTTACAGGATATTGATAGATAGGATGGGGCCCAAGGCAGGTGTATAGGAGGCCATACCATGATTATGGAGGGTGGCTAGAGGATGCTATAGAGTTATTGATGTATACATAGGACCATGTGGTTGGAGGATTGATTTCTAGGGGTGGCCGAGCTATTCCAGGTGGAGAGAATATTGTGATAGTTTGGCATGGCTCAAGATGTGCCCCCAGAGCCATATATATGGTTGATAGTATTAGAGCACCTAGGAAGGTTAGGGCTAGACCAAGGTCCACAAGAGAGTAGCTAGTACCTCCTGGCCAGATGAGGAAAATGTGGTGATAGAGCCGATAGACTCATGATGATGCAGGGTGTACAGAGGAGTACCATTCATGGTGGGTGACACATCGATGGGTAATCCTATTTCCATTATTCACTGACGTAACGGGGTTACCATGGGGAGGAGGAGGAGAGGGGGAAACCCATGCCCCTGATAATGTAGCAGTCGACTGTAGCTGAGCGTAAGTATTTTGTATAGTTTTGTTGTGTAATTTGTTGTTTTCCTATGTTATAGTGTGTCAGTTATCTAAGTTGTTGTGTTATTTGTTTTAGGTGAGATGTATTGGTCCCTAATAGTAGACACATCCATCTGCACATTGACATGGAATGTGCCAACCAATGTATCTTGGTGGAGGGATACTTGAGTGCATGTGGATGATATTACGGGTGAGCATGCCCATTTATTTGAGCTAGTGGCCATAGTAGTAGCGACATGTACTCTATTTCTAGGTGAGAGGGATGAGGCAAGTGAGGAGACTCAATGAGCTAGAGAGGCTTTGGGTGGTGGTCCCTTAGCACAGGATGTATTTGCATGATAAATGGATTTACAACGTTAGTTTTCGAGTATTCTACGGAGAACACCTTATTACATAGGCAAGTGGAGAGGTATCAAGGCCGTGAACAACGACATAGAGTTAGTGGCGAGGCATACTAGTTCTAGGGCTCTAGCAGTACCTGGAGAGTGATAGTGATGATGAGGTTTGATTGGTATTATTGTATATGATGTGGGGGAGTTACCCCCAATGATGAGACATTTTTTGTAATGATGACTCAATATATATCGATATATATATGTATATATGGTGATTGATTTGATGTTTATATTCATTTGCGTATGTATGTTATAATGTGACTAATGGGATATGTATGATTGCATTAAATGTATGGAGTTGTTAGTATAATGTGATTGATATGTATGTTTTAGTGATGATTATTGAAATGTAGCACTCATGTGTACTGATGTAGATGTGTAATATGATGTTAGTATTGATGATAAAATGTGTAATGTGAATGATGATATGTAACATATGTAATTTGATTGATGAGTTATATGAAATGTTATTTGTTGAATGGAATTTATAATGCGTAGATTAGTGTAATGATGATAGTAGAATGTATGTAAAAATAGATAATATATGATTGTCAATCTAACACATTGTGGTGAATTTGATGCTAATGTGAATATGATCATATTATGTTAGTATGGTGAACTAAAAGGGGAAGGGAAATGAGTGATGCCCCCCAGCATGTGAGTGAATAGGCTCATTTAGTTAAAACCCCTCAGAGTAAAGGATGAGTCGCGTAAGAAGAGTGTGTCATCGAGGAAATGATTGAGTGTGCTAGATGAATCACGAAGAAGCACATGATGAAAGGTCTTATAGAAAAAACCCTCAACAGTCATGTAAGAACTATAAGAACACAAGTCACATCATCAAGGGGTAAGGTGATAATAATCACCTACCAAATACCAAGGTGGCACAAAGCAGTGGAAGCATGTGGGATGGAAGCAACATGAGTGTATGAACCAACTAAATGTCATATGGAGTTGTGAGTTTGGAAAATGTAGAGGGTTGTGGCAGCCGATGTGAAGTAATAACATGATGTGATAGATGAGATGGATGGAGTGGATGCGGTGGATGTGATGGTGTAGTGATGGATGGACATGGTGGAGAGCATGCATGAGTGACAACTTATGGTGGTGGATGCATAATAACCTTAGCATTAGATGGAGGAGACAAGTCAACGTGGGTAGAAATGTGCTGATGAGGTAGAGGAGAGATGGACCACTCACATGAGTGAGAGCCAAAGGAAATGATGCCCTTATCCTCTAATTGTTGCAATCTATCATGAAAGGACAAAACAATCATTGTCCCTATGGCCATTGATGTGATGATAATTACAATAGGGTTGATCATGCCAAATATGTAATCGATGTTGTGGATGATGTTGATTAGAGGGAAAGTGAATTAATCACTCAGTAAGTAAAACATGTAGCACATCATGTGGTTGAAGCGTGATGAGAAAATGTACAATGGTTCACATGAAATAGATGGAGTAGGTGGAGAAGTAACATGTCAGAGGAGGAGAAGAAGTATGCTTTTGTGATGGAGTAGGTTGAGCTTTGCTTGCTAGGTCAAGGTGGAGACTATGTAGGACACTCAACCGATGTCAATGGAGGATAACTAGATGATACAATAGAAGTGGAGGTAGGTGGAGGAACAATGACATGTGTCGAAAGAAGATCTTGTTCTAGGTCTATGAATTTGTAGCACAGAAGAGTAAATGACTCACATGTATCATATTGCAATCTTTTCTTAAGTGCAGTGGGAATCAAACCATGACAGAAAATGAATTGCTTCTCTAAATCAATAGGTTGGAATATTAGTTGATGTATACAAGCATTGAACCGTAAGATATAATCCTTGATAGATTCTGATGAGCCTTGATGTAAAGTAGGTAGGTGGTCATAAGTAACTCTAGGGCCATTATTGGTGATAAAACGACTGAGGAAAACATCCTCCATGTCATAGTAAGTACTAATGGACCCAAATGGAAGATGAGTGTACCATTGTAAAGCCTCATCAATAAGACTATGTCAAAAGGCCTTAAGCAATAACCTATCATTAGAATAGGAGTCCATAGCCATGCGGTAATGTAGGAGATGAGCATGAGGGTCACTAGTACCATCAAAACATGTGAATGTAGGCATGATAAAGTCCTTAGGAAATGCAGAGTTATGAATCTTCTTGGGAATAGGTTACCATGTAATGAGTTGTTGTCAATAGAAGCATAGTAAGCCCTACTTTATAAAGTGAGAGACTGAACCTGAGATTGTAATTGACCTACGACATGCATGAGAGATAGTATATCCTGTGAAGGAATAGTAGAAGATGGAAATAATGTATTGAGTGGTTGTAACTTGCCATTGTGAGTGACCATAGGAATGTCAAGAGAAGATAAAGGAGATTCCGATGCTAAAGGCACACTAGGAGTGGGTGCCAAAGAAGCTATAGTAGATGATACAGATGGAATATGCACATAGCAGTGGTAGGACTAGCATTGGAAAACATCCCTAAGAGGTGAAGCCACTGATGGAGACACAATAATAAGAGAAGATAAAGTAATAGGTGGAGATGATGAACAAAGGGAGAGGAAATGGTGGTAGAAGAAGAACCAAATAGATGGAGATGACTCATGCACTATGCTAGATATAACCTCAGAGAAAGTGGCGATAGAGATTCACACTCTTGAGAATGAAAATTAGGAGAATCATGGCTATCAACCGTTTCATTAACATCTCCTAAAGACTCAGATGTGAGAATGTCATTAAGCATACTATCAATAGGGTCATCAACATAATATGAAGGTGTATGAGAACTAGTATGTGATGAATGATGAGAAGCAAGATCAGAAGTAGGAGAATCATGAGATGGAAAAATAGCAGTGATTTGACTAGGAGAAGAATCTGGTATGCACATGTGAATGGTTGTCAATACCAAGCATGTAATCAATAAGAGAATCATCTAGAATTCCTTAGAAAGATCAGAAAGAGGATCACTAGTAGCCATGTATAGCATGGTGTACAATGAGTAAAGGCTACTAGGTCCTCAACAATACTAATGCCAAGAGGAGAATTTTCAAAACTAGTAGGCACATATTGTTGACCATCTAAGAGTTGTTGTTGAATATCATATGGCATAGTAGGATTATATAGAGAGTCGTGAGCTCAGTGATGGACAGCGTCATCATAGATAGGATTGACACGGTAAAATGAGACATGATGGGCTGAGAAGAAGATGAACTATGCTTAGCCATTAGGTTTGAAGCCGGATCCTAGGGAAAAAATGTTCTAAAGTACAGGTTCACCAAAATGATTAACTAAAATATGGATTTTAGAAGTTAATCTAAATAGTACAACAATGAAATAACTAATATAAACTGAAATATAAATGCTAGCTAATTTTATTTGATATTTTAAATGAAATTAAATAATTGAAATAGGAGGGAAAAGGTACTAACCTGAAATGAACTTACCTTGCAGTGATTTGGGAACTGATCTGGATGATGTGTAGGTGGGACAGAGTATGAATGCACACCTCATAAATTGCAACAGATGAAGATTTGGCCAAACTGGGGTGCTTGTGGGAGGATTAGGGAGCCTGTGGGCACCCTGGTCTATAGTATGGGCACCCTGGTTTGCAGAACAGATCAGAAACCTGAGTCTGAGTTGGTTACTAGATCTTCACAATAACTTTCCTTTGTCACGTGGTTGGTGTCGCACTAGCTTCGCTGATGTTGTTGTAGATCTCCGATGAATAATCTCCTACAAAACCCCACACAAAAGCATCAAACCCTAAAAAATAAAGATGCAAATGAATGGGGACTGTCCTCAACTGCCAAATGGATGGAATTATGACTGAGCCTTGCACTACATCTCAGACCTGATGTAGTTCTATGTGCATGTGTGTGCAATTGTGTGCCTAGGGTGCCCTAGTGCCAATGACACCAAAGTAGCGGACAAT
Source organism: Taxus chinensis (assembly GCA_019776745.2). NCBI lineage: Eukaryota > Viridiplantae > Streptophyta > Pinopsida > Cupressales > Taxaceae > Taxus > Taxus chinensis. Next base: position 655,057,512 of record CM034155.1, on the reverse strand, counting down.
AGCTAGATGTAAAATGCAAATGGTGGATGGAATAGAATGAATACAACCCTTCCTATGTAGTGTGTGATGCAGAATAGTGCCCAAATGTAGTCCCTTGCCTTAGTAGATAGCTATTCCCTTAGTAGAAATAGTACACCCTTAAGATAGTGTGTATGTTGTGTTTATATAGGGATCTCTTGCTCAAATTTTGACACTAATGACCCAACATGCTGACTAGTACCTAGGGGAATGAGAGGGAAACCACTAAAAATACCGACCTCAAGAACTCTAAATGAGAACCAAGTGCAACCAGGACTAGGGCGCCTAAAAATGAGGACCAGGGCACCAACGGGTGCCCCAATCCCTTCCTAGGCACCCTAGTCAAATACTAGAGATGACCGCTGAGTAAATAACGACAGTTGAGACTCCATGAGAGATGACCAGAATTGTGTGAGTAACTGATGACTGTGCAAGAACACTTAATGACAATGACTGACTAAACTGATGATAGGACTAGGGGATGAGCCATTAGTGAATACTTTTCTTACACGATATCGATACATAAAACAACATACTTGGTTGTATAATAGTAGTAGTAAGTGCGTGATTTTGTGACTACATATCTTATGCTTAGAGTTATGCCTATATTTCAGTTTTTTTCCCTTTAAATTGTCAAGAGAATATTGTAATTGAGAATATTGATGAGAATTATGATTATTTTTATAATTTATGTGAATCATTAAGTGAAAATACTGGTTCCATAGTTCGTTCTCCCTATAATTATACAAGTAATAGTAGAACTCCCGCCTCTAGAAAAGACCATAGTATTTTGTTTTCCCCTATGTCCAAAGGAAAATAAGTGTTTCAAATTCATCCTCATTCAATTTTTTTCCATTGATTTCCTAAATCTAGCTAGCAATCCTCTTGGTTATTTAAAAGAGGAATCAACATAAAATATGTTCACTCACATTGTTGTTCATGATGCTCCATCTCTTCATCATCCTCCTGAGGAAAATTATCCTATTAAAGATCACAATATGGTTAGAAATAATATAAAGTTGAATGAATTTTTCCATGATAGAGTTCCTCTCCCATTTCTAAGAATGAACAAATTAAAACAAATTGATTTCTTAAAAGTGTAAGGTTATCCAAACGAAGTCCTTGCTGAAACGAAATGGATAATACCTAAATTTCAAGGGAACAATGACATTTTAGGTGATCAACATCTTAAAATTTTAAATAATCTAGTTGATGATTATGACATTGTCTATGAAGATGTTATCAAGTTGTTTATTCAAACTTTGGAGGATATTGTTAGGGATTAGTTTGAAAATTTTCCTAATTGAAGTATATATTCATGGAGTGAGATGAAGAGAATTTTAAGTTGTAATTTGGTGAAAGAACTGATCCTATATTTCTCATGAGTGAGTTTGAGAATATTAGAAAGCATCCTAATCAACGTGTGCAAAATTTTAATACTAGATTTACTACAACCATGATGAAATTTCCTGAAAATGTTAGACCTCCAGACACATCTTGTCTTATAAAATATCGTGAAGCCTTTGATGCTAAGGCTGATTTTAATCTTAAAGATAAAGGCCTGATCAATCTAAGGAAAGATTATATCATGGAAATCAATATTGAGAGTAATATCATATATTTTAGTAAACCATCAAAAGGGGAGATGTGAAGCTTCTTCCACCAATAGAAATAATTTCTCCTAGTACTTCTTTGAGTATGGATGTGAAGCTAGACACAGAGATGGGAGATTTAAAAGATCTACTTATAAAGTGGCTAGAAATGAAAAAGGTCAGCATCCTACTAAAAAAATGATATTTAATTGATAGACCACATAATCAAGATAGAGGTTCTGTGAATGGTAAAACCTTTGAGAAAGGAAAGAGACATTTCCACAAAGAAAGATACATGAAAATATGGGTAATGAAAAATAAATATTTGATCCTCTCACAGTCACAAATAATGAGGTAAATGAGATGGATGATTCAACATTTTGTGAATATTGTTTCATGCCTCATCCTTCTTGTGCACTTTCTTCCATTAACACTCATATTGATTGTGATGATAAACATGGAAAGTTTATAATATATTTATATGTTGGATTGTGGTGAAGAATAAACCAATGGGGATCAAACTTATGAATTTCCAGCCCATGATTTTGAATATTTGAGGTATTAGATGATAAATAAGTATAATTATGGAAGGCCATATGATGAGGATATTTTAGTTCTTAATAAAGATTTAAAGGCTCAAGTTAAAATCAATCATAATTTGAGAGTTCATAAAGATTCACATGCAAAGAAGAATCCTAAGGAGATCCCACTCGAGAAAAATAATAGTAAGGTTGAGGATGAAGTTAAAAAGGTTGTTGCTATTCCATAATAGAAAATTATTTCACATCAGCTTGCTAAAACATAATTGTGTACAATCAATGAAAGGTAAATCTCCTATTCTTACTAGTGTGAATAAAGGACCCCCTTAATCCAAAAACACAACTAAAAATAAAATTCAAAGAGCAGAAATTAAACATGTTGGCCCAATTAAAAGAAATATTCCCCTACCTTATAATTTGACCCATTATTTTACATAATCCCTTTTTTATTGTATCCTATATGCCAATACTTTCACATTACCCACAAATCACCCAATTCCCAAGTATGCTACTTGTGATATGGTTGTTGTCCTTATCTAGTTCAAAATATCAATCCCTTTGACTGATATTTTATACATCCCCAAGCATAGAAATAAGGACTTTTATTTTGTTGGTGTATAAAGACCTACTTCCCCATCTAATTCTATGACGTAAGCTAAAGAAATTAGTAAATAATTGGAGGAGATGCCTAATTTTTATTTGGGGATGTCCCTCTTGGAAATTTGGTTTGATTTAGATCCATTTTATATAAATTTACTTGTGAATGAATGGTTGTTACATAATTGCATGCTAGATTTAGGGGCCTCTTATAGTATAATGCCATTAACAGTGATGAATGTGTTATGAATCAAGATCTCAACCGCGTATAGGAAATGTTATGAAATGGATTCAAGAGAAGTTTTTGTGGTGGGATGTGTTATAGTACTTGTTGTTTAATTTGAATCTTATCCAAGTAAATTCCTTTCTATGGATGTTTTGATAGTTGATTGTCCTTTGAAGTGGGGTGTGTTGTTATGAAGAAAGTGGGATGGTTTAGTTGGAGGAAACATTCAAATGGACAAATAATTTCTAGCTATTCATTTGGAAGGAGAACAAGTGAAACTATGTAGAGAGAAAAGGATGTTGCATTTGATTGAAGACCTATAATGGGATTTAAATGAAGTATTGTATATAGATGTAGATGTGGAATGTTTTTTGGGGAATACATTTTTTATTGAGAATCCAATTGACCTAGCTTACTTCCCATAGATATGTAGTACTAATTTTGATGGTATATGGACTATGTTATTTGATGGGGCATGTTAAAAGGGAAGGAAAAGAGCTAAAGTTTATTTATATTCTCCATATGGAGATGTCTTTAGATTCTCTTACAAACTTGATTTTTAGTATACTAACAATGTAGTGGTGTATGTAGCCTTGATCATTAGTTTAAACATGGTGTCTAAATTCAAAATAAAGGATGCATTTATAGAAAAGGAGATTTTGAATTGATCATATAACAAGTGAGGATAATATACTTAGCCAAGAATGAGAGGTTAAAATAGTATAGAAATTTTGTATGGAAATCCCTTCAATTTTTTGATTCATTTAATGTCATTCGCGCTGATAGATTATTAAAAAAATTGCGGACCAACTTGTTGTCCGTGCTCCTCAGTATCAGAATTATCTAGTTGTTCCTTTTTATAAAGATGGTGTTGAGGTATTAATAAGGACATATATTCCCGATAATATAAACCAGTTGAAATGTTTTGAAGATAATAATCAAATTCTTAGATTCATAAACAATACATCTAAGTTTGAAGATCAACGTATGGAATGAGAACATTTTTTAAAAAATTAGGAAGGGAAAGATATTCTTTTAGGATAAGATGTTAGTAAATTAAAAAATAATAATATCCCTAGGGGACAGGTTGTATTTGATAGAGACTTTGATGTTGTAAACATGGTAAGACAAAGAGATACATCAATAATGGAAGATAAAGAAAAAAACAATTTAGGCATTGTTTTGTCTCCCAAGCTTGTTTTTTTTGGGAATTACCTATAAGAAGATGATAATTCAACTAGAAATGAGTTGTTGGGATCATATTGGTATAGGGATGCTATTAGTTATTTAAAAAAATTGAGCTTCCCTCTTCACCTAGACAAAATCCAATACAATTATTTGAGATTTGTTTCCCAAAATTATGTGCTTATTAAGGATGGGCTAGCTTGGAGAATTATTGAAGGTGTTATTATGAGATGTGTTGATGAGGAAAAATCTAAAAAATTGATCATTGGGTGTCATCATGGGTTATTTGGAGGACATTATACAACTAAAACAACTGCATATACGATTATCAGAGTTGGCTATTAGTGGACCATGTTGTTCGCTAATGTTGCCAAGGTTGTAAGAAAATGTGATCCATGTTAGAGTTTTATAGGAAGAATTAAAGAACACACCCTTCCTCTTATACATGTTAATGCAGTAGCCCCTTTCCAACAATGGGGATGGATTTCATTGCTAAAATAAGTGATTAGTCTAGTTATGGACATACATGGATCTTAGTGGAAACTAATTAAATCACCAAATGGGTTGAAGCCATCCCAATCAAGAATGCAACCCATAACATAGTGATGGAGTTCTTGCAAACTGACATCGTCATAAGGTTTGGCATACCTAAAAAAATTATGGCTGATAATTATACGCATTTTAGAGTGTTCCTATCTTGTAGATGAGTGACCGATTCAGAATCAAATCGACTTATTCATCTAATTATTATGAACAAGGAAATGGTCTTACTCAGTCTAACAATAAAAATTTAATTAGAATTGTGAGGAGGAATCTTGATTTGAATAAAATGAAGTGGGAAGAGAAGTTGAGGTTCACTATTTAGGACCAGACAGAGTTACTCCGAATAAGGCCACAGGGAATAGAGCCCATTTGAATTAGATTTATAGAATGGATGTTCCTTTACCTCCAAACTTAGAGCTTCCTACTTATCAACTATTACAGTGAGTTAAATTTTGAATGAATTTAAGCCTTTTGTTGATAGAATAAATCATACTCATTCAATTGGATGATATCAGATAGGCAATCTCATGAGAGATGTTTGAAATTTAAGAGCAATTTGAAGAGAGTTTTTGACAAGAATATTTTTGCAAGAGAATTTCAACTAAATGATTTAGTGTTGTTTTGGGATGGCAGAACATGCAGAAAATAGGGAAACATGGTAAGTTTGATTCATTATGGATAGGGTCGTATGTTATTGATGTCCACATTGGAGAAAAAAAAACATTCTTCCTCGGAGATATCTGAATGGGGAAATTCTGACATTTCCCTATTAATGGCAAGCATTTGAAACATTTTTTCAGTTGATTAGAGGTGGTAAAGTCCCTTGTACATAGTATAAATAAGTGTTTGTCTTTGTTTCTTGGTGCTGTGTATATATTTGTTGTTATTGTGTGTGTGCTTGCTCACAAGTTGATGGCACCTTAGGGGTTTGTTTCTCTATCTATGCATTTATAGGTGTGTTCAGATTATAGTAGGTTGTTTGGTTTTGTTTTTAAAGTAGATTGGATGACAATTGGTTGAATTGAGCTTTCAATGTGCACATGATCAGAATTGTGATGGGTTTGGATTTGTTTATGGATCAGTAGGCATTAGTCTTCTTTTCCCAAGAGTTTTTTTGGGATCTTTGGTTACCCAATGGGGGTATTTGTCTCGCAAACAGAATCAATGTTGGCGCCTAAAGTGGTTCACCTCATTTTGGGGACTTATAGTTAAAATTTGGTATTTGATCATGACCATTTTTGCATTTTAGACACTCCGCCATCTTAAGACTCATCAAAATTACTTACAAAAATTAGATCCAAGTTTCCACAATTCCAAATAAGGAAAAATACGTTGATCAAATTCACTTGTTTTAGGCTCAAGATGGGATGTGACATTCAAATCAACCATTTTATTAAAAATTAAGACTTGGGTCATGTAATTTAATCGAGTCACATGAGGGACATGTGGTAGATTTTAGTCACTTGGTTCACTTAGGGATTAATCCCATATTTGCAAAGTAGAAAGAATAGGTCACATTTGTAAGCCATGAATATCACTTAGTAAAGTGGAGTGAACACTCCACACTTAACAATTTTTCCTAAATCTAAAATTGGCTAAGGCGTTGAGAAGGAGGTTGTGGACACATGGAGCAATATAGTGTCTTGTCAGGAACTTAGGTTCTTGCAGGAAGTTGTAAATCATGACAAAGGTGAGATATATCAGATCTTCCATGTAACCTCGAGGAAGTCCTAACAAGCACATTGTAGGTCATTGTTCGGTCCGAACCCATGGTTGAATGGTTCAAGATTTGAGAGAAACCCAAGCCTAATGAGTTATGAGGATCGTGAAACAATGGGCCATCATCATTCACAACGTGGACCAATGATGGAAGTCCTCAAAAACTAGAGGATTAAGATAACTTAAATGAGGCGAGGGTACCCAGGTTCTCGAATTCCTGAGAACCCGAGGGTGAATGACCTGGGAACATGGACTAAAAGTGATCCTGAAGTGAGACCCCCATGAAATTTGAAATCCCAAATATATGTGATTAGTCCACATGGACCAATCATAAGTCACTAGAAGTCGCTATAACATAAAGTTGGAGATCAAGGTGACCCTATAGTCCTGACATGAAAACCTCTGAAACCCACAAAATCCAAGAGGCTACATGGAAAGGATAGGTGGTTTGGTGGTATAGATGTTTTTCACTGGGTTAAATTTGACATCCAAGCTTAGTGCAAAATAAAGCTCAAGACGTCAAAATAGGAGGCTCCATAAACATGAATGAGTTCTGGTTTTTTATCATAAATTTTCACTAGAAGCTCCAAATGACTTGTGAATGGTGTCATTAAAAAGGTCTTGGAGAGGAATATTGTAATGGTTAGTTTTGGGAGAAATCGTTGAGAAATTGATGAGTAGTTAGTGACATAGTTTGGGGCAGTTTTGACTAGTCTCTTTTGATCAATTGGGCTCCAAATCACTTTCTGAGTCCTCAATTTCATCCAGTCACTTGCAAAGATGCGTTCTTAGTGGCATATTCTCTCTAGGGCCCATTATGACACATAGAGACTTAAGATTGGTTGGAAATTAGAGAATTAAGCTTTTATATTGATCCAAATGTGGAAGTTTGGTTTGATTCATTGGTGGCAACTTTCCCTCCATCAAATTCTCTAGATATTTTGGATGTGCATGTGTTTCCCCTCATGGATTACCATTTGTGCTTTCTCATAGTCACCTTTTTTTCTAAATTTGGTTTATTTCAAAGTAGAACTTGTGTTTCTTCAAGGATGATTTAGTGGAAGTGATCCGAACATGATCCAATCTCTCATCCCATTGGTTGATCAATTACTTTCACCAAATGCAGACAAGTGTCTATTTCTTGACTCTTGATGATTTTTGGAGGAATATTTTGTGTACCTTTTCTATGCATCTTTACAAAGGAAAATTACATAAAGTGGAGAAGAAACTCTCCATGAGGATCTTTTGGCTATTGAGGAAACTGTGTTGTCCTAATTTGAGCATTTTATTCTCCATTTTCTAAGCAATTGAATAGTGATAATCTTTCTTGGTTCAAAGAGACAAGCATTGTGGGATGTTGATAAAGTGTTATGTTTTTGTTAGGAATATTTGAAGTTGTAAATCACTGTTTGGTCATTTAGTGCTTGTTAGTGTTGTGTAGACATTCGTAAGTGTTGAATTACAAAAATTCTTTGCATGCTTTCACTTCCTTGTTTTCCTGTAAAATCTTTAATATTAGTTGTATTTTCATTCTATGATGTCTTGTTCTAATTGGTGATGAAAGGTACATGTAGGATATTTCATTATTTATCTAAATTAATGGTGTATTTGTAATCAATTGTGTAGATTATTGTTTTCTTTAGTTATCACTAGATCACTTGATCTAAATTTTGGTAACTCCTTGTCCAATGGATTTAGTCATGATATAGTTCATTTGATCACTTTCATTATGTTAAAATTTTTATTTTCACTCATGCTCATACTTAAATCTCATTTCATTTGTGTAAAAAATCCTTCAATATTTCAGCCATTATAAATGTAAATTCATGTTTATAAGCTTTCATTTAAAAAAATTTGTATGGTCATGAGAGAAGTTAACTTATAGATTATGGATATGTTTTTTATTATCATTTGTTTGAGTGTAATGCTTCTACCCATTCTTAGGTAGATGTTATGAGTATCCTACGAGTGACGGTAAATTTGTGTGGGAATTCATAGTGGTTAGGTTGTCTTGGTTAGGTTTGTTATACCTTACTTATCTTATCATCTGTTATTTGACATTATCTAGGTTTCTCTAGGGCCTCTCCCCTAGGTCTCAAAAATCTTAAAGAGTAGGAGGTTAACCAAAATCCCATTTGTTGATATAAAATCTACCATTCAGGTGAAGAAGAACCTCACTATAAAAATAAATCCATCTACATTCATCCCCTTCCACCTTGGTACAAATTTGGGAGCCAAAAATTTCATCATCCAAATCTCAAAATCTTGTCTCATAATATTATTTAATGAAACTTGTATGTGCAAGGGGATGATCACTATTTATCTCCTCTGGAAGAACTTTTTCAAACTTAACCTCTTTGATATCCAAATCATTCGCCATGATGCATTTGTACCTTTATAGCTCAAGTGCATAGAGGAAATAATATTTGACTTCCTCTAACTGATTTTTTTCACCAAAGGTAGATTCATTACCATTCGTGAAATCATTAGGAATCTATAGAAAGAAACAAAAGGTTCCATTCTCTTATTTGTTAACATCCTTAGAACATAAAAGGGAACATAAATCAACAATAGTTTTTGGACTACAGAGTGATTATTAGGCTGAAATTATTTTCCCTCTTCTACAAAGACATCAAATTCCACACCTTCATCAAAAACATTATAAGCACTTACAAATTGCTGGGAGAAAATGGAACATCACTATGAAGATTATCAAGATTCTTCCATTTTACACATTCAACACTAGAATAAACTACACAAGAATTTCTATGAGAAGATCCATATCCATCATAAAGATAGATGCAAAAGTTATCAGAAAAATCAAATTGGAAATTAGTAGTATAAGCATGTGATTTAACATTCATATTAATTCTAGTGTATTAAAAATAAAACTAATCATCATTAGCTATCACATCTTCATAAAATTTAGATTGATTTTCAATGATGGAAGTCTCAACACCTAGATCAGAAATATATGAAAGATCCCCAAATTTTAGAGCCAAGTTGAAAACACGATTAAGTTTTAATGGATTATTATCTTTCAAGTAGTAATTTAAATCTCCACTTGATGCACCACAATATACAATAAGGGCATAGTATTCACTTGGATTTAAATTCTAAGGGAATTTATTCCATGTCTAAAACTATGAGATGAAACTTCTAAATAATTTCATTCTTCTGTTTTTCCCATTTATAAAAAATAACTCCTAAGAGAAGAGTAATCAATCTTATCACAATAATGATCAATGAAGAGACACTGAAATCTATTCCAAGAATCAATGATTCTATTATCAAACTCAGAAAAGCAATCTCAGGTATCATTAACCAAACTTTGAATGAGAATCTTAACCAAAATACCTACATTATCAATCTTAAAATACTCAAACAAATTAATAAAGGGTTTAAAATGTCTCTCCCCCTTAAGTGTATGAATTCCATTGAACTTTGAAAGACAATATGTAACAGATTTGGGGAAATATGATAATAAATCATAGAAACAATATTTATTAATAAGATGATATCTCTGATTAATAAATGAGAGTCAATACATAGGTTTATTTGAAGAAAAATTAGAAACCATGGATACCAAAATATTGCACTGAATAATCTAAACTCATAAATCAAAATACACCAATTGAACAAGTGTTAATGTTATATGAACCACCGAAAAATGAGAAAAATAATCCAAACCATAGATATGCATTCTTCAACTACCCATCTATTATAGCCAACCAAGTCTAAATACCACTTATTTGATCCAACACAAATATGTAGGAAAAAAACACAAGGAGGAGTCATCGGAAAAAATGAAAGAGCACAAACTATGAACGATTTTGCCAAAATTTAGAAAATAAACCAACCATAAGTTAAATGTATGAAAATAAAAATAGATACTAGATCATACTGGTCATAATATCCATAGGGAGTCATCACTTCATAAAAAAGAACAAGATTAACATTATTTATAAATATATACAACAATATTGGCATGATTCATTTTCCATATCACGTGATAGGTCATCTCACTTAGGTGAGGTCATAGGTCTAGGTGTCACAGGGGTGTCATAGGGGTCATCATTAGATTCCTTACGCGTCATTACAAATCAATGCATCAATGTGTCATATGGGAGTTACTTCCATTTTTGGAATATAACTCCCCTTCTCCACACAAGGAGTCATGATTGCAGGAAATGGGGGTTACACAACACCCCCTATTTGTACCCCTTATCCTTTTCAAATCTATGAGAGGATGGACTAATGATATTTTTCCCTTTTGAATCTTTGCATGCACTTCATGGTTGATGATCACTCCCTATTTAACCTCATCACGTTGCTAGAGTGAAACTTAGTCAATGTTTGAACTATTCCACATGATCCTCATGCTTCATTTCTTCGAATTATTTATCATGGTATTAAAGCACATGTTGTGGGATCCATGCTACTCACCATCTACTATTTCCTTACTATTCTCAACTTTTTGTTTGTGATTTTTTAGGTTTCATGTGTGCTCGTTGTAATGGATATTCCATCCGTGCTATAATTACATTGATTCAGGGTTTCAATCTTGTTTGGGTTGTTTGTGGTTCATGTTTTTGGTTTTTTTTTTGTTTTTTGGGGTTTACTCGACCTTGCATACATTTTTTGGAGGTGTGTTGTCATTTCAGGTTGCAAATATGGGTTTTAGTGTAGTTTCTTTAGTGTTAAAAGGTGGTGAGAAGGTATTTTTTGGCCTAACTCGGCCTCATCTCACCGATATGGGAACTGATCTGGCTTATCCAGCTTGATGTTCACCTTGTAACTTATCTTGCATCTGCTCTAGATCACCACCTTGCAACTTGGTTTATTTTATTTGTTTTGCATGGGTTTTGTTTTGGATTTTCATCGGGTTTCACATCCACTCTTTGGCCTATATTATTTGCTTTTTCCTTGCATTGATTCAGCTCCCCCATTGGTTTGTGCCCTTACCACTATACCCTACATTTCTTTGTGACCTCCATTCCAGTTCAAGCCCCATCTTGTGATCCAAATTTTTGCACCCGCTTGTCTCCTCCTCATCGTCATCTGCCTCTCGAGCTCTGCATTCATGTTGGTGTCTATATTTCCTCGACCTATGCATGCTAGTTTTGGCCCTGGCTTTATGTCATGATCATTCCCATGTTCTCCAGTAAGCCTTATGTTTCTTCTTGGTATCATTATGGGATCATTCTTTGACTCCCTTGCATGGATGATTTACCAACTTGGATTTGAAACTCTGTCACACCTCACCTCGTCAGAAGCTCCCAGGCATCCTACCGACACTTATTGTGCCCCGAGCATCTCACTGTGGACTTGCTGTTCAACATTCCATTCACCATCAACACCTGGTGCTCTCCACTTGACCTTCTCATTCTACTCGGTGCTCTGATGTGTTAAACAAAGACCTCGGTGATTGTTTCACCTAACTCGCCAATTCGACGTGCATTGGTCTTCTTCCAATGGTTAACCCAATCTATAGCTCACCCTGATGAGTCTGATTCACAAGCTTGGTCAATGACCCTCCAAGCTCCTCCAGTCAGCTAGCCGAGAATCTCAACCGAGCTTCCCCTTCAGCTTGCCCTCTGACACTCCAGAATACCTTCTTCACCCCATTTTGAATCTTTTTCACATTTTTCTTGCTTTTTAAAAATTAGTCTAATATAATTTAGGGAAAATAATAAAAATTCATCATTATAGGGGGCATTTTTTTCTGGGCTCTTTGTATAGGGTTATTGGGATTTTTAGGTCACTTTTCTGGCTCGTTTCTTCGTAGTGTTCCTCTTTTCTTGTGGCTAGTGAATGTATCCACCACATCTTTACAGAAAGAGAGCCTTCTCTTTTGTGATGTAAGATTCCTTCTCTAACATTGAGAAATTTTTTACCCTTGTATTGATTTCTCCTTTTGTGCTTGATTGCATGTTGTTCCTTTGCTTCCAACCAGGACTCATTGTGGCCTCCACTCTTACGTGACTTATCTCCTACTACAAGGTGTGTGGTCAATTGTCCAACATCACATGAATACACCTTATTGTAATCATGTACTTCATATAAAGTTCCACAAACAGGGGGGTTATCACTATTTCTCGAGTGTTGTATTACATATAAATAAATTCTTGACTGGGTCTGATGTCTTGCCACCTTGCTTATATCCACACACCCTCTTCTCCTGCACCTTGCACTTATTTCTTCCACATCATAGAGGATGCTCTTTCTAGACTTGAGCATCTTAAGATCACCTTACAACCTCCACCACTTATTCTTGGGAGAGAGAACTATATATCATGGTGTGCTTTTATGGAATGTTACTTTTCCTACGAGGGTCTTAGACACTTTCTCCATCGGAAAATTCTTGCACCCACTGATTTCCGTTATCTTAATGAATATCTAGACACATGCGACCATGTTTTCAATCACTTTATGTTGCATGTCACCATACCTCTCTGCATTCACGTGGTAGACTCATATCCCCCATACCATCTGGAGCATCTTTCAATATTTGTTTAGATACCCTTCACATACTTTTTCCATTGTTACTACTGCTGATTCAATTGTCTTCTCTTCTACCTCATGTGATCACAGTTCCGCTGACACAGAATTTCTTGGTTCTATCTCTGATGAGGAGGATTATGCTTCTAGTTCTGATGACGATATTTCCACCGAGGAATCCTCTCCTCCTCTCACCTTTCTAGAGTATGTTGACACTCCTCTCCTCCCATCAGACATTGAGCAGTCTCATTCTCAGCTTCATATCATCATTACATCTACCTCCTTTCCATTTACAGTGTGCGAGGCCCTTTTCTCTCCTCTTCCTTCATGCATGGAAGATTCATACCTGTCCAACATCTCTCTTCTATTTTTCAAGCCCCCTTCTTAGGAATAGTATCTTCCAGACATTCGACATATTTTAAAAATGTATACTTGTGATGAAGTACATGCAGTTCCTCATCATTCCATGGGTGTTTCAGAGGAGTATTTCATCTCCATTTTTGGGAGTGCACCTTCTAGGACTCTTATCACTTCCACTTTTTCAAGAGATCATCACTGATCCACCTTTGCTTGTGGATCCTCTTTCTATTGTGGGGGTTGCTATATTTCCTTCAATTCACTTGGGAATCCTTTTGGCAGATGTTCCTCTTTCAGAATCTAACATTTCTACGCTTTTGGAATTACCTTCGGTTCTCTGGAACTCATTTGTTAGACCTATGTCACATTTTTGTGGACCAGATTCAGAGTTCTTCGTACTACTACCTTTGGCTTCCTTCACAGAGTGGGAAAACTTCTATTACTCTATTTTTTTCCTTCGTAAGGGCAGGAAACCAGTTTGGTGTGGGTGGTCCTTCTTCAATCTAGATGTAGAGGATAACATCATCGACACCCTTCTTGGATAATTCCTAGAGTTGTAGAGTTCAGATCCATCCATGACATCTTCTGCATTCCTCTTGTCTCCTTCTTCCTCTTCTCTTCTCCACTTCTTCTTATAGAGAGATTTCCCTTTTTGTACATGGGTACCTTACCAGGATCCTTAGTTTTCGGGACCCACTTGTGGAATATTTAGTAGATTAGAGAGTGTTTTTCATCTCTTGTGGTGGATGTTTTTCCCATTGGGTTTTCCTTCACTACTTGAGATCCTTTTTTTTCATGGGTGCCTCATCAAGATTTAGTATCGAGACCCATTTATCATTTCTGAATTTCCACCTCATCTTAAGTTACAATGAAGGGGGGGTGTTTTTGTGAGTCATTTTCCACATCACGTGTGTTAGGAAATTAATATTAATGTTTACATTATAGTTTGAGTGGTTAGTAACATTGTTATAAACAATATTACATACTTAGATCATATTATTATTGTTGTACCCGTAAATCTATTAACGGGTTATTTGTTTGTATGGGTTCCTATTTTATAGGGTACTGGTTTTCTATTATGATGGCTATATAATAGCCTAATGTATTGCACAAGATATTGGGACAATAAATATAATACAGAGAGTGATTTTGCTGTGTAAATCTGTAGCTGCATTTATATTTGGTATCAGCGCAGGCATGGCTCTCTGAGATATTAGTAAAGGGGCAATATTGTATTCTTTTGCCCTGGTGGATGGAAATTTATTTGTGATGAATTTTTGCTTTGTTAGTTTCATGGAGATTTAGATTTTAGAATTTTTATGGGTCTGTGAAGAAGCGAATTCTAAAAAGAGGTTTCAGTTGAATATCATCTTAAGCTGCAGATCAAACCAAATAATTATAGTGAGTTCGTCGAAGGGACAGAGATTTCATTTTTCACCAGTCGTGTCCGGGAAGTCACACAAGAAGGAAACTCTCCTGCATGAGATCAAAGTTACAAATCTGCTCGAGACTAAGCCCGGTCAAAAAGTTATCAACGCTGGCCTACGTGATTTGTTTTGTTAGAATAATAGATATAAATGGTATGAATTATTCACAAAATACATACAAATATTGATCTTCCCACAAGTTGAAATTATTTTGAGCTATATCTTGGTAGAAGGATTTCCAGCTGTGCGTGATGCATTGCATACCAATCTGACTCTAGTGTTTATGTTAACTCTGTGATAAGATTACTCATACATATGTCATTTGATGCCATTGGCTTTCTCATTCTGATTCTTATCCAGATCTGATGGACATCCTCATTAAATAATGTTTTGCGTTTAGCTTTGGATTGATTTCATATTGGTATGAGTTTTTTGATATTGCATTACTCAGGCTCAAACATCACAAGAGGATTTACAAACTTCTAGACAGAGCTGCAATCCATTTTGATATAGTGTTTCAATCAGTTTGATCTGCTCATTGTCCTTACAAATTGTGTTGATCCAAGACTCAAAGGGAAGAAAGGCGACCCACATTGCATCGAAAACTTTTCCGCAGTTTATTGATCCTTGTTGTTCATTATACGTTGTCAAAACAATCATTGCCTAGATCTCTGTACTCTCAGATTATTGACAGTCATTACCTCTTCTTCGTTGAGAATCAAAGCTGATTCTACAAAGAAAGATAGTGATAACCATTTGCACTCTGAATTCGTGTGAATTTTCTTCTGGGAGCTATTCGGTTACGACAAACCATCTATCCAACTTATAATTAGCATGCAGTATTCTATTGCAGATTATGTTCATATTTATCGGGAATGCAACCACCATGATGTCCACGTGGTGAGTTTAGTTCTATTTTGGATTTTGTTTTGTGTGTATAAAGTCTAAAGTGTCATTATCATCGTTGTCTATAGATCCATATAGGTTTTTGGGTGTTTGTATAGTGTGTCATAGTTCTTCATTAGATAAGTCTATAGTAAAATGTAATGTGTGATTATTTTTTTATTTTGAATATTATCACTCATCATTTTTCATATGTCAACGCAATAATAATGTCGACATAAAATTGTATTCAAGAGTCGTATTTTGGAAGGTGAAGAGGTCATTATAAATTTTGTGTCATCGTGTCAATTTAGTGTTATTGTCCTTCAATGTCATATAGGTGATTTTAGGATTTTTTAGTTGTTATCAAGTGTTGAGTCATCTAATTGTAAAAGTCTGAAAATTAATTTTTTTTTTGCCTTACGGACGCATTTTCGGTGTTACCTGACATCCGGAAAAATAAAGTGTTTCACATTGCGGGAGGGAAGAATAAGATCAATGTGGAAACAAATGTGCTTCATGTTCACATCTTGCTGAGTTAGCAGCATGAAAATTGAGGATGGCATCGGAGGCTGGAGGTCAGACAACGACCTCTTGTCAGTCACCAACGACGGGGCTGCACAGAATGATTTGGTGGCATAGTTTGTGGTGTGAGTTTTCTTTCATTTCAGAATTGCAGTTTGTTGTGTGCAGTATGATTTTAGAGTTTCTGTTTTGGATTGAATAAGTGAAATGTTCACATTGAGGGGGGAACATGATCAACATGATCCAATGTTCCATTTTTCAATTTTTCAGTTGAGTATGTGGCTTTTCCTATTTCCCCAAATGCAAAAAAACATAATACAGAACAAATAACACAGTGAAATGCAACATCATGAGGCTTGATGAGGTAGAACAGTCAGATGTGTTCCTTTTCGTACCTAGGTTTGTGGTTAGCCTCTTGAAAACCATTGAAGGCTGTTCAGATGTGTTCCTGCTTGAGTTCCCACACTGCTAGGTCAGATGTGTTCCCTAGAGTGACTGGTTGATAAGCAGATGATTCCTGAGCGTGTTCCCATCCTCGTCGGTCAAATGTGTTCCCGACAGTGCTTGGTCGATAAGAAGTTGATGTGTTCCTTCTTCTACCTTCAGTTTGAGTGTGTGCCAAGATCATGAGCGCGCAGAGGCGGCAGGCTACAAAGGAAGTGTGAAAGTTCTTTTGTTACCATGTAAAAATTAAGGGGGGGAATGTTAGGAAATTAATATTAATGTTTACATTATAGTTTGAGTGGTTAGTAATATTGTTATAAACAATATTACATACTTAGATCATATTATTATTTTTGTACCCGTAAATCTATTAACGGGTTATTTGTTTGTATGGGTTCCTATTTTATAGGGTACTGGTTTTCTATTATGATGGCTATATAATAGCCTAATGTATTGCACAAGATATTGGGACAGTAAATATAATACAGAGAGTGATTTTTCTATGTAAATCTGTAGCTGCATTTATAACGTGGCAGGTCATTTCACTTAGATGAGGTCATAGGTCTAGATGTCATATGGGTGTCATTAGGGTTATCATTAGATTCCTTACGCGTCATTACATGTCAGTGCATCATATGGGAGTTACTTCCATTTCTGGAATGCAACTCCCCTTCTCCACTTGAGGAGTCATGATTTCAGGCACTGGGGGTTACACATCACCCCCTATTTGTACCCATTATCCTTTTCAGATCTATGAGGATGGAAATATGAGATTTCCCCCTTTCAAATCTTTGTATGCACTTCATGGTTGATGCTCGATCCTTCATGCAACCTCATCATTTTGCCGAAGTGCAAGTTGGTCGATGTTTGTGTTATCCCACATGATCCTTGTGCTTCACATTTTCACTTTTTTTTTCAAACAACGGAAGTTGAAAGGATACTATTGATCTGAAAATGAAACAATGAACCCTTAAGCAAAATAAAATTGGTGTATTCTTAACAATAGAGTCAATTTGTTACAAAGTTAACGAGATAATTGTGACTTAACTAACCTCCAATGAACATAAGTTTTATAATAGAAAAAAGACTAGAAATCAAACCAGGATCCTCTGAATATGAAAATGAAGCACCAAGAATTCCAACAACATTATTCCAAAGGTGAGAAGTATATATTTAATGAACCAGTTTATTGGCTCCAAAATTTGCATCACCTATCAAATGAGTGAAGAGAGAAATATATGTCACTTTAGAAGTGTGTATCTTCTCCAATTAGGTGAAGATTCAAGGCAACAAATTAGAGGGAGGTTAACCTCCTACTCTTTGGTATTTGTGAAACCCAAGGGATAGACCCTAAAACAAAGAAATATGTGTCAAATAATAAAAAGTATGAAATTATAGGTTCAAACGACCCATATAAGTAGCCAAACCACTATGATTTACCACCCAATCGGTTATCACTAGAAAAATAATCATAAATCTACTTAAACTAGGAAAAGGTTATAAACAAAAAAATCATTACAAAAAATATATATCTAAAGTTATATCATAGAGGCCCCTAAAAGTACACATGATTAAACAAAGTTATCAAAGGGGGTAGGACAAAAATATTCAATTAAAAATGGAACTCATCATTTTAACTTAGATGCACCTTATCTATTGGGCCAATCCTACAAATTTGAGATGGAGTAAAAAAATAACAAAAAAATTGCTTCATTCTACAGAAGTGCTTCAATTCCCCACAATTAAGATAATTAAGAAACCACATACATTAAGATTTGCATAATTATACAACAATTGTAACTTAGAATACAAAATATAGAATTAGACAATTTTTTTGAGAGAAAATGAAATTATATTTTCACAAGGATTTTATAATTAAGATCTTTGGTGATTACACATCCAAACTCTACACATAATTACCAAATGAAAATTACAATATCGAGTGAAAACACTTCCGACCCAAATGAAATATTCCTTATAAATCCACTATCTCATTTATGGTTTAAAAAAATATACATAAATGCTCTCTCATACCTTCATTACAAATTCTTTGAACTGATCACTACTAATATCAACTCTGATGCCTAGAAAAAGCTGAAAATGAGCATATATAGACTAAACTAATAAAAGGGATTAGATATCAAGACAAAAATGGAAAGATGAAAGATGATTAGATGAAGAAAATTATTCCTCTATTTATACAATTTAAGAATTTTCTAGAAGAGGAGAAATGGAGGGAACCATAAAATATGGAAAATTAATGAGAGAAGGGGAATTAACATGCATGCATAGATAACTCCAATGGCTCCACATGGATTAGATGACAATTGAAACCAATTATAATCTTTAAAAAGATAGAAGGGCCCCATTTCATTTCTTGAGGAGCACACAATCATTTGAAAATAAAAAGAGAGGCCCCACACATGCTAAAATAAGTATAATGGAGGAATCCATTGAAATATGGTGGAAAAAACATGAAATTGATATCATAAGTACTGTCACAAAATAAACTAAGAATATATCATTAATTCACCCCATACAACATGTATCCCTTTTCATAATATTTCTAACGGTATTGATTTTATTTAATTGGGAGCTCTGGACCAAAAGTTATGAGCATTTGAAGATTCCTATGCCATTTTACATAGTTGATGGGCATGGGACCATCAAATTTAACCTTGGGAACTCTTTCACCATGCATCCCTCACTCATTGGTCATCCAATTAACTGATTCCCACCTAAAAAAGTGCAACATTTCCTTTTTAGATTGGAACGAGGTTCTCATGATCAATGGTTTATTGGTCTCTGAAAATTTCCTTTCCTTTTCCTCTATTTTTTGAGGGACCAAGAGACTCATGATTGGTCCACATGGAATAATCATTTTATATCACTATTATAGAAGTTACTTAGTGTTGCCAATGGATTCTCAAGACTTTGGTGTTGCTTGATCATCCTTAGGCCGCCATGTGTTTTCTGAGTCTCATGATCTCTGGATTCTCATGTCATTGTACTTCCTTATTTGATATTTCTAACATTTGAGATCGTAGAACTCCGTCAATGGTCCACATATAAAAATGACGACCTTACTTGATATTTTGATTTTTTATCCTCTTGAGCTCATACCATTCTTAATTTTGGTGACCTTTCACGTGTTTCATGACATCCTTAGGTTCACATGCTTTTAATATTTCTCATTATTTTTAGATGTCCATGCCTTAGCCGATTTTATCAACCTGTCAAGTTCTTAGGTTATCGGGATCCTAAGTCACCTAACTATTTTTAAATTTGATTTTTCACTATGACCTCAAATATTAGGGAACACCATCATTGGTCCACATTTACCAATGATGGGCCTTTATGTACTTGGGACCCTTGAAAATTCCAACTCTTGGGCTCAAAATTCCTTCAGATCTTCAACTTTCCTAACTCAGATCAAGCTTATGTAAAAAGAGTTAGGATGTGGAGCATTAGCTCCACTTAAACATTGTGACCACATTTATTTATAAAATTGATCCTGAAGCATCTCCTCATGTATATGGGATCAATCCCAAGTGACAAAACATGAACCAAGTGACCAGCTACTACCACACGTCCTTTTCTATCATGATTAAGCTTGATGACATGTTTAATAAAGGACAGGAATAGTGAAACCATCATCTAGATGTATAAAGGCCAATTTTTTCTCAAAATATTCTAATTATTTTCGAGAAATCTACACACATGTAGAGCAAGGAAGTATACCCATTTTTGGTTAGTTTAAAAACATATGGATGCTAAAAATGATAGTTTTATCACCGTTTAAGCTCCAAAGTTAACTCTAAGGCCCCAAAATGAGGTCAAAAATTGTGGGTGCTAACAAATGGGAAATGTTAAATAACATAAGTAAGAAACCCTATTCCTAAACACAAATGTAACATCCTAAAATTATTTTCTAATAAATTATTTCAAATTAAATTTCAAGTTTCATCTTAATTAAATTTCCCCATTATGGTGCTAAATTATCAGTGTCACATTGGTGTTTTGGGCCTTAACATGTCCCACTTGTGGTGTTTAGGGTTTTTCATTAGTCACTCAGAATAAAATTCATATCAATATTTAAAATTACATCATATATTCACGATAGAGATAAAAAGTGTAATTCATACTAGTATTTACACATAATATCTCATGTCCAAATGGATTCTATAATCAACCTAAATAAAACATCGTGTTATTTAGGATAACCCAATACTATTTAGGGTGTTGTATCAGAGTTGAAGGTGTCCTGTTAGGGTTTCTTAGTTGTGTTATTTATGTTGATCCATTAGTTTTTAGGGTTTAAAATTAGTTTTTAGGGTTTAATGTTTGTCTTTAAGGTTTAGGGTTTATTATCTAGAGTTTAGAGTGTCATATAAGAGTTTATGTTATTTAAGGTGCCCCATTAGTGTTTATGGTGTCACAATAGTGTTTAGGTTGTCTCATGAGTGTTTAAGGTGTCACATTAGTGCTTAAAGTGTCCTAATTATATTATTTACAATGTTGTATGATTATTTAAGGTGTTGCATTAGTGTTTAGGGTGTCATATTATGCATTCACATCTTGGGTTCTGTATTTATTTTTATGGTATTGTGGATTGTATTAGTGTAATGAAATTACTTGGCTATATTTTAATATCAACAACAATATGACACAAAAGAACACCAAATTGTGGATACATGATCATAATATGCAAGTAGAATAACTTATCCACTTTGAGGGGGAAACCTCCAAATCATACAACAAGACTCAAGTGTTCAATATGAATATTAAATACTCCTTACTACCAACTATATATACCATTAATACGCTATGATAAACACCAAGGACGACCTATTACACAAATCAATAACATATGAAAAAAAAAAATTATGTAAGCCACAATTCAACACTAAATATCCAATATAAGCTATAGGACTAAGGGCGTAACATGACCCTCCCATTGAAAGCAACATTATCTACAATGTTAGCCAACCCTGGATGTTGCTGCAGAAATTCTTCATCTTCCCATGTTACATCCTCAATATTCATATTATTCCACTTGATCAGATACTCAATAATGACTCTGGTCCTCAATATTTTTGTGTGTTTCCTTCCTCATCTAGTTTAGGAAGAACTGACTAGGTTGAAATGTGTTACCTAATGAATTTATTCAAGTAAGAATCTTCGAATACTAGATGCATTTTACTTCCTTGAGGGAGCTCTAACTTATATGACACACTACCAATTTTATGCAACACTTGGTAAGGACCATAGTATTTAGAAAAAATCTTATTATCATTCTTTATTTGTTTTAAGTAAAAATTCTTATATGGATGCATATGTATAAAAACAAAGTCTCCCACTTCAAAGTATCACTCATTGTGGTATTGATCAACCTATTTATTCATGAGGTTTTGTGTCATTTCCAAATTCTCTCTAAGGCTAGAGAGTACATTGTGCGGGTGCTAAATGTGATCTTTGGTTTCTCTCACCTTAGGTTTGAAATTAAAGATAGCGATGAGTGATGGAGGATGGTACCCGTAAAGTTTCAGAAATGGACACATTTTGGATGAAGTATTATACCACCATTCTACAAGTGGCAACCATTGCACCCAACATTCTTGTTTATCCAAAGTAAAACATTGAAGATACTCCTTGAAGCATTTATTTACCACCTTAGTTTTACCATATGAATGGGGATGATAAGATGAAATTTGAGCCAATTGGGTACCCAAAAAAGAGAACACATTAGTCCAAAAACTGCTCATAATTTTTGGATCATGATCACTTACTATAATTTTTGGATTTCCATGAAGCTTTTGAATTGCATCCATAATAGAGATTGCAACTATACTAGTTGTGAAATGATGAGACATGACACAAAAATGATCATACTTGGTAAATCTATCCAATACGATGTTTTTACCTTGTGATTTAGGAAATCATATGATGAAATACATAGATGCCTCTTCCCCACTCTCACTAGGAATCGAAAAGGTTTATAAGAGACGCAATGTCTTAATGTTATCACCCTTATTACGTTGACACACCAAACATTTTGCCACAAATTTTTGAACATATTACTTTAACTCCTCCTAGAATAAATCTTGTTTAACTCTATGATAAGTTATCAAGAACCCAGAATGGTCACCTAGCGGAAAATAATGGAGCTCTAAAAGAACATGGAGTTTAAGTGTAGAGTTATTACACAAATACAACTTATCCTTGTACCATAATGTATCATCCTTCCATATAAATTTTTCGGATATGATTGGATATTTTTGTAGATTCTAAATGAGATTTTGTGTCTCTAAATATTTCTTCTATTCTTCCCGTGTTTGATATACCCAATATGCTTTTAGTATAGAGATGGCACATAACAATGCTTCTATAGTATCATCCTTCCTAGATAGTGCATTTAAAACCACATTTTCTTTCCCTTTCTTATAAATAATATAAATGTCATAACCCAACATCTTTGTGACCCATGTTTTTTCTCTTCTGAAGATAGTCATTGCTCCAAGAAGTATTTCAAACCATCCTGATTGTTTTTTACCTTGAAGCGTCTACCCATAAAGTATGGTCTCCATTTTTTAACTACATGTAATATTTCCATCATTTCCTTCTCATAGGTGGGCTTCAAAAAATTATTTCCTTTTATTTGTATTCTCTCAAATTCTATGAGATGTATTCTTACATGAGTACTACTCTGATATCATTTCCTGAAGTATCAAATTCAACTATGAAGGTCTTAGAGAAATCTGGGGTTGCCATACTAGGGTGGTGCACATTGCCGCCTTTAATTTTTCAAATGCCCTAAAATATTTCTCATTCCAATGAGAAATATGTTGTGAGTGGTGTTGTTATACTACCATATTTCTTTATACATCTACAATAGTACCATGCGAGACCTAAGAAACCTCATACTTGTTTAAGGGTTCTTGGAACTTCCCATTCCACCAGGGCCTTAATCTTGCAAGGTTCCACCTTAAGACCTTTATGAGAGACAATATGGCCTAAGTATTCCACTTCATGTACCCAAAAAGAACACTTCGAAGGCTTGGTATATATTTAATTTTTATTAAGGGATTCCAAGATTGTATTTACATGATGTAAATTTTTCTCCCATGATTTGTTGTAGATAAGGATGTCATCAAAAAATACCAAGACAAACTTCCATAGGAATGGTCGAAATAAATAATTCATCAAACTATGAAATATGGATGGTGCATTAGTAAGACAAAAAGACATCACTAAAAATTCATAATTCCATTGATGAGTTCTGAAGGCTATCTTATGGATATCCTCTTTCTTAACTCTAATTTAGTGATACCAAGAATGAATATCTAGTATTGTAAAATAAACTGCACCATGAAACTCATCTAATAAATCATCAATGACAGGAATAAGAAACTTATCTTTGATAGTGTACTTCTTAATTTCTCTATAGTTTAGACACATGTACCACCTTCCATCCTTGCAACACACCATCACTAATGGAGAAAAATAAGAACTCTGACTATGACAAATAATACTCATTTCCAACATTTCCTCAACCATCTTCTCAATCTCACTATTTGGCACATATGGGTATCTATAAGGCTTGATGTTGGGGGTTGACTCCCTGGAATTAACTGAATGGCATGATTAGGATCTCTTTAAGGAGGAAATCCTATAATATCCTTGAATAGAATTGCATGTTTTATAATAACATTTTGAAGATCAAGATGCACTATTGTAATTGGTGGTTAAACTTCCATGGAGAACAATCGTGCTACAAATCCTTTAGCTACCCTTTTAAGAATCTTCTGCATTTGGTGAGAAATAACCACCTACAGAGTTTTTTCTGTAGTCCTTGAAGTTCAATCTGTCTTCCCTCATAATGAGAGTACACGAACAACTCCTAGAAATTTAGATCTATAGTGCCTAAAGTTGTGAGTCATTAAACACATAAGACAATATTAGTTGCACCCATGGGAATAACAAACATAATGGATTCCATTGTGTCATCACCCATCATAAATATGATTTTACGGCATTTCCCTCAATATTGGACTATGCCACCATCTACAATCATTACTTGAAATTCAAGTGCTAGGTAGATTAAACAATTTATCTTTGCTGCCAACTTATTATTGATGAAATTATGTGATTTAACAAATATTAAAATTTATTAAAACCATTAGGATATTGCAGAGTCACATGTAGTATATATATGTTAGAGCACATATATGACATAAAAAATAAGAAAATAGAAATTAAAACCCTAAGTGCAAGAGAGGGAATAGAAGCCTTAGTTGATTTCACAATAAATCCCGAAGTACACTAGAATGGAAAAATGATGAACAAGAGGAGGAAATTTTTGCAACCTCACTCAGTAAAATTTAGAACTGTCAGAATATGTTGGACCAGGGCACATGGATCTAGGCTATGGTGGCTAGGTGCTAGAGAACCTTACTGGGTCCTTATGACTACGTAAAAGCTTGAAATTAAGTTTTGATTATGTCACAAGGTGGTCGCTAACCTTCACTATTGGTCACTTGTATGTCACACTATGTCTGAGAAATTCACTTGTAACCTACAAAGAGAATGATATCCTACAAAAACCCAAAACACATCAAATCCTAAAAAGAAAAATATGTAAATGGGGAATCAGAATGACCCCAGTGGTCACTCAACAAAGTGAATTTACAATCGAGTGTTGCACTACATTTCAGAATCCATGTAGTTCTTGTGTGTGTGTGTGTGTGTGTGTGTGTGTGTGTGTGTGTGTGTGTGTGTGTGTGTGTGTGTGTGTGTAATAATCGTGCCCTAAGAGGCTCTTGTGCAAGATGCACTTGATATCGAGCAATAACTAGATGTAGCAATGTAGATAAATGCATAGATGACAAAATGAACTTCCCCTCTTATGAAGTGTATGCATAAAATGTAGTCCCTTATCCCTTGAATGAAGCTAGATATATGCTTTGATGCTTTTAGAATGCCTTTGGATGTAACCTTGGATGATGATAGTAGATTCATAGAGCTTGGTCCTTTATGTTAGTCACATATATTTATATCTATATGATTCCCTTGTTTGAATTTTGTAATTAACCACTAAAACTCCAACCCATAAGAAAACGATGCCCAAAAGATAAAAGAGGCCCAAAAGGGGCGAGCAAGATGCAAATAAGTTGGGAGCACCCAGAGGGGATGAGGGCACTTAGGTGCTGACGTTCTAGGTAGGCGCTGGTGTCTAAAGCCATGAAATATAAAATAGTGAAGGTCAGTCTGGGAAGTAGGCTGTAGAGTACCAAAAAGAAGACCGGAAACAAAGAAAAAAGGTCAATAACAGTAGTTAATTACTAGTTTTCTTGCTCAGGAATCATATGAATAGTAGTATGTGATTAAGACCTAGAAATGTACTAAAGTGCATGATTTAGTGTCTACATTTTCCCCCACTTTATGTTTTTGAGTGAATGCTTGATAGCATAAAGTAGATAATAGATGCATACCTCATAACCATGTAGATCAATGGAAAAAGTGTGTCGAGGAGACAAGTGAAAGCGTGGAGTGAATAAAATGAAGCATGGAAGCTAAGGAAGAGGAACGACCCTAGGGGTGAAGCATATGAGCCATACCATATTGTACTTGTTATTGTTGCTTGTGTTTGTTGATGTGACTACTACTTCTCATAAGGATGAACTTACAAAAATAAAAGAAAAAGAGTAGTCAAATATGTGTATATGAAATTTTTTTGATCCAAATATGTAAAAGTGTGAAAATTATGCAAAAAGGAAAGTGTGCACCTGATCCGTGATGAGTGAAAAGGATATAAATTGTCTTAAAACTAATGTATAAGAGAGTTTTTTGGGCGATCTCAAGTTACGATAGAAGAGTGTTGGGAGAAAGGTCTAGTGTTATTCTCCATCCATGATTGCTTCTAGAATTTATACACCACTACAGATGTTGTGATCTTGATTTTTTTCCAATTCTATCCATTCTTATTCTCGTTTGATCCAAGGAGAAAAAGGAGATAGATTAAATTCTAATTGCTAGAGGATTGTGCCTGTAATGTGTAAACTACTGAAAAATGTACTGATATGAGAAAGACTGTATAACTGCCCCTGGTCATAGGAGCCCAGGAAATGTCAGGAGTGCCCAAGCACTCATGTTTGTATTTGGGTGCTGGTGTCTATGATGAATTTAGGACACAAGTCAGAATTTGGGCCATAATGTGACTGTCTCTTTTCTATTCTCATATTGTGCATGTTTTAACTATGATTGTGTAATCCTAAATAGGGTGATTGATTCACCCAATGTATGCCCCCCTTGTTTGGGGTGCATGCGATGTCACTAGAATGATGCGGACCAAAGGAGAGGAATGGATGTCGATATGAACTAATAACCTAAATTGGGGAGGGAATGTGCATGGTAGAAACAAAGGCACACACACAAAAGGTGGCTAGAAACATGTGTTAGTGCAAACAAGACAAATAGGCATATATAAAACAATGTGTAATCTAGCAAGAAAAAAAGACAATGTAGACTATAAAAAGTGAGTTACAAACATGGGACATCACTCACAATGTCACAAGACAATCAAGGCCGAAGTAGCCAACAACATATAAGAAATGAACATACAAGACATAGGGAAAAACATGCAAATAATGGCATATAATGACAAACAATGACCAAAAAAGGATAAGACAACCATGGTGGAATATAGATCCTACAAAACAAATGCTACACATGAAGCACACATTAACATGTTAGAAAGATAAATAGTATGTCAAGATGTGTATGTATCGATAGAGCAGTGTGTTAGTAAGAATATAAAGTAGTATAGAATGAAACAATAACACATGTAGTGTGAAAGATAGTAGATTCGCCCAGAAGCCTCAGTGGGATTGATAAGAGGTAAAGTGCCAAACATCTATGTTGCATGTAAAATATATGTGCAAAGTCTTCATTCACAAATAGAGAAAAAGTGAATGTGCATGTGTATATATTAAAAAATAATGACATATATAGTATTTGTCTAGCATGTGAAACAAAGTGTACATGCAAGCATAGGTAAACAAGAGTAAATGTAACCAAGATATACAATGTGTTGTGAATGAATGAGATAGAATGGTTTGAATTGTGAATTTGATAGGAGCAACATGCCCCCAAGCAGATGTGTATATATGAGTGAGATTAGCGGGTTCATTTATAAAAGACCCCTCAATAGTCAAGAATGAACCATAGAATACGAGTGTTTTCATCAGGAAATGGTTTGAAAGATGTGCGCTAAATTATTTAGAACATGAAGCATAGAGTGTAAAGTATGATGAGGTGAGGTTCAATTCAGATTTAGACCCTCAACAGTCTAGCATGAACCTTGGAACTAGAGTGCATCATAGGGAAATGGTTTGAATTATGTGCCACTAGAAATATAGATCAATGAAGCATAAAGCGTAGAGTATAGAAGAGGATAATATGATGTGTGAAAATAGAATATTAGAAAGATGTATCATGAAATGTGTAGTTTGTGAGATTCATTTCAGATTTAGACCCTCAACAGTCGGGAGTATGAACAATGGAACTAGAGTGCATCATAGGGTAATGACGATACACTATGTGTATCAAGCTGTGTAATGAAGCTTAGATGAAGTATGAAGCACATATCATATGAATAGAAGTGAGAGACACCTGAGAATGCTAGGAGGTGGGGGGAAGTAAGCATTATGCCCAATGAGTTGTGTGATGGAGAACTATCTAGGAATGGAAGATAAATCATACCATGACGACGGATGTGGTAATGTGTTAGGAGTAGTAGATTTACTAAAGGAAGTTATGACATTGCGAGAAAATGGAAATTTCTTTGTGTGATGGTGAGTACATGAAATAGTGTAAACGTCAAGAGGAGATGTGGAAGGAATAAAAAGAGTGAGCTTAGTGTTGGGGTTAATCGCACCAGTTTTATAGACACATATTCAGATCTAAGCATACCAACAATAAATATGGAAATAAACTAGAAGAAACAATACATAGGACATAACGTGGTTTACCCAGTGTGGGCTACATCCACCGAGAAACAACCAATATATTATTCAAATAATTTAATAGAAGATATACAACTAAGATATGCAATCTTCCACACCTATCCCAAATCTACAGTACTTTCCTCCTCGCAAGCTTCTCTTTTCTCTCTCTAAGAATTATCTTTTACAATTCTCACAATAATCAATTATTAATGAGTTCTAACCCTAGCTTTCTACCTTATATATACATATACAAACTTAGGGAACTTTAGATATGCAATTACAATCATTAGATCAATTTTATATCAAAGGTTAGATCTAATTCACATGAGTTAAATAAAACAATCACACACATGAAACCAATGTTGGTTACCCTAACCGATGTTGGTTCCTCCTTTCCTTAAATGATACCGGTCCCCGGTGATCAACGTCAGTCTGCTAACCAATGCCAACTACTGTGTATTCCAAAAAGTTAATAGAACATGATAATGTGAAGCAATTAAGATCAAAAAGTCAACAATATCCAACTTGGAGATAAATTTCTACACTGTACCGTACATCTCCATTCTTAGATCCATTCCTTGGCATGTTTCTTCCTCTTCAAGTCTAAAACTTGAAGACCAACAAAATTGGAGTGTAGCTCCAACTTCTCCTTTGCCAATGAATTTGTTAGCATATCTGCAAGTTTCTATTTCATATGAGTTTTCTCCAGTTTCAGATGCCCATCCTGCAACACCTGCTATATGAAGATATATCTCAATTGAATGTGTTTCGTTCTTAAATGAAATGCTGACTTATTTTCCAGATGAATCACACTTTGAATATCACCGTACAATATGCAATCCTCTTACTCCTTTCCCAACTCTTCCATGAACCTGCTCATCCATATCATCTCTTTACTAGCCTTTGTAGCTGCAACATACTCAACCTTTGTAGTAGACAAGGCCACAACCTTCTGCAATCTAGAAATCTAGCTAATTGTCATCCCACCTACTCTAAATACATATCCAATAGTGATCCTTCTACCATCCAAATCACCAGCCATATCTGAATCAACATAGCCAAATAAATAAATATATGACCCTCCATAACATAACTACATACTAGATGTCCCTCTCAAATACCTAAGAATCCATTACATTTATTTCCAATGCTCTTCACCTAGATTGGCCATAAATCTAATCACAACTCTCACTACCTATGACATGTCTAGTCTAGTATAAACCATAAAATACATGAGAATTCCAACTACTGAAGCATATGGAATTCATACCATGTATTGGACCTCCTCATGAGATGTAGGACACTGAGATTCACTCAATTTGAAGTGTCTAGTCATAGGTGTACTTATAGGTTTTGAATTATGCATATTGAAACTTTCCAACACCTTATTGATATAATGATCCTGAGACAAATACAACTTCATGTTCTTCCTATCTCTAAGAATTTGCATGCCAAGGATTTTCTTTGCAGCTCCCAAATCCTTCATTACAAATGTGTGAGCTAGCTTTTCTTTAAGCTCACCAATGTCCTGCATACTAGATCCTGCAATAAGCATATCATCCAAATATAATAACAAAATAATATAACTTCCATTTTCATGCTTCTTGAAATAAACACAATGGTTAGATTCACATCTCATATAACCATGCCATGCATGAAACTGTTAAACCTTATATATCATTTCCTTAGGGTTTGGTTGAGCCCATACAATCTCTTTTTCAACCTGCACACAAGTTTATCCTTACCTTGACTTCATATTCAAGCAACTATTGCATATAAATCTATTCCTCCAAATCACCATGAAGGAAATCCATCTCGACATCAAGTTACTCTAAATGCAAATTGTCTACTGCAACTAAACTCAATACAGTACGCATGGAAGTAATTTTTACTACAGAAGAAAATATCTCACTAAAATCAATACTCAATTTCTGTGTAAATTCTTTTACCACAAGCCTTGCTTTGTATCTTTTATGTCCACCCTCTTTTTCCTTGATCCTATAAACCTATTTGTTCTGCAATGTTCTCTTGCCTGTTGACAACTTAACCAAATCCTATGTCTATTTATGTTTCAAGGAGTCCATCTCCTCATCCATTCCATGCTCTCACTTCATGTGGATATCCTATTGCATTACTTCTTCAAAACTCTCTGGATCACCACTATTAGTCAATAATAAATAATATAAGGAAGGTGCAAATCTTTCTAGAGGTCTACTTACCCTTTGTGACCTTCTCACTGAGATTTGGGGTGCCAGAAGCTCAATCTTCTCATTCTAAAAATTTGTATCAATCTCAAACAATGACTGACACTGGTCACATATAACTGACACTAGTTTGGCTAACTGAAGTCAGTCTGTATCCTCTGTAACTGACATCGATCTGGTGTCAACTGACACCCGTGACTGTATAAACCCATAGGTATCACTTTTAAATCTGAGAATGCATTTTCATCCACAAAATTTTTTACCGGTTCATCTTTGGGTACCAAAAATTGATGCCTGTACATTATCTTTACATTCCATTCAATGTCATGACTCCTAACAATCTTATAATCTTCTAAATACCGAAAACAAAATCTGAAATCATCACATCTATAACCAATAAAAGTGTATCTCTTGGATTTAACATCCAACTTATTTCTATTTTCTTTATCAACATGCAAAAAAGTTTCTAAACCAAATACTCTAAGAAAAGAAATATCTACCTCTTTTCCAGTCTAAGCTTCTTTTGGAATTCCACCATCCAGTTCACTTGCATGCCCAAGTTTTATCAAATAAACCACCATGTCTACTGCTTTTGCCAAAAAATGCAAAGGTAATCCAACATGTATCCTCATGCTTCTTGCACATTCTATGATTTTCCTATTCATTCTTTTAGCAACACAATTCTCCCGTGGTATTCTAAGAACTGTTCTTTCTCTGTGTATTCCATTCACTGAACAATAATCATTGAAAACCTTGCGGCAATACTCACCACCATTGTCAGATCTAAGACATTTTATCTTTGAGTTCGATTCATTTTTCACAAGGGCTTTCCATATTTTAAAAGTCTCAAAAACATCAGATTTATGTTTAATACAATAAACCCATACCTTTCTTTTGGCATCATCAATGAAAGTCACATAATATTGGGATCCTCTATGAGAAGCTACCTAGGCTATTCCCCACACATTTGAGTGCACAAGATTCAATTTTTTCTCCTTCTTTATTGCCCCAACTTTGAGAAATCTCACTCTTTTTTTCTTTCCAAAGATATAATCTCACAGAAATAAAGATCTACATCTTTCAAATCTGATAACTTACCCTTACCCTTTAAGATATGCATTCCTTTTTGACTCATATGGCCTAGCCAATTATGGCACATGCTTGCATCTGTATCTGAAGTGGATAGCATAGAAAAGGAATCAATAATACATGTAGACAAATACAATGTTCCTACCTTCTTGCCTCTTTCTATAACAAGAGATCCCTTGGTAAATTTCCAAGAGTTGGTTGTGAATGTAATCATGCAACCAGATTCACCTAGTTATCCTGTAAAAATTAGATTTCTCCCGAGGCTTGGCACATGCTTCACATATTTCAATATCCATGTATTTCCATTTTGCAACTTTAGATGAACTTCTCCTTTACCAATAATATTGCATGGTTCATCATCTCCTAAATAAACATGCCCAAAATTACCCTGGACATAATTTCTAAAAGAAACCTTATTAGGGGTAACATGGAAAGAAGCTCCTGAATCTAAACCCATGACTCAATCTTACTATCCAAGGAGAGAATAAGGGCATATTGCATTACCTCAGAAGATGCAACATTTTCCTCTTTACCTTTCTCTGGTACATTCTCTTTGTTTTCCTTAAACCAACAATCCTTTTTTACATGTCCTTTCTTTCCACAATTCCAGCAAGTTATTCCTTTACCTTTGGATTTAGATGTGTCATTATTAGGATTTGATTTTCCATTATTCTTACTCTTTGATCTCTCCTTCTGCCTTCCCCTGCTTTCTACATTCAAATCATTACCGGATGTTGATTCTCCCATACTTTTCTTGTGTATTTATTCATTTAGGATTATACCAACCACATCATCAAACTTTAAAATATTAGTAGTAGATGTTGTATTACTAACAACCATTACAAAGTTATCCCAACTATTTGAAAATGAGCATATAAATAAAATTTATTTCACTTCATCATCAAACGAAATATTCACTGATTTTAATTGATTTACAATAGACCAAAAATCATTCAAATGGCTTGATGTAGTTTCACCTTCTCACATCTTAGAACTAAATAATTTCTTCATCAATCAAACTTTCTTTTAAGCACTAGGTTTTTCATATAAATTAGCTAAATATTTCATCAACTCTACCGTGGTTACTGCTTCTGTAATATTCGAAGCCACAGATGCTACTAGGCTCAATCTTATAGATCCCAGAGCCTTTATGTCAAGAATTTTCCATTCTTCATCAGTCATGTTTGTAAGTATTGCCTTCTCATCCAACAGTAAGTATAGATATTTCAAGTACAAATAATATTCCACCCGCATCTTCCATAATTGATAATTATGGCCGTCAATTTTCTCAACTCTGTATTTTCCATCTTCTACCATTGTTTTAACTCCCACTCAATCAGAAATCCTCTATGAGTATATATGTCAACACATAAAACCCTCAAACAAAAAATCTCTAATACCAGTTGTTTGGGTTAATCACACTAGTTGTACATACACATATTCAAATCTAAGCATACAAACAATATATAACGTGGTTC
The DNA here is from genome assembly GCA_019776745.2 of Taxus chinensis. Classification (NCBI taxonomy): domain Eukaryota; kingdom Viridiplantae; phylum Streptophyta; class Pinopsida; order Cupressales; family Taxaceae; genus Taxus; species Taxus chinensis. The sequence continues at coordinate 655,024,181 of CM034155.1, read as the reverse complement.
ACCTAGTGTGGGCTACGTTCACTGAGAAACAACCGATATATTATTCAAATCTTTAAAAGAGGATATACAATGAAGATCTGCAATCTTCCACACCTCTCCCAGATGTACAATGCTTTATTCCTCATAGGATTCTCTTTTCTCTCTCCAAGAATTCTCTCTTACAATTCTCCCAATTATTAATGAGTTATAACCCTAGATTTCTACATCATATAGGCATATACAAACTTAGGGCACTTTAGCTATGTAATTACAATCATTAGATCAAATTTATATCAAAGGTCAGATCTAATTCTCGTGAGTTAAATAAAACAATCACGTACAGACAACCGATGTTAGTTACCCTATCTGATGTCAGTTCCTCATTTCTTTGACTGATACCGGTCCCCAAGTGACCGATGTCAATTATTGTGTATTCTATAAAGTTAATAAAGCATGCTAATGTGAAGAAATTAAGCTCCACAACTCAACACTTAGGGTGATATTTGAGGCTTATTCTGGTGGATTTTATCGCAATGGAAAGATGTTATTCAACTCCTTTTGCATATTTGTCTAATCCAGTGCCATTGAAACCATAACAAAGCATATACTGATATCCAAGACCATACTTTTTGAAATTTTAAGAATGGGTGGCCGAAGTGGGGGATTTAGTAGAATGATTGATAGTGTTGCAATAGGAAAATGGAGAGGGATCTACTAAGGATTCTTAGACCCCATATTGGTATAAAAATTTAATACAATCATGAAGGGTTGAAGGGACCACATACATGGCATGGACCCTAGGCCATCTGAGAAGAAAGTTATAGTTAAGATTGCTAGGCATGACATGGAATGGGATGGAAAAAGTGCATGAACCTATAGTATTGGGAACTGTGATTATACCTAAGACTTGTTTAGGGATATTGTCAAATCCACGAATGCAAATAAAATAGGGTGTTAAGGATGTTGCGGAAAATCCAAGCTACTGAAGAAATGGTAGATTACAAATATTAAGGCTAGAACCATTATCAACTAAATCTCGTTTAACCTTGATATTATTAATTTGAGCTTTGATATAAAGGGGAGGATCATTATTTAAGACAACTTGAGAAGAAAATTTAGCAGATGTGAAAGTAATATGTTCCTTGTTAAAAGAGAATGATGTAGTGAGTATATGGTAAACATATTCAGGAGAGGTGTTAGGATGAAGATAAGTATTAAACCAAAAAGAGTGAATTTTATTTACACATTCAGGATTGGCATGCAAAAAGGCATTAAAGGAGATACTCATAGTGGGAGGATATAAAAAATAAGAGTGTTTGAATGTGGATTCACCAAATGATTTAACAAATATTTAAATTTATTAAAACCCTTAGGATATTGCATAGTCACACATAGCATATATACGCTAAAGCACATATATGAAAAAATAAATAAGCAAATAGAAATTAAAATCTGAAATGCAAGAGAGGGAATAGAAGACTTAATTGATTTCATAATAAATCCTGAAGTATGCTGGACTTGAAAATTGATAAACATGAGGAGAAAATTATTGCAACCTCACTTAGAATAATGCAAAACTGTCGAAATATGTTGGACCGGGGCACCTAGATCTGGGCTACGGCGCCTTGGTGTCAGAGATCCTTATTGGGTGCCTGTGACAACATAAAATCTCAAAACCTAGTTTTTACTATATCGCAAGGTGGTCGCTAACCTTCGCTGTTAGTCACCTATATGTCACACTATATCTATAAAATTTTCCTACAACTTGCAAAGAGAATGATGTCATGCAAAACCCAAAAACACATCAAATGTTAAAAAGAAAAATATGCAAATGGGGAGTCAGAATAACCTTGGTGGTCACCCAACAGAGTAAAATTACAGCCAAGTGTTGCACTAAATTTCATAATCTATGTATTTTTTATGTGTGTGTGTAATAATCGTGCCCTAGGAGGCTCTTGTGCAAGATGCACTTGATAATGGACAATAATTAGATGTATCAATGTAGATAGATGCGTGGATGAAAAAATGAACTTCCCCTCCTACAAAGTGTATGCAGAAAATGCAGTCACTTATCCCTTGAATGAAGCTAGGTGGATCCTTTGATGATCTTAGAATGCCTTTGGATGCAACCTTTGGCGATGATAATAAATTCTTAGAGATTGGTCCTTTATTTTGGTCACATATCTTTATATTTATATGATTCCCTTATTTAAATTTTGTAATTAACCACTAAAAGGCCAACCCATAAGAAAACAAGATTCCCAAAAGATAAAAGTGGAACAAAAGGGGTGAGTAAGATACAAAGTGGCTGGGGGCACCTAGATGGGATGAGGGCGCCTAGGTGCTGGCATTTTGGCTGGGCGCTAGTGTCTAGAGCCAAGAAAGATAAAACGGTGAAGGTTAGACTGGGCATTAGGGTGTAGAATACCAGAAAAAAGACAAAAAGAAAAGAAAAAAGGACAAAGACAATAGTTAATTATTATTTTTCTCGCTCATGAATCATATGAATAGTTGTATGGGATTAGGACCTAAAAATGTACCAAAGTGCGTGATTTAGTGTCTATAATTATGTGTGGTACCCGAATCAATCAATACTGTCACCTTCTACTTATTAAGGTAACCCCTAACATGAAGGGTTTGTGGAGTGCTAATATAAGATAGAGTATGGAATGATATAATCAGCTAGGTCTCTTTAAAGTCTTCCTCTACTTTTTCCACTTTACCACTTGATGTTTCCTCATCTTCTTCCTCCTCACTGGTCCTTTCAATGTAAAAAAATTCTTCTTAGCACATTTATGACTGGTCCATATTTGCTGTCATAGTTAAAACATAACTCTTTTTATCTTTTTTCTTCAATTTGCTGAGGTTTTAGTTGAATTGGCGAAGAGTATGATGGTGAGAAGGTGTTATAGTATTTTATGTTAGTGAAAGTATGCTTTCTGTTGGAGATATTTTTTTCCTCTTCCCTATGTGCCATAATAATAGAACCAGAAACCTTAATTGGATTACGCATACACACCTCACGCTCAATGTGGTCCTTAATACCCCCAAGAAATAGGCCATTCAATTTCCCTTCCCTAATATTATCCACACACAAGGATAGGTTTTGGAATTGATGAACACAATCCTTGACTAATCCTGTTTGTCATAAATTTGCTAATTAGATGAAGTAATTCTATGACACACTAGAAGTATAGTGCAATTGCAAATATTTGATAAAAAATATCCAAGTGACGCTAAGACCATTCTTTTTCCTTTGAGCACATAACCATCAATACCAGCTGAATTGGTTAGGTTCAAGATACAAGGATGCCATGGTCACCTTTTGTTCTGATGGGATCTGATGTAGATAATAGAAATTATCCATTAGTTAATCCAATTGAGTGGATCATTTCCATAAAACTTATGCATTTATACTTTCAACATCATATTACGGATCTTCAGAGTATTTGTATTTGGATTGGGCATGTTCAAAGATCCACCCTGGTTATTTTATCCATTAATTTTACCTGAAGATCCACCTTGGTGGATATGACTATGATTGAGTTATGGGTGATTTGGAAGAAGATGACGAACCTTAAAATTTATATTGAGTTGTTGCATGAAATCATCTAATCGTTGTCCAATATTTTCTACATCTTCTTTGTTGGCCATCTTAGATTGTAGGATTCACAGATCATACTCAAGTTGGCTTACCCTATGGTTAGTCAGAGTAAACCCTAGCCTCGAGGATTCCGTAGTTACCCCTTCTGAATCCAAATCCTTAAATATTATCTCATCCTTGTCTAGAGTTTTACTCTGAGTGATGAGATTCTCTTTGCTTGTTGTGGAAGGCCCTGCCATGATTCCCCAAAATAGTAGGATTTAGGGATCAAGGTCAAAATTTAGGGTTTAGGATTTCGATAGGAATTTGGATAAATATGAACAAAATTAAAGAAGAAAATCAAAATATTTTTTTATCCTCTTTTTAAAAATGTAAATTGGAAAAATTCCACAATTTACAGTCGATAGAGAAAATTTATCAAAAACCCTTAAATTGATATAAATTTTTCAAAATAAGTCAAAATATCTTGAAATTTGGAGAGGATCTTACTTGAATGATTTCTCAATAACCTAAAAACAATTTTAGAAAAATTCGCTACCTTGGAGATATAGACAAGACTTCACAATCAAGGGTTTGATGTAGTTATGGCCGAGATCAAGCTTTGAAACCACTTGTAATGAAATTTCTTAGATAAATCTTAATATTAGCAGTAATATAACACCAAAGAACACTAAATTTTAGATAAATGATCACAATATGTAAGTAGAATAGCTTAGCCACTTCGAGGGGGGAAACCTCTAAACCATACAATAAAACTCAAGTGTTCAATATGATGATTAAATTCTCCTTACTACCACCTAATTATACCATTCCTATGTTATGGCCAACACCAAGGCCAACCTACTACACATATGAAATCATTGTAGACACCTATAATTTAGCTTGAGAAATTTAAATACATAAATTGTGCGCTAATTATACTATTTCCCGCAAATTGACGACATATCGTCAATATCACACATTTTCTTTGCTATCGTCACTAATTAATTACATTGCGTTAGTTAATTAACTCTTTTATTCAACAATGATGCCAATTAATGACCTTCCGTTAATCAACTCCCCTTTCTATCTAGATTAATTAATTATTTATAATTAATTAATACCCCTTTCTATCTAGATTAATTAATTAATTCTCTCTTATATTTAATCAATAAATCGTCATTTATTTGATTAAATCCTCTCATAACATAAATCATACTAACTATTCCTCTAAAAATCTTCTATAAGCTCGCACACCTATTAGTTAATCACTTTGGTTAATCAATAAACCCCCTTAATCCCCATGAGTCACTAGAGGACAAACTAAACTCTCCTAAAGTAAACTCAACCACTTCTAAACCATGCTTATCCATAACTAACCTAGCTTTTTTATTATCCCACATACAACAGGATGCAAAACTTATTCAAACTATTAGGTTATAAAAGGAACCCTCCTCTCACCTTTCTACTTACACCTAAATGAGCATAGAGCCTATACTATAGCCATTTTATCATCTTAGAGAATTCTTCCATTAGAGGAGATAGCTATATTCATTTCTTGCATTCATCCATCCAAGTTTTGAAGTCATATGGAGATATGTCAAATGGTCTTGTAGCCATGGATTGACAAGAATCCATTCTTGAAAACCTTGGGATTCAAGCATACAATCAACCCTTTTGATTGATAAGGATCTAAATAGGTTAATTTCATTAGGATTCAATTAGAGATAGAGGTTAATTTGTTTAGCATGTTAGTTTGATTCTTTATTTCATGTTCTAATGCAAATATGTTAATAGATTAACTTTGTTTAAGTTCTAAGCATGATGGTATATTGATCTAGTTAGCATTATATTGAAGCTATTAGGTGTTATCTTTGATTTCCTTTGCATTGTTAACTAATTCACATATACATTTGGCATGCCCGATGTGACTTAATCTATTGTCTTTTGCACTTTATTTCAATTTTTTCTAGTTATGTTTTAATTTTGGTTACTAACCCTCTTGTGTACATGTTGATCTAACTTGTTTTTCTTTTGTTTTGTTGAGTTTGCATGTGTTGAGTCTTCCTTGTAGGTATAAAGGAGGAAAAATGCTATCAAAATTGGATCTTGAAGGGAAAATTTCAATATTTCTCCATGTTTTCACGTTTAGAGCTTCATTTTTCAACATTCTACATGCTTGTTTTGTCAATTTCTTAAAAATCTTAAATTCTTGAGCATGTAGGTTAGTGTTTGATAGTGTTGAGTCTTCTATTTACATATTACTGTGGTGGGTTGCTGTCAAAATTGAATCTTGGTGAGAAAATTTTAAAATTTCTCCATGTTTTCATTTTTAGAGCTTACTTTTTCATCATTCAAATGCTAGTTTTGTCAATTTCATGAAAATATTAAGTTTTTGATCATGAATGTTAATCTTTGATAATGTTGAGTCTTCTATTCATATACTAATGTGATGGGTTGTTATCAAAATTGAATCTTGGTTGGAAAAATTTGACCTTTTTTTAGATTAAGGGACGTTGTTTTCACATTTTTTAGTACATGTTAAGTGCATACCCATGAGCATAAAAACATATGCGTAACCCATCTTCCGAAGTCCATAAATTTTTCTCCCGAACTTAAAATGACTCTGTTTTTTTTGCGTTGGAAAGGTATTGAAGTTAACTATGAAATGAAAACATAAATTAGGGATTTATACTTACATAAATTATATATTTTCCATTTATTGTAAAACTTGCCATTTTCTAACATGTCTAATGTTTTGATGAATGTTGTATTTCCATGCTTTACTTGCTTTAGACCAAAACTTGTGTATGCTCTTCTCTTGTAACTTTTGGTGATCTTGATAATAAAAAATAAATTTTATCTCTATCTTTTTAACATTTGGATTAACTTGGAAATTTTATTATTCATTTTGTTTAAGGGAATGAACCTTTTACAAAGCATTTTTTATGGTCCTTTGATTTGAAGTTTTTCCATTTCTATCTAGTTGGGATAAAGTTTGTGTATGCTCTTCTATTGCACCTTAGGGTGATCTTTAGAATCAAAAGTAACTTTAGTCTTCATTTTCTAACATTTGGTTAATTGGAATCTTCATCTTCCATTTTTAGTGTAAGGGAATGAACATTTATCAAACTTGTTGTATGGTTAATCAATTACAAATCTTTCATTTAATTTTTAGTTAGATTATTTATTGTGTATGCTCTTCTCTTGCATCCTTGGATGATCTTGAGAATCAAAAGCAACTCTTAATCCTCTTTTAAATATTGTGATTTTCTTGGAGAACTACTAACACTTGAGTGCAGGACCTAAAAACGCTTGAGTGTATGACCTAAAAATGCTTCAGTATAGGACCTAAAAATGCTTGTCAAAGAAATGAGTTTGAAACAAAATTTTCTAACTACACGTGTGTTGTAGGTTGCTAAATGGTGAATGAATAAACCACATTAAATATAAAAGATAAAAAAAATGCACTACATTCAAAACACTTGATTTGTAGGTTCAGATAAGGGTACGCCCCATCCACTTAAAACTAGAACATAACCCCTTTGGCATAAGCATTAATCTACAACAATGGGGGTGGTCCTAGGAACCCCAAATTATTGTTAGAGTAGGTATTTACCTTTATTGTATTTATCCTCACCCACTTATGTATGTGGATATTTCTTTTTATTTATTTAGATATTAAGAGATATTATATAGTTGTTAGGTATAGTTCTTTCCTTGATCTATGGTATTGACTAGTTCTTTCCTAAATCTATGGTATTGACTAGATCCTTGATGTCTAGTTCTCTTATAAATCTATGGACTTGACTAGTTCTTTCCATGATTTATGGCTTGATCTACAACCTTGATTGGTTCTTAGATTGTTATTCCTTGCCTATATAAGAAAGGCCCATTCTCATTGTATTTCATTGAGTTCCATAATAATATATGATATTGTTTCTCATTTGTTTGCAAAGGTTTATGTAAAGTTATTCTGGCGAATTGCTTTCATCTTATTGATCGTGATGTTTGATTAGCATCTATGTTCTTGGCTTGGTACGATCTGGTTATCATTCCTTTTATGATATTAAAGTAGGAGATTGCTATTGACAGGTGTCTGTAAGTTTCATTTTGTAAGAATTTTTTAAAATATTCATATATTCGATATTTGTCTATATTTTTTCTTCTGTGTGCATTTTTATGCCAATAGCTTGTTGCTTTTTGCACGCCCAAGCAATTGGAGAAGAACCAAGATAGAAAAGATAGCCAGAAGTGGAACGCCTGTGATCAATAGAACCTGCCCAATTTGAATCTGTATACCCAACCAACTAAGTAGAGCCCCTAGTGTAGTGTAGGACAAAGTGGGAAGTTCCATACAAATAGTGCAAAATCCTTTTAGCAGCCGGCCAATGACTATTATGAGGATAATGTGCAAACACTTGATTTGTAGGTTCAGATAAGGGTACGCCCCATCTGCTTAAAACTATAACATAACCCCTTTGGTATAAGCATTAAGCTACAACAATGGGGGTGGTCTTAGGAACCCCAAATTATTCCACGCAAGAGGGAACCTTGTGGACAAAACGGGAAGTGCTCCGCACACCTAATTGACTGGTATACACATGAGATTTAACATTAAAGTTATCTGTATCGTGACCCCATTGAGTGTACACGATGGAGACATTTATTACCCATTGTGCTTGAAGGGGGTAAAGTAAAGTTAGGATAATCCTTGAGAAACCTTGACAAACCTAAGCTCGCTCTTAGATAACTTTTGACACCTAGTTGAGTGAACCACCTAGGAAGCTATCCATTCTACCAGGAGCTCAACTTTGATGATTTCAAAACCAATTTGAGTTGAGAGTCCATTATTCATCACAAATATTTTATGTGAAGCGTTACTTTTGAAAATTAATTTTTCAATCATCCTTAAGGTGAGGTGAAACTTTGTGGAAGTACATGCCAACTAATTTATCACCCACTAATTGTTCTACTTCATTCATTTTCTTTTGACAATTTGTTGATTAGAAGAAGAGTGGACTACTTATCTTGTGTTGCTAATTGATTGTATTGCACAACATTTGTGTCTATTTACGCTCATCCATGTTTGAAAAAAAATAAGTTGTTAAACGTCTAAAGTGTGTGGATACGTTTTCATATCATTGGTATCATTTTTGCATCTTGATACATAAGTCAAGATCGTAACATTGTTAGTTAGGCTTGATTCACCACCTTGATTATCCCTTTGAACTGTTATTTTGTTTATATTATGTTTTGCTACAATTTCGGTATTTACCCATCTTGTTTCTCGTAAACTTGGCCTAAATATCTATATTGTGATGTTATATAGTGACATTACGCTATACACACTCTTAAAAATTCCTTGGTATACTCTATCCCTATTTTGATTTCAATTACTACCTCGATTTTTAAAAGTGTTGAGTGTTACCATTTGTGCGTGTTATATCAATATCATCTTGATATTAATACCTTAATTTTTCACAAAGTTTGGTTAACATATCTTGGTGGTATTGTTGTGTCATTCACAATCATAACTGCCACTTTTTTGGATATAGGTCTTGATTGGATTCAAGATCACTTTTAGTATACTTTGTTTGGGGATCACATTAACTTCTTGTTATTACTTACGCCTTGTTCATTTCTTTGAACTTGACATAAATGGTGACATTTTGTTAATCATCTTGAAACACCAACTACCATTTGGAAATAGACTTAGGAAGTACATCATTTGATTGATTGGTCTAGGAACTAAACATTATGTGATTATATCTTGTTTGTCACTATTGAATTATTCATTTAGAGACAATCACTTTGTCACATTGATCCTTTGACATTCATTATACTTTGAAACTATTGACATTCTTTAACATTTGTAGACTCTCACTTAGGTTTTATTAATACCTCTTGAACAAAATTTAAAACACCTTAGTGAAGATCTCAAATACATCATGGCCCCTAAAACAAGATTGGGAGCTAGAAAACAAGTAATTAAAACAAAAGAACAAACATGAGAAACATCCACCAAATAAGGGTCAAATCCCTTTATTGGTCATAACTTGAGACCTCTTTTCTCTGTAGAAAAAGAAACAGAAGAAATGATAGATCATAGTGGCAATGAAATAGGATCACCACATGCAGAGTTTGATTTTGACCCCACCCTATTATATGAATTCCTTTTCATAAACAAATATCGGGTGCTAGCAAGAGTAGTGGAATTAGGAGCTAGGATTCCTATAGAACATGAGACAATTCCACCTACAAATGAAGACCAATGAGGAAGAACAACCTCTCATCAACATGGAATACATCCTAACACATGGACATGCTTCCACATCCAATGTAGGAAATAAAAACATGGTGGGTTATAAAATTCCATTCATCAAGATACCACGTAGAGTTAGAATAGAACATGGAAACATGGAACAACCCCCACATGATGAAGATGAAGAAGAACCTAATGAAGAAGAATTCACTATTCAACAAAAAATCCAAAACCTTAATCTGACAATTAACCTTACTGACATCTCATGTATAGAAGGAAACAAACAAAAATGTACATAAGGAGAAGCCTAAGGTCAAAAGTAGTTAACTTCACATAGAAAACCAAGAAGGAGAAACATCAAATAACAATCATGTATACATGCCACCTTCTCCTACGAAGGACTAAATTATTTCACAGGAACTACAATCCATGAAAGCAACACTTGTAAGCTTTCAAGAAAATAGTGGAGGACATAGTAAGAGATATCAATATGAAGAACTATGTCCCCATCCATTTGAAAAAACTATGTTTCTTCAACCTTTTCCCAAGAAATTTGACATGCCAAAGTTTGAAAAATATAGAGGGAAAGGAAACCCACGCGATCATGTGAAATATTTCTACATGGCATGCCAAGAAGTGGCATATAGTGATAATTACCTCCTACGGCTATTTCTAAAAATCCTGGGAGGCCAAGCCTTAGAATGGTTTACTCGCATACCTCGTGGATCCATATTCACAAGGCCTGAATTGGTAGAGAGGTTCATGTTCGACATTTCTCATAAAACATGGAAATTGACATAACTATGGAAAAATTGTGTAATACTAAACAACATCCTAAAGAAACATTTGTGAGCTTATTAAAAAGATGTCGGGGGATAGACCAGCGATTTCCCTTGCGCATTTATCTGAAAAATAGCCTTGTGAGCATATTTGTACCCAATATAAATCTGGACATTGCTTTTCCTTTACAAACTGTATTGTGTCCATACATTTGAAGAGGTTATTGAAAATGGTATAAAAATATAGATCAAGGCCCTCATACTAAAAGGGAACAATCAAATCATCTTCCATGAGTTAAATACAATAATTATAAACCAGTAGAACCAATTCCAAATATCCTATCAAGAAAAACAAGAACGTATCTGGGACTGATACGGGATCACAAATTGACTGAACGTCGGTTACAATGTATTTTAGCAAGTGGGTACAACCTTTTAAACTGATCAAAGGCCCTTTTTAACCACCACAACTAAACACTTAGGGTGATACCTTCGAGGCTTAGTCTTAACGAGTGGATTTTTTTGCAATCTTGAAACATGTTAGATGTGACTCCATATGGTGAATATTATTCAAAAACGCAGTGCCTTTGATGACAATGCTCCTAAATCATCATAGTAATATCTAGAGCACGAATATTGTGATTTTCAATCGTCTAGAATGGGAAACAAGACAGACAGGTGCCTAAGTACATTGTCACTACATCCAATAGTCTTGCAATCGGAAAACAGAGAGGGATCTGCTAAGGATTGATAGATCCCATATTGGTCTAGAAAAGTCAATACGGTGAATGAAAAGATGGGAATATTAAAAGAACCATTCCCTATATGGCATGTTAAGTCCTATCCCATCTGAGAAGAATTCAAATCTGGGAGAGTCATCAAAGATTGCAAATCTGGCATGACTATCTATATACCAAAAGTGAAAACAATGCATTAACGACTCACTAGTATTGGGAAGTGTGATTATACCTAAGACTTCTTTACGGATAATGTGAAATACACATTATGTTCAAGGGATAAATATTATGTTGTGGTAACAAGGCTGTAGATCATATCCATGATACTGATAGAACCTCCTTTGATCTACCCCTGTTAGGATGGTCAATATACCATTATCAACTAAAGCAACTTGAGAAGACATCTGCTAAGATTTCAATCTTAGATCTTCTTAACATATCAAACGTACACAAAGATCATCCTATTTACAGACAACTCTATGGAGGTCAGAAGTTAGCAGATGTGAAAGTAATACCCTTCACATGTTACAAGATGCGGTGGAAAATATTGCACCATATGGTGAATATATTCAGGAGAGGTGTTAACCATGAAGAAAATCGCTAATGAAGATCACACACAGTGAATCTTCCCATGTGCATATAGAGGTATTTTTTACCTGCCGGAAGGCATAAAACGGAGATACTCATAGTGGGAAATGGGTCGGGATTGAATAAGAGTGTTCGGACCTGTGAAAATAATCAAATGAGTTATGACACATATTGAGGAATTTATCTAGAGTCCCATAGGATCATTACCATAGTCACACGCTTAGCGATATATGCGCAAGCAAGCACATTAGATGAGAAAAATCACATTGCCAATGAAAATAGGACCAATTTTTCAGCACACGATACTTCATGTCTTAGATTTGAAACTTCCTTATACTATGCTTCTTAATCTGCCCATGGATTCATGCCATACATAGACATACCATCCAGTATTCTAGTATCAATGAATCAAGTTGATAAACATGAAGAGACACACTATTGTAACCTCATTTAGAAGAGATCCAAAACTCTTTGAAATATGACTAGACCAGAGCTCTTACAACTTTACACATATGGGTAAATAAACATGTCAGAGACCATTGATATAGTTGTTACCTTTGACAATCAGAAGCTATGGAATTACAGGTAGATTTTACTATATCCCTAAGTTCTTCGCTAACCTTCATTGTTAGGCTTCTACATCTACCTCTCGCACTTTGATTTACAAGAGATGAAAATTCTAGAACTATGGTTATGGAGAATATAATGTCCATGTAGGATCTCCTAGTTTTAGACACTATCAAATGTTATCACGAAATAACAAGAGGAAGGCCCAACTGGGGATTTCAGAGTGGCCCTGAGAGATGAACTAACTATTGAGTAAAATTACTAGCTTAGGGGATTAATTGCAGAAGAGGAATTGTTAGAATCCAAATACAACTTATGTGTGTCCTGCGAAGACACTCGTGCCCTAGGAGGCTCTATGTACAAAATCCACTTGAATAGTAGAAGTCTAGCTAAATGATGTATTCTATGTAGTTATCAAGGCCTAGGATGTGGAAAATATGAGAAAGGACCAAGGGAGCCAGTCCCACTTCTCTGACAGTGTATGCAAAATAATGTAGTCGCTTATGGTATTGGATTTTTAGACATAGGTGAGGCCCACCCCAATGATCTTAAAATGTTACCTATTATGAGTGCAAACTTTGGATAGATCTGATTATTTAAACAGTGACTTACAGATTCCCACTGTAGCCAATATGAGGATCTTGCCTCCACGATACCTATTCATGGATATTATATGATTCCCTTACCTTGAACCCTCAAATGAACCACTAAAAGGCCATCCCATTAGTCTACAAGATTCCCTTAAGATGATTGTGGACCAACAATGGGCAAATAAGTTACTAAGCGGTCGGGGGCACTCTTGGAGAATGATGATGGAACCTAGGCACTAGAATTTTGGCATGGGAACTAGTGAGATAAAACTCAAGATTAGAGACCATAACAGTAAAGTTTTCTACATTGGCAGTAGGGTACCTACACATATTTCAGAAAGAAATTTGAGCTTCATGGTCAAAAAAACTTAAAGAAAAAGTGACGGCAAAAGTTCCAATGAAAAATACTTGGAAAAACCAAAAGTCCAAGTCACACAGTGAAAACCTATGAATGAGGTGTATGTGCTAACAAACAAGTACAAAATCCAACGCAGAAGAAAAGTGACCATGCCATTTAGGGTAAAAAACTCATGTGAGACACCCTTGGAAGATCAGATCTCATACCTGTCCTCCTTCAATACTATCATGTGGAGGTATATGCCTAACATGAATGGTTGGTAGAAGAAACCATTGATGCTAAATATTGGAATGGAAAATGAGCCAAAGATAGTCAAGCTGGGAGCTTCTTTCTCAATACAAGAAGATAGCAGATCATTACGACCTTGCTTCTTAGATGAATTTTCAGATATATTTTCATGGTCTTATAAAGATATATCATGCTTAGGATCCAACATTGGCAAATGAGTCCGCTACGCTAGTAGATACAAATCCCATCATACAAAAGCTTAAAAAAATGCATCCATGGGTGGATGCTTCAGGATGGTTAGTATAAGAGTCCTAGAGAATATTTTTAGCAATATGGTTGCATTAGACCTATTGACTTCTTATAATGGATATCTTAATGTATTTCCAATGTAAACAAAGAAATTGTATATCCAAAATCTCCACCTCTCAGGAGTGCTAATGGAATTGATAACATGTACCAAATTCTTCAAGTCCCGAGGTAAGTAGAACTGATTGCACCAGGCCCAAAATCATATCATTTGGGGTCCACTTTGGAAATCCCCAATGAAGATCACAGCACATAATCTTCCCTTATATATAGAGGTATTTGTTACCTGACCAAAAGATAAAATAGGTGCTTGTGGATAATAGGTCGGATTGAATATATGTACCTTGAAAATAATCAAATAGTTGGGACATACAGAGGAAGATCTAGAGTCCCGTATCATTACCATAACCGGTTATGATAATGCAGGAGTGGGAATCAGCTGGAAAAATCACATTGCCGATGGAAGTAGGACCAAATTATCACCACAATAAGTATCACGTCTTAGATTTGGAACTTCCTTATAATATGCTTCTTGGTCCAGATGGATTCATGCCATGCAATCCATACCATCAATTCATCAATGCATCAAGTTAAAACGTGAAGCACACACTGTTACCATTTAAGGAGATCTATAAATCTTCGCAATGTAGAGCTCTCAAAATATTTGCACGTAGGGGAACATATATATGTCCTTATGCGGATATAGTTATTCCCCTTCAATCAAAACATATGGAATCATAGGTAGATTTAGACCCCCTAAGTTATTGTGCTCATGAGGCTTCTATATATACCTCTCCCTTTGATTCATGGGAGATGAAAATTATGGAATATGGTTGTGGAGAATACAATGTGCAACAAGCTCTCCTAGTTTTAGACCTATCTTTATCACCAAAAACAAGAGGAAATCCCAACTATCATTTCAAGTGGCCTAGAGATGAACAAACTATTGGGAAATTCCTACCTGGGGATTACTTGCAGAAGAGAAATTGTTGGACCCACCTACAACTTGGGTCCTGAAAGACACTCAGCCTACCTTCTACAAAATCCCTGAATATGAGAAGTCTAAACGAATGATGTATTCTATGGGCTACAAAGGCCTAGGATGTGGAAAATATGAGCAAAGGACCAAGGGAGATAGTCCCACTTCCACATTTCAAAATAGAGTGCTATGGTATTTCATTCATCCATATGGGGCCCACCCCAATGATTAAGATGCTACCTGTTCTGAGTGTGAGATAGCTCTTATTATTTAGACAAAGACACAGATTCCCACTGTAGCCAATATGAGGAGCTTTTTCCTCCATGAACCTATTCATGGATACCGGTGTCCTTACCTTAACCCCCACTGAACCTAAAATTGACCTTGTCTACCCTTCCCTTGTCGATTGGGACTAACAACGTCATGTTCCATTGGACCTCTTTGAGAATGATGAGGCCATTGCAGAATTCATGGGCATATGAGATACAATTCTAATTGGAGACCATAAGAAAGGTTTCTACATTGACTTCAATACCTGCTGCATATTTCAGAGAGGAAGCTGAGCTTCATGGTCAGTAAAAACTTAAGAAAAAGTGAGGGAAAAATTTCCAACGAAAATCCTTAGGCAAAAATTAAAATTCCAAGTCACACGAGTGAAAACCTCTTTGAGGCACGTTGGATGAAAAACAAGTAAAAAAATCAATAGACAAGAAAAGTGACCATGAAAACGGTGAAAATCTTGTAGAGATGCCCTTGGAAGAAGATCTCAACCTTCCTCCTAATCCTACACGTATGGAGGATATGTCAAAAAAGATGGTAAAGAAACCATTGACATAAAAATTAGAACATAAAAAGACCCAAAGATAGTCAAGTTGGGAGCTTCGCTCTCAGTACAAGAACAAAAGACATTCACCTTGCTTCTAAGAGAATTTACAATATATTTGCATGGTCTTATAAATATATGTCAGGCTTGGATCCAACTTTGGTAGTGCACAACTTAGTTTTGCATGTAGACGCAAAATACCCATCAAACAGAAGATAAGAAAAATGCATCCACGAGTGGCTCTTTTGGTTAAAGAAGAGTTAGAAATATTGCTAGTAGCAGTGTTCATTAGACCTATTGACTACTGAGAATGGATATTGAATGTAGTTTCAGTATAAAAGAAACCTGTAGGCATCAAAATTTGTATAGATTTTAGAGACATCAACAAGGAATGTCCAAAAGATGATTTCCCCTTGCCCAATATTGACATGATTGTCGAATTGTGGGCTATGAAATTCCTTCTCTTATGGATGACTTTTCTAGATATAATCAGATCAAGATAGCGGAAGAAGATCAACACAAGAAAACCTTCACAACCCCTTGGGGACATTCTGCTATTAGGTAATGGCCTTCGGCCTCAAAAATGTTGGTACAACCTATCAAAGGGCGATGATAGTGATATTCCATGATATGATCCATGACATCATGGAGGACTATGTAGATGATATCCTAGGGAAGTCCAAGACAAGAGAATACCACCCTAAAGTTTTGTAGCATATCTTCAAATGCCTGCGGGAATATAAGGTTAGGTTGAATCCAAAGAAATGTGTGTTTGGAGTATTATCAGGGAAGCTTGCTAGGCTTCATTTTATCAAGGAGAGGGATTGAGGTGGACCCATCCAAAGTCACTACCATTACTAAAATGCCTCCTCCCAAGAATATCAAACAACTACGCAGCCTACAAGGAAAAATACAAGCCATTCACCACTTCATTTTGTAGCTTGCTGATAAGTTTCATTCCTTTACTCATATACTTAAGAAGGATGTTGATTTCATTTGGGGACTAGAGCAATAACAAGCCTTCACCTTGCTTAAACAATACTTGGCCAATCCAACTGTCCTCATGCCTCCAACCCCTGGTGAGCCACTTTTGTTATACATATCTGCTACCCAATTTTCTATTGGTGCTTTGCTTGCACAATATGACCTGAGCCAAAAAGAGAAATCCATGTACTACCTTAGTCGTACCTTGATTTCCTATGAGCTCAACTATCCACAAATTGAAAAATCTTATCTGGCTGTCATTTTTACCTTTCAAAAACTTTGCCATTACCTATTGAATAATAAAACCAAGCTTATATCTAAAGTTGACCCAATCAAGTACCTATTGTCAAATCCCACCCTTACAGGTAGAATGGATAATTGGATCATTCTGCTTAGTGAATTTGACATTGAATACATACACCATAATTCAGTTAAAGGACAAGTACTTGTCCAACCAATTAGTATAAGCACCCTTACCTGGAGCAGAACCTATAAGTCTGGAGCTTCCAGATGCATCACTGATGTATATTGAGGAATCTGTCATGTGGCAGGTCCACTTTGACAGATCGTTCACTTTCCATGGTTTAGGGGCAGGTGTAGTACTAATCACTCCTTCAGGAGATCCTATCCCACAAGCTTTCCATCTTGGCTTTCCTTGCACAAACAACATAGAAGAATATGAAGCACTCATCATTGGGATGAAGCTGGCAATGAAATGGAATATCAACCATGTCAAGGTCATTGGTGACTCACAATTGATTATCAAACAAGTCAACAATGAGTACAAGGTCAATGGATGAAAAGGTCATCCCATACAAGAAATTGGTGGAAACTCTGAAAGAATACTTTGTGCACATCACCTTTGAACAAATTCCAAGAGCACAAAACAGAGATGTAGATGCAATGGAAACAATAGGTTCTATGCTATGCAGATCCCACCAGAAAGTAATGATATGCCATTATTTGTTGATAATATACGTCAGCATGTACGTATGACATGCCAAAATCCTAGTTTGGCATGTGAAGTTTTTGGTCCCTACTCCCTCGTGGTATGCACCTATCTATGACTATCTTAAAAGTGGTACCTTTCGTACTGACATTTCCCAATCCAAAAAACAAATCCTTATCCACCAAATATTCCGTTACACCCTCCTAGGAGGTACACTCTATTATGGAGGCTATGATGGGAATCTATTGCGTTGTCTAGATGTAGCATATTCAGTCCAAGTGATCAAGGAGGTGCATGAAGGTGTGTGTGGTGCCCATATGAACTAAATGGTCCTAGAAAATAAATTGTTATTGGTAGGATACTACTAGCCTACTATGGAGAAAGATTATTACAACCATGTGAGGAAATGTGTTCTATGTCAGAAGTATGGAAATTTCATCCATGCACCATCATAACCTTTACAACTAATAACAACACCATGGCCATTTTCCAAATGGGGACTGGATTTAATAGGGAAGCTCACCCCTACCTCATTTGATGGTCATACCCACATCATCACGGACCATAAATATTTCACTAAGTGGGTGGAGGCCATTCCATTAACCTACATTACAGGTGCTCAGATATCAAAGTTTATCATGAATCACCTCATTTTTTGGTATGGCATCCATGCTTCCATTGTTACCGATAACAAGAAATCATTCAAGAACAAGACAATGAAATATTTTTGTTCATCAATTTCAAATAAGATTAAAGTGGTCCACTCCATATTACCCTCAAGGTAATGGGAAATCTGAAGCCACTAACAAAACACTAGTTCAGATCATGGAAAATATGGTGAGTAAGATAGGTCCTAACTGGTATTTGAAAATTCACCTAGCCCTCTGGGCTTATAGGACCTCCATTCACACTCATACTGGTGCAACACCCTACTCCCTAGTGTTTGGAATAGAATCTATCATCCCATTGGAAATAGAGATTCCTTCCCTAAGGATATCTCTTAGGGATTATCTGGACAAAGATGAGGATTACAGAGTGGCCAGGATGGTAGAATTGGAACTCCTAGATGAAAAGTGCATCCGTGCCCTTAACCATCTCAAGGTTATATCAAAATAGATTCTCTCAGAACTACAACAAAAGGATCATACCTCATCAATTTTAGGTCGGAGATTTGGTCATGAAAGAGAATCAGTTCAACACAAGGGAAGAAAGAGAGAAGAAAGGTAAGTTCGAACCACACTGGTTAGGACCTTACATCATTATGGAAAAATATGGAACATGAGCATAAAAAATTTCTCATCCCAATGGAGATGAGCTCCATGAGCCAATATACATTCCATGCACCTTAAGCGGTTCTATGCTTAAACATGGCACAAAAAAAAAAACAAACAAAAAGTAAAAAAAGGATCAAAATACAAAAAAAGTCAAAAAAGAGAAAAATAAAAAGAGAAATCAGGTCATCCATATGTGAAAACCATGCAATTGTGGTGCTTTGGATAGATCCCTTGGTGAAAACCAGCTTCTGAAACCTTGGGAGGACTCGTTGTTCATAAGCATCTACTTTCTAGGGGGTACTTTTACTTAGCCTGAGGCTAGTTCTGATCTGGAATCCAAGATTCCCTGTGAGCCTATCCTGTCAAGCCTTGATCTGGTTGTTTCTCCTCTTGTAAATCGGTGAAGGTATTTCCTTTGTATATTACCCATCTAACATTGGGGGCACCTTCACACTTTCACCTTCCTATTTATAAATACATGGCACATGCCCTTGTATATTCTCCATCTAACACTGGGGGCATCCACGTTTCTCAGTTTCCTACACATAGCTTCAGAAAACCTTAGAAAATCACAAAAAACATTCAAATATGTTTAAAAACAAAAAAAAATTCAAAAGACTTGAAAATACTTGAAAAATGTAAACAATAGAAAAATAGAAAACACAAAAACAATACAAAATTGTTTCATAAAATTCCCACAAACGAAAAATTCACACTAAAAACAATGTTACAAAAACATAGCTTTAGTTTACTTGTTTTTTTCTTGTTTCTTGCTTTATTTGTTAGTTTGTGTACATTGATTTCTTGTATAGTTTCTACTTACTTGTACATTTGTATTGTTTTTCGTTTAAACATACTTTGTTAGATTCATCTTTTCTTGCTTAGATTAGATTCATTCTTACTTGTACATATGAAGTGTGTTTTTGCATGCTTGTAAATAATTGTACATAATTGTGTTAATACATGTTGTTTAGCAATGTATATTTGATAGGTTTGTTAACATTTTCTTGTGTTTTCTTGTCACATGTACATAGTTCTGTTATCACATCATCATATCACCATATATATCATCACATCTAGCATCATATATAAATAAAAATGCTAAGTGCACATAATACATGTATGCTAATCTAATAATCACATATCATATCATCAAATGGGGGCAAGAGGGATGGAAAATATCAAAATATATCCCCCCCGCACCAATAACATCATATCATCATGTCCAGTAATCTAAAACATCACATATACAATATAATTGATATCATCTACAGATCTATCATAAAAATCAAACACATGTGATACGTCATCAATATCCATCATGGTACATATATAAGAAATAAAATTAGACAACATCATGATCCAATCCTTATCCATAACCATAGTAATCATCATGAATCATATAAATATGTGACATGTCTAAATGTTAATTAATTCTCAGTAAATATGAAATTAAATGCATAAAAGACTAGGAAGGGTTGGGGTACTCACGAATGTTCCATCATTGTAGTTCCAGATGTACTCTCAAATGGTGTCAATGTGTCTATGGAGATTCTGCACCCTAGCCATCTCGCTCGTTGCTTGCGGTAACTCACGGTAAAAATTTGGTAGGGTTTGGTAGAAAATGTATTGATCATGATGATTTACCCCTCTCGGGAGGGGTATATTTGGCTATCTTAACCCATTGTGATGCCCTAGGGGCATGTTTTGACCACCATGAAAACTCTAACACTTCTTCTATCCACCGTAATGATTTTTATTATTAAATAATCATTTTTAACTCCTTTTTGCCATGTTGGGGCATGTTTTTACTACTTGGTGCATGTTTCTTCTCCCTATGGAAATTTTCTTTCTTTCAGGTGATCTCCTATTTTCTCATTTCTTCTATTTAATCAAAAATCCCTAAAAATTACAAAAATAATTTTTTTTTCAAAAAACATAGAAAAATACAAACACATAAAATTTCAAAAATTCTTAAAAATCCTAAAAATTGTAAAATTTACAAAAATAGGCAAACAACCCATAATAGACTGAAACTCATGTCTTGCACATGGTATTCATTCCATATCTTGCTAGAATTTTCACATGTTCAAAAATCAAATAACTTGCGGATCATCAAATTTACAACCAGTTACAAAGCTATCATGTTTGCTTCGTTTGTACTCTGGGGCACATCTAATTACCTGATATTGTTTCATTACACACAATGCTTTATCATTACACCCAACATCCTTTATCATTTTCCCTTGCATGTATCCTTGCTAGGGGCAGCATTTTTCACCCTTTTCGTCAATAACAAATATTTGGGGATCTTCAACATGATAAAAAAACACTTATATAACAGTCTTGACCATTATTTGTTTGAGTATGTGTGTTTGTACCTATTTCCCTGTTAAATGAGATTGTTTCCTTCTCATATTGCATTGATTTTTGTATGTTTCATTGAGTTGGTGTTTTTAACAATGGAAAATTGTTTGTAGTATGGTTTTTAATGTCATTCTACTTTTGTCGTATGCTTATATGTTTAATAAGGACTAATGACATAGATCTTTGGCAATATGATGACTCTAAAGTTGTTTCAATACACTTTATGAAATCTTTATCTTTTCTTTCCATCTTCATTCTTCTTCTACATCATTATCCTATCAATACTATTCTTCTGATTCACCTGGGGCATCTTGCCCCTACCCATTCTTCTATCCATTTCTCTAACCTTTTTTGATCTTCGATCGCCTTCTTTCATCACCCCATCAACACTTAAGGGGACATCTCTCACTTCTACTAAGTTTTCTTCTACCCCTTCAAATTTTTATCTGTCTATTATCTTTGAAGTGGTGTCACTTACACCACCCCAAAGAGGGAAAAATATAGACACCTATAATTTATCTCGAGCAATTTAAATACTCAAATTGCACTAATTATACCCTTTCTAGCAATTTGATGACACATCATCAATATCACACATTTTCTCTACTATCGTCGTTAATTAACTCTTCTATCCCACAACGACGCCAATTAACAACCTTCCATTAATCATCTCCCCTTTCTATCTAGATTCATTAATTATTTATAATTAATTAATTATTAATCTCCCCTTTCTATCTAGATTAGTTAATTATTTCTATTAATTAATACCCCTTTATATATATATTAATTAATTATTCTTAATTAATTAATTCTCTCTTGTATTTAATAAATAAATCATCATTTATATTTAAAATCCTCTCATAACATAAATCATACTAACTATTCCTCTAAAAAGCTTCTGTAAGCTTACACACCTATTTATTAATCATTTTGGTTAATTAATAAACCCCCTCAATCCCCATGAGTAATGTCAACACCAATCCGACACTGATAATATTTCACCGGGAACTCCTCGTGCTATGATTATTTCAGTAATGCACAACTTTTAGTTTGGTGGTAGTAATATGGAAACACAACAACAAACATAACACAAGAATACAACAAACTATGACATAAAAGAATGATGACAAATCTGAAATACAACTGTAAAATATATTATTAACATGAAATTGTTATAATCTCACCCATGAATTACTCCAAGTGTTAGCAACTCCACTTGTTTTCCAACAATAGTTATGGGAGAAACTTCACAAGTACTCATTTTGATGGATTCCTTAACACACCTTCACAATGAATCCTTTATTCATAAAATAATTATGACAACTTTATTCCATGATAAATGAGAGGGGGTGGCCTTTCTATTTATAGAAATTCAGGCTTATCCACCATATATCTAGGAAATCTCTTCCGACTAATCATATTCTAAGCCTAAACTCTTACCTTTACATGTAGGCTTATATTTTAAGATAAAATATACCTTATCATCTCACATGGGTTCCACCTTTAGAGATAGTACACAAATTTAATATACAAAATATTTATGACATCACTCCTTGTCATTATTATAAATATAATATTTCTAATTCTAAATCATGTAGATCCTACTTATCTATTTACCCTAACTTTGACATTTTAACATTATCGAGACCACTTACGACAAATATTTACCATTTACCACAACATTCCTATTGTACTTTGACTGTTACCGTACTATACTTTATTGGCGGCGTCGTACTGACAGCCATATTATCCTCTATCAGACGCTATAAATAATTATACTTAAGAACACCCTATTCCTAATATATACATTAAGGAAATAGAAATCATGGAGGAAAATTTTAGTGTCGACATCTTCCCCCTCCCTAGATTCTAATGCATCCATGGAGTAGACTATTATGGACAGTCTGAAGCTGGTGCTTGGAAAATCTTTAACTTGTCATGGTTGACCCATTTCGTAATGGAAGTACCATCCAATTACTCTAGTCGATATCTAACATTTTCATGCACAACTACTATTTTGTAGGGCCCCATCCATTTGGGAAGAAGTTTTCTATGCCTCCTCTTTTTGTATTGGGAATCATTTACTACGACCAAGTCATTCACCTGAAATGGAGACTAAAGGATCTTTTGATCAATGTACTCCTTCTACTTCATTTTCTTCTTATAGCTTGTATCCTTTGCTATTTCCCTCATTTCCTCTAGCAAATGAAAATGTACCATCCTTTCCTTTACCGAATCACTTTCATCCATCATTTCATTTTTTCATAACTCGTATAGTAGGAATATCAAATTCAATAAGTAGAATTGGATCAATTCCATAAGCCAACTAAAATGCAGAGTATCCTGTTGCTAACTTTGATGTTGCCCTTTATGCCCACAATGTTGAATGAATCCTTTTATCTCACTTATGTACTTGTAAAGTTGCATCTTTTGCTAGGATTTGACATAATACATAATTTGTTCACTCCACTTGTCCATTTATGTTTTTCTTGTAATTTTTTACCTTCCCGTGCTTAATAGAAAACTTGTTTACCAGGGTTTCTTCTAACTCATTAATGAAGTGGCTTCCTTGATCTGTTACAATTTCTAATGGACAACCAAATTTGGTGATAATGTGTTCATACATGAACCTTGCCACTTCATCCATGGAAGTTGTTTTCAAGGACCTAGCTTCAACCCACTTGGTTAAATAATCTATGACAACTATAATATACTTATTTTGGTGTGGGGTAGTTGGAAGTGGACCTACAATATCTATCCCCACTTTTGAAAGGGACCAAGTGGAAGAATATGTCATAATGGAGCTGATGAAGTCTTACAATTTCCATGTGTTTGACAAATATCACGTCTTACAATAATTATAACAATCTTTAAAAAGAGTGGGCTAGTGATAACCTGTATCCAATATCCTTCTTGTTGTAAGTTGTTTAGAGAAGTTTCCTCAACATGTACCATTGTGAAATTATTCTATTATCTCCTTCCCTTGATCACAACCAACTGCCCTCTTGTACTATCCATCAGGCCCTATCCAAAATAATACCCCATGCAAAATAGAATATGGACAGTTGGCTTGAGTAATATTCCTCTTAGTTTTTACATTGGCACCATTAGGAAACTTGAAATCATTCAGCTAATTCTAAATATCTATGTATTCATTAGGGATTGTGTCAAAGAACAACAATGCTGTATTTGGGAAATCATCATCACAAGATGAACCTAAACCATCATAGGCTCAAGAGAGTACATCTGCATTGACATGTTTCTTTCCTGGCTTATATATAATATCAAATTCAAATTATTGTATCAAAATTATCCATATTTCTATCCTTTAGGATGGGTTAGGCTTATTTAAAATATATTTTAGAGCCTGATGATCTGTTATAACTATAAATTTTTGCCCTAGTAAGTAATTTCTAAACTTATTTACAACAAAAATCATAGCTAGAGCCTCTTTTTCAGTTACAATATAATTTACCTCAACACTGCTCATTTGTCTGTTCCCAAAGGAAACTGGATGATCATTCCAATTTTCATCATTTTGGCTTAGAGTACTCCCTAGTTCTATATCTGAAGCATTAGTATACATAATGAATGACTTACTCTAGTATAGATTCTTTAAACCATGCAAAGACACCAAAGTTTCCCTTATTTGTTCAAAAGCTTCATACGCCTTCTTTCCTAGTTCATAAGTAACATCCTTCTTCAAGAACTGGGTTAGTGGTTGTGAAATCTTTGAGAAATTCTTGATGAACCTTCTATAATAACCCACATGGCCTAAAAATGATCTCAAATTACTTATATTCAAAGGAAATGGCAACTCTTTGATTTTTGAAACTTTATCAGGATCAGTACTAATACCATCTCTGGATACAACATGCCCTAACAAGATGAATTTTAAACATACAAAGACACACTTTGTAGGGTTTAGTGATGCTAGTGCTTCATCTAACCTTTGAAATTTTATTTCCATCTAGTGCAGGTGGTTCAATTTTCTTCCATAGATGTAAAAAAAATCCAGGAATACTCTCATGAAGCTTCCAATGTAGGGTTCAAACACCATATTCATCAAGTGTTGGAATGTTGTTGGAGCATTACACAACCCAAATGACATAAATCTATAAGCAAACGTTCCTCAAGGAGTGGTGAACGTAGTATTACAACTGATATTTCTACACTATATGAAATTGGTTGTATTCGTTATAACCATCTACAAAACTATAGCACTCCTGACCATCTAATTCATCCAAGATCTGATCTAAAAATGGAAGAGGGTAATATTCTTTCTTTGTTTCCTTGTTGAGCTTCCTGCAATAGAAATAAATGCTTAACTTCCCATTCTTTTTTATTGATATTGTTAGGATAAAATATTATTATCCTAATTAATTATGCATAGTATAATTATTTAATTATTTTTATTAATTAAATAATAATGGTTATTAATTAAACCATATTTCGTTATGTATTGTTATATGGTTCATAAACCATATTTGTATTTCATAGATGTTGTTATATTGTTTTGAACAATATATTTGTTTGTATTTAATTGTTGCTTCTCGAATGTTATTGGAAGCTTGTGTATTTTAGAACTCGGTTTCACCTGTGCAACTTAATCTTCTGTTTGTATTTGGCTATGCAATATCTATAAATATTGCAGCCCATTCTCTATAGTTTTTTGGTTGATTGAGATTAATAAAACTAATCAGGTTTCCACCCGTATTTCTCAATCTAGGATTTGGTTTCAGAGCAGGTTGAAGGATATTGGAGGATTACAGCAGAATTTGAGGAGCATTAGAGAAGAACTTGTGTAAGAAAAAAAGAGTCAGACCGTTGCCTCCTTGCAACTTCCCAGCCCCATCCCTTGCAATCTACCACCATCAAATTCCTCAAAACCGCCACCAAATTCCTCAAAAATCCACCTTTATGTCATTGCAATTAAGGTTGAACGCGGATAAAATTCACCAAGGAAGAGATTACAAAACTTACAAAGGAAGGAAAAAAAATGATCTAAGGCGCCATACACAGTCAAAACCGCCTTTATTC
Source organism: Taxus chinensis (assembly GCA_019776745.2). Classification (NCBI taxonomy): domain Eukaryota; kingdom Viridiplantae; phylum Streptophyta; class Pinopsida; order Cupressales; family Taxaceae; genus Taxus; species Taxus chinensis. The sequence continues at coordinate 654,997,785 of CM034155.1, read as the reverse complement.
TCGCCAAAACCACCTGTCATTTTTTCTCTTTGCTGGAATTTTTACTCAAAACCAGCTTTCCAAAACCGTGGTTTTATTGAAGAGGTATGGTTTTACAGTTTGGAAGTGTTTCCAATTATCAATTTTATCTTTATATATAGTCGGGTGTTTAGCTCTAGCCACCCAAGTTAAATATCATTTACTTTTTTAATCAAACTTCCCATCAAGAGAGGTTAAGGGGTCAAATCCCCCTCCCTCACCCACTACCAAATTTGGCAGAAAATTTAGTGGAACCGCTAACTTTAGCGGAAAATTCAAATTTAGTTATAACTAACTAAATTTAGCGGAGAAATCCCTAATTTAGGGTAAATTTTTTTTCTCCCATTCGGCTTGGTTTTTCATTTCAGACATTTTTTGCAAAAGGAGACCCATCTAAAAACTTGCATTTTCAGCTATTTTTAACGGTTTCCGCATTTTGGGTCGTATTGGGCTCAGGAGGCCACTAGGACCCGCGAAACAGAAATTTTTGCCTGCCATTCAAATTTTCTAGTTTTTTGAATGTAAATTGTATACTGCTGTATATTTTACTAATTTGCAGGTTGCCATAGTCAACTACAAACTTTGTAACTGCTCAAAAATTGGCAGAATTGTAATAAAAAAGAATAAAAAATTGGTTCTGTAACACTCACGAGATCTTAGATCTCATTCGCAGCATTCAGTATATACGGTGCCTTTGGGAAGTGCTTACGGGTAAATCCGTCATGACTACTACTGCACTTAACGCCTAATATAGCTACAACAACATTGTCTGGGCATCGACCCTTTAAATTAATGGGGAGTAATAAGGTCATAATGCACACACTATGAACCATCCCATTTCGTCTGTGAACAATTACACGACATAAATCCAGAACTAAGAAATTATCCAAGTATATAGAGAAGTTACGCGCGCACGTATGAGGATATTTCTTTGAGCCAGTGTCAATAATCACATAGACCCCATCAGTACTGTCTTGGTACCACGTATTGAATTCTTTCACGTACGTTAACGCCTCTTTCACGTACTGCCAGGTATATAGAAAGGGCGAGCTTCTTCCACGTACCACGGGTATATCGGAAGGGTGCGTATATAGAAAGGTTCCGTATATCATACTGACGGTATATAGATTGGGAGACCTTATACCTGGAGTGATAAGAGCCAAACCCTGTCAGTGATCTCTGCAAAATGGGCACCAATGCCCCCAAATTTTTTCTTCCGGATTCACAACTGCTCAGAGGAAGCAACTATGCTGCATGGAAGACAAAAATAAAGACACAACTTGAGTTTGAAGAAATATGGCCTGTTGTGAATGGTACTCTGACCAGATCAACTACTGATACAACACAACAATAGAAATTTGATAAAGCAGATCAGAAATCAAAACTCATCATCTTGTTTGGAGTGTCTGATGATGTGCAACCCCACATTCGAGATGCCAAAACAACCAAAAGAAGCTGTGGGATAAGTTGAGCATAGTATACGAGGCCAAGAATAAGAATGTCATACTAAATTTATAGAGTCAGTTACATACATTAAAGTTCAAGTAGAATGAGAAAATCATAAGCTTTCTTAAGAAGAGTTATGGAATTGAGGGCTTCACTTCTATCCCTGGGAGAACTGGTCATAGATGATGCTCTCATTCCCATTGTTTTGAGAGCACTCCCCTCTTCTTACTACATTTTTGTCACAACAATAAACTTGTCAGATACGACAGTTGGTTTTGACAAACTGGTAAATCTACTACAACAAGAGGAAGCAATGCACAATAAGGATGATGAAGAGGAGCAGGCACTATCTTCACATCAAAAATGGAAAGGAAAAGGTAAAGGAAAACCTAATTCCTATCAAAAGTCCCAACATCATAATCAGTATCAAGGGGACAATCAACAGAAGAAGCAATGTCCAATTTGCAAAAGAGGACATGACTTGCAAGATTGTTGGTATAACACTTATAAGAAAGGTTCATCTAGCAACTTTGGACCTCAACAACAACAATATTACAAGGGACATTCTAACTACAATCAAAGGCAAAAAAAGGGGAACTAGAAAAGAAGACCCCACTAGCAAGGTAATATTGCTGAGCAACAAGAACAGTCAGATAATGAAGACTTCTTGTTCACTGCTCGATCAAGTGAACCATCCACGTCATCTAGTGATGTTTGGTATGTTGATTCGGGAGCCACTCAACACATGACCAGCCACAGAGACTAGTTTATTTCAATGAGGGACACAGTCCATCGAAAAATCATGTTTCATTTGGAGATGATTCTTCATATACAGTTCAGGGGATTGGAAACATTTCTCTACCCCTTGGTTCATGCAAATGCAGCACTATCAGATGTTCATATATGTCCTTGAGTTGACAAAGAATCTTCTTTCAGTTGGTGGAGTCAACTCCTAGATCACAACCTAAAAATTGACTTTGATATTCAATCTGGCAAGAAAACGTGTTTGATTCGAGATAAATCAAGAGGCTCGAAAATAATTGTAAAAGCCTCCAATGTGGGACGCATGTTCCAACTTGATTTTGTTCATAGAGATGATCAAGAACTTATGGCTAAGAATTCCACCTCAGCATAGTTGTGGCATCAGAGATTTGGTCATGTAAGTTTCAAATATCTCGAAACACTTCGCCAGTGTAATATGGTACATGGGCTACCTTCTCTTCAGAAGGATATAGACAAGTGTCCTCACTTCCTAGCAGGAAAACAACACAGAGATTCATTCCAGAAGAGTACTTTTCAAGCTCATGGTAAACTTGACATGGTTCATACCAATATTTATAGTCCGATGCAACCAAGTCATTCTAGGTTCCAATACTTCATGCTTTGTGTTGACGACTATTCGAGAAAAATTTGGATTTTCTGTCTTCGCAAGAAAAGTGAAGCATTTGAAACCTTCAAAAAGTTCAAAGTAGCAGTTGAGAAAGAAACTAGTCATCACATCAAAACTCTCCACTCAGATTGAGGGGGGAATTCACCAGTGATGAGTTCAGAGACTACCTACAAACTCATGGGATTCATCGACAAATGCCTCCTCCACACACACCGCAGCAAAATGGTGTTGTTGAGAGAAGAAATCATACTATCATGGAAATGGTGCGATGCATGATCGATGATTCCAGACTTGCAAAGACATTCTGGGCAGAAGTAGCAAAATACATAGTGTATTTGTTGAACAGAGTGCCCACAACTGCTCTTGATGGAATAACACCACAAGAAGCATGGTCAAAATGGAAACCATCCATTGCACACCTCAGAGTATTCCGGTGCAAAGCAAGCATGCACATACCCAAACAGAATAGAAATAAATTGGACATGAAATCACAAAAACTCATCTTCATTGGGTACAGTGAAGAGACTCTTGGGTATAGATTGATGGATCCCGAGACCAAAAAAATCTACACCAGTAGAGATGTTGAGTTTTTTGAGAAGAAGGAAGTAGAGACTCCTCCTTCTGGACTCGCAAGATGTAGATTTTTCACCTATTGTAAAAATTGAAGTTGATGTTCCCTCAGAAGATGAAAGTGATGATGGGGATGATGGTGTTGATCAGATAGAACCACAACCCATGGGAACAGTTCAGAGTATGCCTAAATGGTGTACAAGTACATTACGAGATGTAAGAATGGATGCTCCACCAGATACATCCACCCCTGGACCACGGACTCGTAGTAAAGCAAGAGAAGAAGTTAAATTTTCTTTGATGAGTAGAGTTATTGAATCAGATGAGCCCTCTACAGTCCAGGAAGCCCTACAGTCAAAATCTTGGAAAGATGCCATGGATTTTGAATATCAATCAGTAATGAAGAATAACACTTGGCAGCTTGTCGATCTTCCACCAGGGAAGAAACCCATTGGATGCAGATGGATATTCAAAACTAAGTATAAAGTAGATGGGACAGTGGAAAAATACAAAGCAAGACTTGTAGCAAAGGGGTACGCACAAAAAGAAGGCATTGACTATGAGGAGACATTTGCTCCCACAGCTAAGATCAAAATAATCAAGATGATCTTTTCTCTAGCTGCATCAGTTTGGATGGAAAGTCCACCAAATGGATGTAAAAAGTGCCTTCCTAAATGAAGATTTACAAGAAGAAGTCTACATGACTCAACCTGAGGGATATGTTGTACCTGGTCAAGAAGCAAAGGTATGTAGACTCAGGAAATCTCTGTATGTCCTCAAACAGGCACCCCAAGCATGGTACATCAAGATTGATGAGCATCTCGTACAACATGGATTTGTTAGAAATCCATACGATCCCAATCTTTACCTCAAAAAGCAAGGGGGGGAGATTGTGATTTTTGTTGTCTATGTCGATGATCTAGTCATCACTGGCAGTTCAGTGAGGATTGATCGATGCAATGAAGAAAGATCTTAATCGATCGTTCGACATGACCGATCTCGGGCTAATGCATTATTGTCTTGGATTAGAAGTATGGCAGAAAGAGAATCACATTTTTGTTTCTCAGATGAAATATACCAAGACTACACTCGAGAAGTTTAGGATGATGGATTGCACACCAATTGCTACACCCATGGAGAACAAATTGCAGTTATCTCATTCAGATCCATCTCCTGAGGTAAGTGCCACTCTCTATCGGCAGCTGATCAGGGAGTCTCATTTACCTGACCTACACTAGACCAGATATCAGCTTTGTAGTGAGCTATCTATCCAGATTCATGCAGGAACCCAAAGTTTTTCATTGGAAAGCTGCAAGGCGCATTTTGAGATATCTCAAAGGATCAGTGGATCTTGGTCTAGAATACAAGAAGAATGAAAAATTCTTCTTGACTGGATATTCAGATTCAGATCATGTAGGTAACATTAATGATAGAAAATCCACTTCTGGATTTGTATTCTTTATGGGATCTGGACCAATATCATGGGGAAGTAAGAAACAACACTTTGTTTCTCACTCTTCCACAGAAGTCGAGTATCGTTCTGCAGGAGAAGCTGTCTATGAAGCGATTTGGCTACGTCACATACTGGAAGGACTTGGAATACCACAGGACAAACCGACCACCTTGTATGTTGACAATTAAGGTGTACTCAAACTTGTTCGCAATCCAGTTTTTCATGAGAGAACAAAGCACATTGAGGTTCAAGTTCATTTCATACGCGAACATGTGTTGAAGCACAACATTCAGCTTCAATTTTGTCCAACTGCTGAACAATGAGCAGATATTTTCACAAAGTCACTTACACGTGACAAGTTCGAGTTTTTCAGAGAGTTCCTCTCCTCATCTCTTCAGACAATGCACAATTAAGGGGGGGAATGTTAGGATAAAATATTATTATTCTAATTAATTATACATAGTATAATTATTTAGTTAATTTTATTAATTAAATAATAATGGTTATTAAATAAACCATATTTTGTTATATATTGTAATATGGTTCATAAACCATATTTGTCTTTCATAAATGCTGTTATATTGTTTTGAACAATATATTTGTTTGTATTTAATTGTTGCTTCCCGGATGTTATTGGAAGCTTGTGTATTTTGGAACTTGGTTTCACCTGTGTAACTTAATCTTTTGTTTGTATTTGGATGTGCAATATCTATAAATATTGCAGCCCATTCTTTGTATTTTTTTGGTTGATTGAGATTAATAAAACTAATCAGGCTTCCGCCCCTATTTCTCAATCTACAGATATCACAATGGGAGAAACCCATTCTAAATTTTCCACAGCAAATATGAATCCTGTATCAAGCAACTTATCTATTTCTTCTTTTATAGTCCTAGAAAAATTAGGATTAATTATATATGTCATTTTATTTATGGGCGTAGCACGATCTACCAACGAAATAGAATGTTCTACACAACTTACTTGACGAAGTTCCTTGTAATCAAAAGTGAATAAGTGTATGTACCTTTGAAAGAGCCGGAGGTAGGATTCCTTCTCACCTTCCATCACAACATCACCAATATTTATTTGTTGGAGGCAATAATAAATATCTTCTTTAGATAATTTTATGGGTTCATGAGTTGGTGTGAATGGAAGGATATCCACGAATGAAACATCAACCTCACTTTCTTCATCTTTAATGTCCACTTCACTGGTACTAGAGTAATCAAAGGATGTCCAATCATCAATTTCATCACTTAAATCCACAGATTTTGCCTTATGACGCCGAAGGATCACGTTTATCTTCACCCTCTCTATTCCATGTCCAAGTGTCATGAAGCCTTAATTCTAGTAGTTTATTACATGAAATATCCTTAGCCATGGCCTTCCCAACAACATTGGGTGCATAAAAATACCATTCTTCATCACTTGAATGTCTGCCACACATACAACACCCATGACAGATATTGCCACATCTGAAACAACACCTTCTAGTTTAGTTTATCCCTTATTTAATAACCTCAACATAAGTGTTGAGGGGTGATCAATTTTTAAACCCAACATATTCATTAAAGACTCGGTCATTACATTAATTGCAACACCTCCATCTCCTAAGACATCATGAATTGAAATACCATTACATAATACCTCAGCTTGTGGAGCATAGGGATCTAACTTTGCTTCCAAAACAAGGACCTCAACTTCATTCCTTCATTTAGCATTGAGTCCACTTCGCATCTCTCGTCTCTTCTCATAAGACATAGCAAGAAGTTGACCATATGTAATATTTGCAGGCCTTTTGGATAGATCTTCTAAGATGGAGTATGGTCCTTTCCCTTGTGAAATCAGAAAATATTGCACACCCAACTTTCTTCTCCTATGTTTCTTACTAATCTCTCCTTTCATCTTCTTAGGATGATTTCCATAGTGGTTATTTTTTTTTATTTCTATTTGTTACAAACACATATGCTTCATTATCTATGCTCCTATCTACTACATCAAAATAATTCACAGGGGCTTTTCCTTTATCATTATCTCTTTTACTAGATGTAGAAGCTATATATGGAAAATTCTACTTATAATGACCACTTTTTATAGCAACCATAACATACAACTTCAGATATGTTTATTTTTGGACCTCTATCTCCTCCCTGAGAACTAAATTCCTTTCCTTGAAGAATATTAATAGTAACTAGCCCATCTTCCTAAGGAAATCTTCATACTCAGTAGATGTACTAGGAGAAATATTTTTGCTCACTGAGAGTGATTGTGGCTTCTGGACCAAAGGTGTTGGTGTATGCTCCACCTTAGCAACAATTTCTTTGGGGTCCTCTTCCATGCTTTCTTCTTTCCTTCTTGTAATCTCCTTTTCTTATTCGAGGGTCACTGGGTGGTCATACTTCACTCGTTTTATGATCTCTGGCTTCATCCCAACAATGAAGTGCTTATAGAGGAGATTATCCACACCATTCATGAACCGATTCGTTAATCCTTCCTTTCAGATATGTGCATCGATCTTCTTCCTTAGCTCTAGAACATGAGCATGATAATCCCTATCTTCTCCTTCTCTCCTTGGGAATAATCTCGATCATGATCTGCATATTTATATGTTGTTCATTCTTCAAGAAAACTTTCTAATTAATAAATCCCATGAATTTTTAACATTATCACCTAGTGTTTCAAACCACCTAAGGGATGAACCATCAAAAAAGGTAGGAAACAATTCAACCCATTTTTCCCTTCTTATGAGGCCATTACAAATGCAAGATCGTTCAAATTCTTGAATGAAAGAGGGAGCATTTTTATTAGATTTGGTGGAAAAAATAAGAATCTTTCCCATTTTCAAAAGTAACCATAGTGAAATACCAACCCACAATTACAATCAACAAGACTTATGTGCACAAATAATTGGAATCACCATAATAGAAAGTGACTTTACACCTTTCTACAAAAAAATAGGAATGACCACACTAAACTTACATTTACTATGGTAAAACTTGACTTACTGCGGTAAATACTATACATAGTAAAAAGTGACTTTACTAGAGTAAATACTATTCACGGTAAAAAGTGAATTTACTATGGTAAATACTATGCACGGTAAAAAGTAAATTTATCATGGTAAATACCATGCATGGTAAAAAGTGACTTTACTATGGTAAACACTATACATGGTAAAAACAAGGTTACCCTCCAAATGATTTCTGATTGAGTGGGAATATCTCTTTAGAAAATCCACCAATGAGGAATGATCCCGGCAACAGAACCAAAATGTCAGCACCAATTCAGAACTCTGATAATATTTTATTGGGAACTCCTTGTGCTATGATTATTTTAGTAATGCACAAATTTTGGTTTGGTGGCAGTAATATTGAATTACAACAACAAACATAATACAAGAATACCACATACTATGACATAAAAGAATGATGAAAAATCTGAAATACAATTATAAAATATATTATTAACATGAAATTGTTACAATCTCACCCATGAATTACTCAAAGTGTTACCAACTCCACTTGTTTTCCAATAATAGTTATGGAAGAAACTTCACAATTACTCATCTTGATGGCTTCCTTAACAAACCTTCACAATGAATCCTTTATTCATAAAATAATTATTACAACTTTATTCCATGATAAATGAGAGGGGGTGGCCTTTCTATTTATAGAAATTCAGGCTTATCCACCATATCTCTGGGAAATCTCTTCCGGCTAATCATATTCCATGCCTAAAATCTTACCTTTACATGTAGGCTTATCTTTTAAGATAAGATATACCTTATCATCTCACATGGGTTTCACATTTATAGATATTACACAAATTTAATATACAAAATATTTATGATATCACTCCTTGTCAATATTACAAATATAATATTTCTAATTCTAAATCATGTAGACCCTACTTATCAATTTACCCTAACTTTGACATTTTAACATTACCGAGACCACTTACGACAAATATTTACTTTTATCTCAACATTCCTATTCTACTTTGACTATTACCATACTATATTTTATTGGCGGTGCCGTATTGACAGCCCTGTTATCTTCTACCAGACACTACTACTAATTATACTTAAGAACACCCTATTCCCAATATATACATTAAGGAAATAGAAATCATGGAGGAAAATTTTAGTGTCGACAGTCACTAGAGGACAAACTAAACTCTCCTAAAGTAAACTCAACCACTTCTAAACCATGGTTATCCATAACTAAACTATCTTTGTTATTATCCCACATACAATAGGATGCAAAACTTCTTCAAACCATTGGGTTACAAAAGGAACCCTCCTCTAACCTTTCTACTCACACCTAAATGAGCATAGAGCCTATACTATGGCCAATTTATCATCTTAGATAATTCTTCCATTAGAGGAGCTACCTATCTTCATTTCTTGCATTCATCCATCCAAGTTTTGAAGTCATACGAAGATATGTAAAATGGTATTGTAGCCATGGATTGACAATAATCCATTCTTGAAAACCTTGGGATTCAAGCATACAATCAACACTTTTGATTGCTAATGATCTAAATAGGTTAATTTCATTAGCATTCAATTAGAGATAGATGTTAATTTGTTTGGCTTGTTAGTTTGAATCTTCATTTCATGTTCTAATGTAAATATGTTAATAGATTATCTTTACTTAAGGTCTAAGCATGATGGTATATTGATCTCGTTAGCATTGTATTGAAGCTATTAGGTGTTATCTTTGATTTCCTTGGAATTGTTAACTAATTCATATACACAAGCATAAATGAATAAAATATGACAAGAAGAGAGATTATGTAAGCCACAAGTCTACACTACATATCCACTATAAGCTATATGACTAAGGGCGTAACAATTAGTATTTAGGGTATCTTGACTCATTATTGTTATTTTTGGTGACCCATTAGAGTTTAGGGTGTCACATTAGTGTTTTTTAACATTGATGTAGTAATTGATAAATTGATGACATGTCATCACGTGTTTAGTTTTTATGATCCCATAACAACAAATTATTCACCCTAAATAACACAAACACCCAACACCTTAATCTTAAAACCTTAACTACTAAATGCTAAGCCCTTAACATAGAACCTTAACCCTTAATGCAATCCTAAAACCCTAAACACTCCTGTGATAATTTATACACTAATGCAACACCCTAAACACTCATGTGATAATTTATACACTAATGCAACACCCTAAACACTCATGTGATAACCTAAAACCTAATGGGTAACCTAAAATAACACAATATGGACACCCTAGACACTAGTGGGTCACACTAAATAACACAACTAGGACATGCTAAACACTAAAAAGGGTAGAACTAGTAATTAACATCTAAACTATCTATTAAAATTTGACATTGGCCTTCCAAATTCTACCATCCTTCCAATCATAGATGGGAGAGGAACAAATGAGTGCACAATGTTAACCCTGATTTAAAGGGTGTATAGAGAAACCTAAACACCATAATGATATATTAATTCAAAACCATTTAATAAACTATGAATTTATTAATATACAAATTATATTTTGAGAATTTAAATTATCTGGAAATTATTTGAATCTTGAGTGGTAATTTGTTGATTTGATAACGTGAATTATTTTATTAGCTATTTTAAATTCAAATTTTAGGCCTAAAAGTGATATGTATTCACTTTAATTAAATTAATTTAAACAAATAATGGATTTTTGTATGAAATTTAATGCTTGTAATTGTTCTATAATACCATTAGGAACTATTAATTCTATCAAAATCTCATTCTTGGAAACCATTTCATCATGTTGTCACTTACTAAAAAAATGTGCAAAATTTTAATTTTTTCGAAACTTTTGGTCCAGTGATTCCTTTGCCCAATTTGTTTGCCTATGTGAAGTCCCGAGGAATGGAAAAATCAAAACAATTATTCATTTTTGAAGTTTTTGGGGGCAATTCCAGCGTTTTGCGGTGGTTTTGGGTTATGAAGGAACATAAGGAACAAGTTCCTTCGAGCCTTCCGTTCCCCGAATACCTGCTTTACCCGCATTGCTCTCATTTCACTTTGTGTGGATATTTCTATGTTTCGTGGAACTTGTTCCTTCTGGGTATTTTTTCCCTGTACCCCTTATCACCCGTAAATCATTTTAATAATTTAATGTGTTGGTAGTTTGGATATCTGAGGAACCCGTGACCCTTGTGCCATCAGACCTTGTGTTCCCCAAAAATCGAGTTATCCGCATTTATCTTAGTCTGTTTATGTTGTGGAGGTTTCAGATATTTACGGAACTCACGACCCTCATTCCGCTTGGGCCTCTATCCCCCATAATCCTTTTTTCCTCGCACTCATCTTCTATCTGTAGGCCTTGATTGACTTATGATAATTTTTGTGTTGCGGACGTTTCAGATATTTTGGGTACTCCCAACCCATGTTCCTCCCAACACCCTATTCTTCGTAAACCACATCTTCCACACTTAATCACATTTTCTCCCATTGTGGGTGTTTCAGGAGTTTTTAGTACACAAGCCCCTTGTTCCCCCGGGCTTTTATTTCTCAGAAACCCCCTCATATCTGCAAGATATGGGGAAAATGATTAAAAATGTTCCATTAGCTTCTTTGTTCCCCGCATTCCACTGCAACCCTCAAATTGGTCATTTTATCGAGTTGTTGTCAAACAGAAAGCTATAAAAAGGGGGTAAATTAATTCATTTTCACCGTTTTAAATAATGGAATACACTGTGCACTACTATTTTCTTGCTCATGTGCCATGAGGACGTTTTTGGCCGTATTTTGCTCATATCCACAATATTTTAAAAAATTCAAATCGTAGTGGATTTGTTATCAAAGCATCATTCCTATTATTACTAAGGTGAGCCATTTCATAGCCCGATGTTTTTGTTTGGTGTAAAATTGAGTTTTGTGCCCTCCTTCTCGGTCTTTTCTAGAAACCATTATTGAAGCCGTTATTTTTGTTTATCCCCTCACCTTGCCACCATGAAGTTCCAATATGGGGGGTAAAAACACATTTCTTCCTTGGAAACCTCTGTGCATAACATTGGGGACAATGATGTTAGGCATATGAATCTTGATGACTTTTGGGCTCGTATCTCTAAAGTTACCCCTATTATGATGGCCTAATGTATTAAAGATAGTGGACTTGTTTATGCTGTTGGCTTCCCTCTTTCTCTCCAATCTATTGATACCATCCTAGCCTGTACCTCATGTTTTGATCCTGAAACTAAAGAAATTAAAGATCCTCAGGGCCAAGTTATTGTTGAACTTGATACTAGTCATATAATTGCAGCCCTAAAGATCCCTGCATTTGAAAATTCTAACACCTTGAAAAAGGCCCAAGACTAAAATATGTTTGACCAAGACAAAGACAGATACAAGGAAATGATTGCTAAATCATGACTCAAAGCTCAACAAAGAGGTTCTTTAAAGTTTCCTAAAGTTCTATATATGTATAATTTTAAGGAATAATTGTCTGATATGATAATTTTATTGGCAAGATTGATGGGTCTGCCTCCATAAATTAATTCCAATTTTGGATGTGTGTGTACATCAACACCATTTGTGAAGGCAAGCAAAATTTGATTTGGGAAGAGATTATTTGTGAAAATATCAATGAGAAACTGGTGGATGTGCAACAAAGTAAGACCTTTTATATGAATTCCTACCTTATGTACATAATGACATCCTATAAGGTTTGGGTAGGATTATCTCCTCAAAATGATAAGAAGAATGAACCAGTCTTTGAATTTTACCCACAAATCACTTTTGAGAATAGAAAATTCCATTTTAGAAGGGTAAATGATGTGTTTAAAATGTTCATAGTCAAGATTTTTAAAGGGAGCATAGCTGGAAGAGTTTATGGTGAAGCAAAACATTTTTTTTCAACATATGGCAGTCTCTTTATCCAATTCAAAAGGTTTTCCTACATTAGATTGACTGGTTTTGAAGTTACACCTAACAAGCTACCCATGTATTGTAATGATAAGTTGGTCTTGGTAGAAGTTTGTAGACAACTTGATATGCTACATGGGACATGTAGAGACAAGAAGATCAATAGCATCCAATTTCCTATTTCCTTGGGGAATTATACATGCAAGTCTACCCTAGATGCCCAGAATGTGGAAAGAGCCATTGTTGATTTAAAATTTCACTCATACCATAAAATATTATCTTTTTATATAAAGGGCTTCATTTATAAACATTTAAGAATGTCCTATTATCATCTCCCCACCATGGAAGATTAATGGGCAGATTGTTCTAATGAGTATGAGGTAAGGAAGAGATATTTTGGAAGGATTTCCCTATAACATATCAAGAACTTCAAAGTGTACCAGATTCAGATTCTTGAGGATCTTGATGATGATAATGAGAATTTGTATTCTATAGAGTATCTCAAAACTATTCAACATATGCCTCTCCCAAATGTTGAGTGGTCATAAAAGGAAAGGGATGATCATTCAGACATGAAAAATCATGTAATTATGAGAACAAGCAATGGTTCAACAAAATAATGAAGAAGTACAATCAGAGCATGAAACAATCCTCTTCTTAAGAAGCCTTCACTTCATGTAAAGAAGTCTATACTCCTTGGGAGGTTCCAACTCAGCTTACTCCATCTTCCAAACCTCTGTATATAGTAACCAAAGTATATGCCAAGAAGGAAAAATTCAAAGAGAGATAAAATTTACTAAATGCTTGAGAAATAAGTTGAGTAAGAGAAGACTCTTGAAAAAGTTGAAGAAGAAGTCCTGGTGCTTGAAAATATATCTCAACCTTTGGAAGAAGAAGAGAAGGTTACTGAAGAATAAAAATAAGAATCTAAAAAAGAAAATGAAGAGCATGAGGAGAATGATGAAGAAAAAGAAAGTGAAGAAGAAGAAGAAGATGATGATGTGAAAATTATAGAGCCTAACATAGGAAAAGTGAGTTTATCATCCTCTTCTGCTATTGAAGTACCAACTCTTGATGTTCCTGCTACTCAATCCCTTGGTCCTTCCCATGATCTTGCATTAGATCCACCTAATTCTCCACCTTCTGGTGACTCATTCACAAGGTTTCAACCCATGATTTATAGCATAAAGAAGAAGGCATCTTCTTAGATTTATGCTTCTAGTTTTGATGTTGTAGATGCCCTACTAAGTACAACCCATACTCCTCCAAAGAAGGCCAAGACAACCTCCCGTTTGGTTTCAGATTCAAAAGAATAGTAATTTCTAGAGATTTCCAAACCAAAGGGAGATAAGGATGAGAAAGACATCACTGTGGTAGACCTGGAATTAACAAGGATTTCACTTGGTGATTCCACTCCTGAGGGAGAGGTGCAGTATCTCAGAGAAACTATATCTAAAGTGATTGAAAGGGTGGAGAAAGGAAAGAAGACACAAGAGAAGTTGTAAGAACAAGTTCAAGTTCTTTCAAAAATTTACCAAATCCTTTCTCTTCAATGATAAAACTCCTCTGGACCTCACTCAACTCTCTTTAATGCCTCCTCCAAATGTTCTTTCTGAGGAGGATATTAAATCTATCAAGGAGATCCAAAATCACACCTCATATGGTAGAGCCACTAAAACATTGGTGGAGGGAATGCTAATCTTTGGTCTGAATTTTATTGATGAGGCATACAAAGTATATGACAACATATCTGCAGCTCAGGATCAATTCAATACAACCATCAAAGAAGTGGATAAGGAACTCAGGATATGGTTGGAAAACATTCAAGATTTGTGGATCATGAGCACCATCGATGAGAAAATCCTCCTTTCTCATTATTTTTTTGATGATTTCAAGATTAACCTATCCAAGAAGTGGGTTTACAGTATTGAATGGAATATCAGGTTCTTTGAAGAGGAAATCACATAACTTAAGAATGTAGTATAGAGAGGAGATACTTTTAAATCAAAAATATTTTCTGATTTTCAAGCTCTTAGATGCCAATTTTACAAGGAAAATTCTATAGAAAGGCACTCATTGGATGAATTCAAAGGTAAAATTAGAACACTAATTAAAGAGGATCTATTTCAGGCTAAAAAATTCAACAAAGAGAAGATAGAGGAGATCATTGAGCTATACAATGTTGTTTTAGAAGCCACCAAAGGATTGTTGCAAAATGGAGGCATTGCTAAAGAAATGGAATACTCTTTTGGTAGTTGGTTAAATTCCATGGTGAACACAACCATCCCAAAGGTCATGGATATTTCTGGCACCCTGGAAAAATTCAAACTTTGTGTGCTCAAAGTGAAAATTCCAAGAGTGCCACTCACCAATGTTCCTTCTTCTAGATCTTAGGTATTTTATTTCTAATTGTTATATTTTGAAATCAACTTTATTATTTAAAAAATAAAATATTGTAAATAAAGATAGCTTATGTAATTGATTATTTAAGTGTTAGCACTTAATTAAATAGCAATTAGTTAGAAAGTTGGTTACATCCACCCCTCATCCTATATAAGGATTCTTTATCATAGTAAAGAGGTTGGATTTAGTGTTTTGGAATGTATTGATACACAAATTTTGAGATCAATAAAGAAGAAGATTACTCTCTCTCTTATCTATGTTCATTCTATTTTTATGTCCTGAAATTGTGAATGTGAGTTATAGTTTATTTGAATATGGAAACTTTGTGTTCAATCCACTGATTATACTGTGAGGAAATTTGTGTTTGTTGCATTTATTTTTTATTAATTTTCATATAAATTAACTCATATGTTCTTGAATCCTCATATATGCAAAAATATGATATAACTCTACAGTTTCTATATCTAACGTGTTGTCTTCTTCACTTTTTTTCATTACAGTAGTGGGTAATCTTGCATAACCAAGGAGAATTATTGTGTTCTTGACCGGTGGATTAGACTGAACTTTGTGCCTTGTTTCAGCCATCTTACTCATATAAGATATTGTTTCTTCCTCTGAAACCATTCTCTTTTTTCATCTTCTGTATTGAGAATATAAGGATATGGAGGCATTTTTTATGCCAAAATCCTCATTCAGAATGTTAGTTTGTATATTTGTAAATAATTAGATTCCTATTTTTTTTGTGAATAAGGGAACCTCCCCACAAAGAGGAGGGATTGTTGTCCCCTAAACTGTTACTTGTGTCTAAAGAAAAAATTTCCAACCAACACTTTTTTTCCACCCACCATGGGGCACGTACTGTGTTTCCCACTAAATAATATTAAGATTAAACTCGTAGTCCCAACACACTGGTGGAAAGAATATACACAAGATGACATAGATCCCAAGTTTTATAAGACCCTTCTTTTCAATTGCATCTAAAACAAGGTTTTTGGTTATATCCTAAAATAAGAGGTAGGAATGAAAGGTCCTTAAATACTCCCCTACCAAAAAAGAGCTAGTTCGTCCTCTTAGGAAAGCACTCTTACCCAACCATAAGTAAATCCTATTACTTAGGCTTTAGTGTTAGTGGGTGTTATTATTCCTTTACAAGATATTTTTCCTACAATGGCTGCACCATTTCCTTGGGGTCAATAGGTTAGACCTTTAGCCCTAACACAACCCCTCATGATTTACCTAAGGGGAATAGAAAGAGTTTTCCCAATTTCAAAGGTGATGCCAAAGTGCACCCAGATGAACACATTGCAACCTTTATTATTGCATGTGGAGTTCTTGGAGTTGAACATGAGGACGTTTTAGTCAGACTTTTTGTCAATACTTTCCAAGATAATGTTGTAGATTGGTTCTACCATCTCCCAAATGGTACTATTATAAACTGGAATACTATGAGGACTCATTTCGAGAACACGTTTAAGCCTGTTGAATATGTTCATGCACTCTTGTCTCAACTTTCCCAAATAAAGAAGGAACTTTATGAACCTATGTGGGAATTTTTTTCCAAATTCAACAAATTGGTTGGTAAAATTCCATCTGCTACTCGCCCTACTGATCAAATTCTGAAATATTTCTTCCTGAATGCTCAATTACCAAAGGTGAGTTACACACTAAGGAGAGACAATATTTCAAATATGTATGTTGATCAACAATTATCCATAAGTGTAGAAGATGACCTGATAATGTCAACAAATATTAGAAAGGAACCACCCAAGGCTAAGGCCTCAACTTTGGGTACAACAAATTCTGAACAATTAGTTCAAAAGATGGCTAATGATTTGATTGCAATCAAGAAACAAATTTATGAGAGTATTCCATATAAGGACATTCCACAAAAGAACTTTTAGCCAAGGAACCAGCTTCCTCATACTCAACCAAAGCTAGCAATAGAATCTCCTCATGTTAAAGTTCCACTAAATACAACTTGTGAAGTACAAGAGCTTGATGATGAGGTAGAAGCAAAGGATATGGAAGAACATGAAGAAGAGTATGAAGAAATATAAGAGGAGGCATATGACTCTCAAATAAACTTCCTCACTACTTAAGGAGTTGATGAAGTTGATGATTATTATGATAGATGCAGACATGAATAACAAATCTTATGATATCATGACCAACGAACAATTGAACAAGAATAAAATGTTATCATTGAATCACAACACCTTCCCATTTACACAAGTTTGTGTGCTTGAGCTCACTGTGTGACTGGGTAACATGGGTACCATCTCTAAGTGTGGGACTTGTTACTTGAGATAGACCTCCAGAGAAGGTTGGTTCCTCATCCTAATCTAGTGAAACCTAACTCTATTGAAATAAAATGACTGAATACTCCTAATCTATCACTTCCAAGGGACCAGGGAGAGAGAAAGGGCATACAAAGAACAGAAATCTACACTACAGAGGCTGATGCACTAAAATAAGGGTACAAGAATAACTCCCTAATGTGTGAAAATGGAGGCAAAATACCAATTAGAAAGGGTGATAAATGTTCTCCACAATCTAATAAAAACATTCACAATAACATTTCCATGTACACACAATAATAATGAAACCCTACAAGAGCATAGAATAGACACAATACACCTACAATAAGATTAAAGAGGTAAGAAGAATGAAAATAAACACAACAAGGGAAGATACATCGACAAACTTGCATCTATTGCTTCATTGATATGCACAGTTCAAAATTTTACAAAAAAAAGGCCTAGATCACCATATAAGGAGTCCACTATAAAGGCCTGCAGCACATTGGCTTCACAAAACCAAAATGACAGAGTTTTGCTACTCAAATTATCCCCCTTTTATAATGAGCCAACACTTCAATTTATAGAATTTTAGAAGAGAGAGAGAGGGGATGCAATTCCCAAAATTCACTTTTCAAACTAATTGCAAGTCATGATAAATGAGTGTAGATGGTGATTTTTGACCTGCAAAAGCAATCTCAAGGTGTCCCATAACCTGCAACAATGAAAGAATGATTTCCCATGCTCATTAAATGCCTCTCCAACCACTATCCAACAACCAAACTGAACTGGGATCATTTTCCTTAAAATTTACCATCAAATATTCATCAATTTATTGATTTATTGGTTTTTTTGCGAAGGTTCAAGGAACCACAATTCCAACGAGACCATTTTGTGTGATTCCATTAAGGGGTACTCAAGTTATGGCTATTTGAGTGACTACATAGTCCTTTGAGTTGTTTTCCAAGCATTTCTTTAGCTCCACAGGACTGATAATTAATTATTTGGTTAAAAATCATATTTTAAAATATTTTCCCTCTCCTTTCAAATGTTTTTGCATATCCTCAAAATTATCTTGCATTTTAAATTTGGCTATGGGGCCCATCATCATTTGTATTTTATAAAGGGGGGAGGTGTAAACATTTGGAAATATTCAAAAACAAACCAGCTTGACCAACTCGACCGAGCTGATCTAGCTCCTTTTCTGTTTGCTCCAAGACTCCAATGGACTGCATTGAACCACCAACTGAGCTCCTCAACCATGTGCACTGAGTTCATTTTAACCACCCCATTTTCCTTTGGCTGGTCAATGAGTCTTTATGCATTGTAAGCTGCATTGTATTAACCCTGATTATTGCACTCATCATGTGCATTACCCTTCACCATTCCCCATGACATTTCGATATTGGTGTTACTTTGGAAATTGTGGGTGTATATCTGATCCGGTCACCTACTTTGACGTCAATGCCACATATATTGGGCCCCCAACTTTCACATCATTGCATAACTCATTTCCTTATACCTATCAAAAAATTTAGCTTTTGATGTCATGTGCGAGGCTCAACTTGTAAACCGGGCCACCCTTCATGGTGAACTCACTTTACTCACAAGCCCACTGACTTATGCTATTCATTATGTGGTGAGTGTATAGGGCCCACAGCTCTTTGACCTGCGGCCATACTCATCTCCCAGCACACTCAAAGGCCACCCGCATTGACTGTGCCATCACTCCTGAACCAATTTGCAAGGAACTCACCCCAATATCGGGCCCACATGTCCCAGTGCACCTCAGGATAAAATTTTCTACCCAACGTTGGCTCGCATACAACTTGACCTCCTCACCCACATTCCACTTTCGGTGATTTTGGGGATCTTGACACCCATGTCCCATAGGCCATTTGGAACCAAAACTTCCATATTGTTCCTCTTCCTTACTGCCATTGTCAGATTGGCTCTAGTGGTCATTTCTCTCCATGCTTTCCTCACCTTCTAATGGGATAAGGTCCTTTGCCAAGAACGTTCCTAACGAGCTTACTGAATCTCCACGTTTTTTCAAATATGCCCATTGCTATGTGCTAACCATCTACTTATCGCTCATTTTTCAACCTTGATTAGCCACAATATCTAATTGAATTGGGTCTCTACTATAAGAGCTTCCACTTTAGTTGAACCCAATTTTCTCTATCATTTTCAAGCATTTGTCTTACCCAAGCTCTTGTAGAGATCTCCATCTAACTATAGCTCTGCCTATGTTACAGAGCTAACTCATTTATCTAATTCCACCTCGATGGCTTCATGAATTGAGGTTGGTAATCTACAGGAGTGTGAAGATCCCTTAAATATGGGTTAGCCTCACTTCAATGGTTGTGCAATTGATTTGGTGTCTATTTGGCATTGCTCGATAACTGTGACTCACCTTACACATACAACTGTTCCCTTTGTAAACTCAGACTCATGGTAATAACCTTTGCATGGATCATGAATCTCAATAACTCATAATGCGGTTAATTTAGCAAAAATTTCTTGTGAATTGCAACTCATTGATTTAATTATCCTTGAAACAATGGTTTCACCCACAGTAGTTTAGTATGAAAGGGTTTTTAAAATTCTTGTTTTAATCAACATTTGAATCTTTGATAATGAGCTTGTATCCACAAGTGTGGCTCAGTTGCTTGATGAAAGTTTGGATCTTGAATGTAGATCGATCACAGCTCAGCAACCTTAATGTAGAGTGGATCGAAAATGACTCCCTTAAAATATCAATCCCTGTTCCTCACAGTCTTGCACAATGTGAAAACATCTAGAGGAGCTTGGTTATGCATTTGATATTTGGTGTCTACCAAATGTTTATGACATTCCCTCCCACAACATAGCTATGATCTTCTCTTGGCTCAATAACAATGAGTAGCTTGGTTATGAGCTTGATGAGCTCGGTCTTCATTCCAAAGGATGTGCTATTTTTAACCTTCTTCAACCTCTTCTATGTTATGAACTTCATGGTTATTCATAGCATCGGGAAAATGTATGACTACTACGAATTTTACACCTCTAATACTACAAGTGGGCCTCACTATTGGTCATCCTAACTAAATTAAACTTAGAACTCAATAAAGACTAAGAAGAGGAGAAATTTTCCTCGTGTAACCTTCAACTCCTTCAAGGAACCCCTTTAACATTGAATTTAGCTTTTTTATTATGAGAATCCCATAGTGAAAGCCTTCCCTGTTATCCAAATTTTCACCTAGGGGTGGAATTTGGATAACAATTTGGTGACTCACGGGGCCATTTTCCTGCTAAATGGAGTATGACCAGTTTCCTGAAGTTATCCATTGGCCATGCAGTCTCATATGATCATCATGAGCTAATCGTATGAAATTGGAAATATTTAATTTAGAACAATGTACTTGGATCTGGATCCATCTCTTCCACTACTCACACTCTCAAATTTCATAAGAAAATCTTGAAATTTGATTTTGTGAGAGTAGAAAATTGTTTTAAAATTTGAATTTCACCCTTTCCCAAAAACTACAATCCATGAGGTTGAATGATGAAAACTGATAAACACTTGTAACTACTTCCTTGAGACTAGTTTTTGCTTGGTGTGAATAGCCAAGACTAGTTCCTTGACATCATGGAACTCTAGTAAGGTTTTATTATCTTTCTTCTTCTGAAAGTTCCATTCCCAACATGCTTCTTCGAGATCTATTGAAGGCTACAAATACTGTTATCAAACCCTAGAGATATGCATGGTGGCTAATGTTTTTTACTTAGACACTGATTGAAGGCTGAGTGAAACACTAAGTATTTCCACCTACTGTAATACTACAACTGTCCCCAATACTGGTTTTTTTATTTGGCGGAGGGCATGAGAACCTCAACTGCTGATATGAAGAAGCAAAGACTGGAGATTTGAAATCTTCTTCTTGACTTGATTTGATTTTCTCTGCATTTGAGTTCTCTTGAAGATAGCAACTACTGCTTGCAACTTCAAATTTATTCAATATAATTTCCCTTTGTGGAAGCATGATGAACTATATACAAGGTATATACTAGAAATAATAGAACATGTGTACCAACACTTAAGGAAATAAAAACCTATTATAACACCAGTACAATGTACATAAGAACTTGTAGGAATGCAAATCCTAAGCTAATATGTACAAGGGTGAGAAATATTCCTTCTAGTAGCAATGTTTGAGATAGGTTCCATTGATTGGAATCTATAGTTCTTCACCATCTAACTTAACTAGTCAGAAGACATTGCTACTATTTCACTCCGTGATCATGTACAAACTAATCCATATGGCATCGAACTTGGAATGTTTTCTTGATTTTGTTTAATTTGTATACCACTTTAGTACTAAATCTCCCTCTTGGAATGTCCTAGCTTTAGATTTTTTCTCAAAGCTTCTCTTCATCAGTGCTTGATATTTTTATATGGTTTACATTGTATGCTCTATGGTTTCTTCCAATTTCATCAGTTCTACATACCTGATTTCCATGGGTTCAAACTCAAATAGTTCCAGCTACTTCATGAGCTCTAACATTGGAAATTCAAGTGATATAGGAAGCATTTCTTCTCTTCCGTATACAAGATTGTAGGGAGAGCTGTACATAGATATTTTTGGTGTTATCCTATCATCCCATAAGGCTAACTTGAGCTTAGTATGCGATGCCCACTAATTTTCATCAAGATTTATACTAATGATTCTCAACAATTTCTTGTTTGTGGACTCTTCTTGACCATTACCCTATGGGTAATAATTTGAAGAAGTGCTAAGATAAATCCCATTTCTAATAGACCATCTAGTGATCCTTCTGTTGAGAAAATACAATGCATTTTCTGATATGATAGTGGTGGGAACTTCAAACCTAGTCACTATCCCCTCATAGAAGTCCAAGATGCTCAATTCATTTAATTCTTTGAGTGCTACTGCTTTAGTCCATTTGGTGAAATAGTCTGTTGCTATGAGTATCCATTTGTGGCCCTGACTTGAATTTGGATTGATAACTCCAATGAAATCTAACCCCCATTGCATGAATGGATGATCTACTGAGATTGGACAAAGGGGAAGAACTGCTAGCCTTTCTTTCCCTATATAAGAAAGCACATTTTTTACACTTCTTGATCCAAGAGTAGTAATAACTAAAAACTGTGGGCCAATAGTAACCCACTTTCATGATTTTGAGAGTTATTACTCATGGAGAAAAGTGACCTCTCGCTTCTTTGTCCTGGAACTCATGCAACATTTTATCAATTTGGTTTGTTGGGACACACCTCAATAATACTACATTCATGTCCTTTTTGAACAAGATGTCATTAATGAGAACATACAAAATGTATTGCAATATAAAATATCTTCTTTTGGTTTTATTCCACTCTAGAGGGTACAAACCTATTTGGAGATAATTTACTATGTCTTGAGTCCAACATGGAATGGGTGTATAATCACTTAGCTATTCTTGATTATCTTGTAACACTACGACAACCTCTACTTCACCTTTTAATTCAACATGTTGTTTAGAAGCAAGCTAATCATGCAATCCTTTTCCCCAGACTAGCTTGGTCACTTTGATCTCAAAGTCATATTCCATTACTCGAGTGATCCAACCTGTTATCGTCTCATTCAAATATTTTTTAGGAAATTTTTTTTTGACACCAACATGAGACACCAAAAATTAAATTTTATTATTTGAGACCAAGTGTCTGAATTTCTTTAGGATTATAATGAAAGAAAGTACATGCTTTTCAATGAAAGAATACCTTACTTCGTAATATTCTAAGCTATGAATGAAGAATGCTATGCGCTACTCTGAACCTTCTTTGTTCAGTTGTACCAAGATAGTTGAGATTGTATTTGAACCTCTAAAAGCATATAATATGAAATATTTTGAAAAGTTTGGGTTTATAAGGGTTGGAGCTTGAGATATAACATGTTTAATGGCCTCAAAAATATCTCTGGCTTCTATTATCAACTTGAATGCCTTGTTCTTCTTCAACATCATGGTTAATGGTTTTACCAAGGTGGGAAAATCAGGCACAAATTTGTGGACAAAATTTATTCTCCCAAAGAAAATTTGGAGAGATTTCTTATGGACTTGGCAATGGAAAAGTTTAGATAAATTCAACAATTTTAGGATCAATTTTCAGTCTTTTATGTGAAACAATGTACCCCAATAATTTACCTTCATGTGCCAAGAATACACACTTTTTTGGGTTCAAAGACACTCTAAATATTCTACACCTTTGAAATAATTTCTTGATGTGAAAGATGATGGTTCGCTGCATTATTTGAGAATATGGTGATATCATCTAGATATACAAGCACCATCTTGTTGATTAGTCCCTTGAATACCATATCCATAGCTCGCTGAAATGTTGTTATGGAATTTGACAATCCAAATGACATCTTCCTATAAGCATACATGCCCCATTTTGTAGTGAAGACTGTCTTGAACTGATCTTCTTCTTTCACCATGATCTGATTGTAGCCTGAGTAGCCATCTAGCAATGAAAACCTTTCCTAACTAGCTACAACCTGTAAATTTTTCTCCATTGATGGGAGTGGATAATGTTCCTTGAGTGATGCTCTATTAAAATCACAAAAGTCCATGACACAACCTGATTTCTCCATTTCTCTTCCTCATCGACACCAAGTTTGCTAACCCAACTTGAATGTTTGATAGGAAAGATGATGTGAGCCTCAATCAACTTGTTCAAATCTTTTCTCATGAGAGGTTTCAATGTGAGGATTCACCAACCTTTGTTTTTTCTGATGGGCTTGGATTCTGATCTAGCTCAATAGTATGATGTGCTAACTTTGGATTGAAACCTCTTAAATCCTTATAATTCCATGTAAAGACATCAAGAAAATCTTGACAAAGTTAAATAAAATTAGATTTCTCTTGTTGAGTACTTACTTTGACAATTTGCAATATCTTACCTTCTTTAACTGAAATAGGATCTAAGTCTTCACCCTTTACCTGAATGTTTTCCTTTTCTTTCCAGAACTGGTCATTTGGGTTGAAGATTGACTCCAAAGTTACAAGGCCCTTTGGTAGTTTGTTAGTTCTCAGCTACACCACTTGGTCACCATACTGCTGCTCCAACTTATCTTGGTTTCTAGCGGAGAACTCAACTTCTTGTAGAAAATTTTATGATTTGTTAATCACTTTCAAAGACCTACCAAATTGTATTATTGTTAGGGATAGCTGGTATTACTTCAACCTTGATACGAGGTTGAGATTTCTCACTTTTGATAGTTTCCACCATGTCAAACACTACCCAAATTTCTGCAAGCCTATCTTCTGCCTCATTCTTCTTCCTTGAGATGGAAGTGATGCTAAATGCTTCATAATATTCAATGAGATTCCATACCTGATTTTTCTAGTTATTTAGAATATTATTCTTAGCAGCATTTTGTCCTCTAACTTGGTTTGCAATCAGCTCACTATCCCCAAACACTTACAAAATTTTAATACCTCTTTTTCCTTTCCAAATGTAATATGTTAATCAGAGCTTTGTACTCAGCTATGTTGTTTGAGAAAGAAAATAAAAATGGAAAACTGAGTAATATTTTTTACCTTGTGGTGAAAAAATCATGGCTCCTCCTCCAGCACCTTGTCTACTCCTTGAGCCATCAAATAATAGCTATCATATCACATTTTCATCTTTGTGATCTAGCTTGGTGATGCTAGGGAGAGGTTGATTCTCTTCATGCAAGCAATAAATTCCTTAAAAATTCTTCCATTTCCTTGTAAGAGTCAAAAGAATGCCACTTATTTTCCCATTAATCAAGAATTAACTTTAGAATGCTTCAAACTTTTTTATCCATTTCATAAATGCCTGGAAAATCTTAATCAAAAGCCAAAAAAATTGCATTGATTAGACTTGGTGTATGAGGCTCAATATGGAAGTTTGTAGTAGGTTCAGATCTTATTGTAGCCTTGGCTACATACCTCATTCTAAATAACATGTGTGACTAATCAGTAGACAAATAACCTCCAATTTTAGTCGTGAAGTCTCTTGATAAGCACAATGCAAAGAGTGGTGGTAAGTAAATCACTGATACATCTTGCAAGACTATGAAATTAGGACATTCATGCAATGTTAGGCTTAATCCTTTAATTAATTCAAATGTTATTACCAATGTCCCATCCAATTGCACCACACCTCTAGAAATTACTTCGTATTGAAGATCTAACTGATCAACTATTTGTTTTGGCATGACATAGATGCTTGCCTCGAATCAATCATGCAATTGTGTACAAGATTATTTCCAACAATTTGAGATATGCAGAATAGAGGAGGTTTCATGTTTTTACCTTATTGACCTCCTTGATTGCCTTCCTACTGAGTTTCATTTATGAGCAGCTTCTCTTGATCTTTGGATGATTGATTTGGTGTGGAGAAATTTTCCATGACAGTTTGCACTAGATCTCTTTGTCTCAGGATAGCTAATGACTCCCACATTGAAATGTTCACATTGGTTTTCTTCATTTTATCAATGATATTGAATGGGGATGAGTTATCCTTATTTTTCCTTTTATTTTACATAACCTTCTCTTGCACCTGAGCTATTACAATTGGTATGTGAGCTAGTCTGGAAGGTGACTTATAATAATTATGCATGTTTAGAGCTTTGATTTCCCATTCCTTATGGAGTAATAGAGGGATGAGAAGCACTTGTATTTGAAAAATTTCCTTCTTAAATATTCTTCCTTTTAGACCATGTATTAGCTTCCACACTCTGAGTTGGAACATGATTTATACCAAAAAAATCTTCTTCTTTCCAATTAACAAGTGTGGTCTCACTTGGAGGTGCTTCATGGGTAGCCTCCTACTGTTGATTTTCTTCTTGGTTTGTATCTGGTTCCATGCCAGTTGTTGTCACCATCAATGCTTGATTTAGAGCACCATTGAAGTATGTTAACTGATTATGGTTTTGATTGCATGGGAAAAACCATTTGTATTCTTGAGCCATGTTAGTTTGCATTGGTACCATGGCTCTAGATGTGGGTACATAATTAGGATTGTAAGGATGAAGTGGCCTATTAGTAGGAGGTTTTACTTTGTTCTAATTTACATCTTGAGCAGGTGGCTCTATTGGGCTGATACAAAGGTCTATTGGGTTGGGCCTGAGGCTGAGTATGACTTGAAATTTTGAGTCTTATTACCTATTAATTATTACCAAATCATTGCCTAGGTTTTTTAACTACCTCATTACTTCTTTGAGATCATTTGAAGTACTAGAAGAAGAGGTAGAAGATTCAACAAAACTCTGATTTTTTGGGGCAGGGGTGGGAGCTAATGTAGGTGTCTTGACTAGTGATTAGAATTTCTTAATTATGGATAAAGAGGCATGGGTGGCCTAGGTGAAATTTTACCAGCTTGAATCAAACAATTTTAAGCTCTAATAGTAATGTTGTAAGCTGCATGTAAAGTTGTACCTCCCATGAATTGTATCATCATTGCAATATCAAAATTTAGATCTTTTAGGAAGTAGAGAAAAGTACCTTTAGCTGCTGGTCTCACCGCGAATGGAATTCTATCCTATGTACTTTAAAAATGGAAGTTCAAATCAACCATATGCTCATTTGGTTCTCTCTTGATTGTGGTTAGTTGTTCCAACATAGATAAGTTATCTACCTTCTCCCCAAATTGACCATAAAGAGCTGTGCACAACTAATTCCAATTTTTAATTGATCTCGATCTTAAGCTTATGAACCATTGTAAAGCCTTACATTTGAGAGAAGATGTACAATAATTTGATAGCCACATCCATTTCATTAACCTCATGTATAGTACAGACATTTGCAATGTCTTAATGTGATCAATCGGAGTTGTATGGTTTTTTCTAGTGAAATATGGAATGTTCTTCAATGCTATAACTGGAATTGGATTTTGTGCATTGAGAGCAAGTGGGATGTTTCCTGTAAAGTTGAAATAGGGATTTGGTGGCCCTTGTTGTAGATGTGCCATTATGTTTGGTATAAGAACTCTGGTTGATTGAATGAATGGTCTGTATAGGTAGATGTGTTATTAGTGTTCTATTTGGTGGAGATGGAGACCTTTGAGCTCTTCTTCCCCTTCTTCCTCTTCCTGGAGATAGCTACAAGTATTCAAAAATGCCTTCTTCTCTAGTCTTTTACCTTTTTTGAATTTTTCTAATAAATTTTACAAGCTTGGGTTGATAAAATGAATGAATTCTACCCTTTTGGAGTTGCCATGTGTTGTTTCAAATCCTTTTATAAGCTGGAATTTCACAATACGAGCACATCAAAATTGTTGTAAATAAAAATAAGACTTCTTCTGTCCTACTAGGCATGCAATATTTGTTATAACTGAATCACAAGACCCTCTGAATTGCAAAAGTATGTGTGTTTGAGCTCATGGTGTGATTTGGTAACATGGGTACTATCTCCAAGTGTGGGACTTGCTACATGAGATAGACCTCCAGAAAGGTTGGTTCCTCATCCTATTCTAGTGCAAACTAACTCTAATGAAATAAAATGACTGAATACTCATAATCTATCACTTCCAAGGGACCAGGGAGAGAGAAAGGGCATGAAAATAATAGAAATCTACACTACAAAGGTGATGCACCAAAATAAGGGTATGAGAATAACTCCCCAATGTGTGAAAATAGAAGCAAAATACTAACTAGAGAGGGTGATAAAAATTATCCATAGAATCTAATAAAAAAATTCACAATAATATTTCCATGCATACAGAATAATAATGAAACCATACAAGAGCATAGAATAGACACAATACACCTGAAATACGATTGAAGAGGAAAGAATAATGCAAACAAACATAGAAAGGGAAGATACATCCACAAACTTGCATCTATTGCTTCATTGATATGCGCAGTTCAAACTTTTACAAAGAAAAGGCCTAGATCACCATGTAAGGAGTCCACTGTAAAGTCCTGTAGCACATTGGCTTCACAAAACCAAAATGAAAAGTTTTGGTACTCAAATTATCCCCCTTTTACAATGAGCCAACACTTCAATTTATAGAGAATGAAGAGGAGATAGAGAGGGGATGCAATTCTTGAAATTAACTTTCCAACCAATTGCAAGTCATGATGGATGAGTGTAGTTGGTGATTTCTAACTTGGAAAATCAATCTCAAGGTGTCCCATAACCTGCAGTAGTGAAGGAATGATTGCACATGCTCATTTAATGCCTCTCCAACAACAAAACTAGACTGGGATCGTTTTCCTTAAAATTCATAATAAAATCTTCATCAATTTCTAGATTTATTGATTTTTCTATGAAACTCTTGGAATCAAAATTCCAATGAGACCACTTTTGTGAAAATCCATTGAGAAATGCTCAAGTTATGGTGATTTGAGCACAAACAGATGTTTTGGTTTGCCAAGCACTTCCTCAGTTCGACAGGACTGACAATTAAATATTTGTTTGGAAATCAGATTTAAAACATTTTCTCCCCTTTCTAATGTTATGTGCATATCTTTAAAAATTATTTTCACTTAAATTTCTATGGGCCCATCATCATTTGTATTTGAAAAAGGGGGAAGGTGTAAAATGTTTAAATATTCAAAACAAACCAGCTCGGCCGGCTTGGTTGAGTTGACACTATAATCTTCTTACATCTGTGGCTCTTTAATTGGCTTGTGTTGAACTACCGACTACCCCTACAACAAATATGTTGATTCACATTTTAACACTAACCCCATATTCCTCTGGCATGCTCAATGAGTCTTTTGCATTGGTCCGAGAGCATTGCATTAATGTTGATTCGACTGAATCAAGTTCAATGCATTGGCCACTTCACCATTCCCCACAAAATCTGACTTGGCATTACGTTGGTGAGTCCTCCCACAAAATATGGGTTTATATCTAAGGCGTTAAACCTTCCTTGACTTGGCCTAGTCCAATTGGGCCCCCAACTCCTGCATCATCTGCATAGCCTTCTCTGTATCCCACCTATTGATGAAGTCGGGTTTTTATGTCCCACGAGGCCCAATGTAACCCAAGAAAAATTTCCCCACTTTACTTGTAAGGCCGCCAAGATCTTCATTGTGTGGAAATTGTGGGTCCGAGCCGCATGCATGTCTTAGGGCCACCTATGCTCTACAACTTCGAGTCACATGTAACTTAGGCTCCATACATCCCTGTGGCTCCGCGATGAACCCTCAAACCAACATTGACTAGGCTATGTCACCCGTTGACCTTTGCTCTACCCTCCTTACACTATTTGGTGAATTCAGGTCTTGGGAGCCTGTGCAGGCCGTGGGCCACATGGGCCAGATTTCTCTGAAATTACCTTAACATAAACCTTGCAGCATCCTCGAGTATTCATGGCCCACTCATCCCATGGGCCTCTCGGGCCAAATTTCTCCGTGCTTTCCACATACTTCTATGGGGGAATCTTCTTACTAAAGAACTATCCTACGAATCGTCGAGCTGAATAACTTTTCTTCAACAACTTATCTTGTTAAGTGTGAACTATCTCTCTTAGAGCTCACCAACGTGCCTAGCTTATCCCACCATTTTCTAAGTCTCAGTTGTTGCTATAGGGTTCGTTGATTGAGCTCGGTTCGATTCATCAGGTCGAGATTTTGCCACTCCACTCATCTTTGTAATGACGCGATTTGTACTTCATGGCCCAAGTTGTTCTTTGTGTGAAGCCCACCTTTCTTTGATTCCCACTCGATGGGCTTCCAATTGTTTGAATTTTCATGTTTTCTCTAATGAAAATCACAGAGCTCGATGTCTCCACAAATGCAATGCATCACCTTTGTAACAACTTAGTCCATCCTGCTAAGGTCATGACCCTGTTTGGGAGATGCATGAATTTAACTTGTCAGGGCTCGTAATTATTTGTTTCCCATCTTCTCTCGAAATGATTTGGCCCCCATAACTCTAAGAGTCCTTTCATTTCCACCTACGAATTCACAGTTCACTGAGAGTTTCTGCCTGATCGGTTGTTATGTGTCATTTTGAATCAACCTTTCAACATGCTATTTGACTCTTTGATAGCAAGCTGAGTATCTTAACGAGTGTAGCTTGGTAATAATAGGTCAATGAAATTTTCAAGAACCTTGGCTCTTGAATGTAGGTTGGTAGCTCGGTCTTCTAAATGGATTGGCCCCTCCAATGTGCAGCTTAGGTTTACTCATAATGTGAAACATATAGAGGGCTTGGTGAATTCTATAGGATTTCAGTGTCTGTCTTGCTCTCTCCAAAAGATAAATTTCCCCTTACTAAAGTAGCTCGATCCTTCATTTTATGAGCTCGACACTTCAAGGCATAACTTGACCATCAAGTTGGGTGAGCTCGGTCTTCATTACAAGGGTCATAGTGTAATTTTCTTAAATAGTTGAACTCCCTCTACATGTTATGAACCTGACGAATCCTTGTAGCACCATGGAATGTATAAACATTGGATTTACCCTTTAGTACTGTAGGTGGACCCCACTGTTGGTCTCCCAACTAGATAAAACTTTGGGACTTAATGAAGATCAAGAAGAGGAGAAATTTCCTCTTCTAAATGCTTAAATCCTTCAAGGACCTCTTGAATACTAAAGTCACCCTGATTCTTATGAAAACCCCCCTGTGCAAGCCTAATATATCATCCAACTTCTCACCAGGGGGTGGAAATTGTTAACAGAAGGAATTTGTGTAGCCTGCAAAGAAAGATAATTCGAAGGAAGCTTTGACCACCATTACAGTAGTTGCAAGAAGAGGATCACCCATTCCTACTACTACTGCTAAAAAAGTAAGTACTACTTCTCCATCTAATGCACCTTCCACTTCCTCTTTTGTGCCTAAAGCAACTATACCTTCTACTCACTATGTCTAAAACACCCTTAGCCTCAAAAATTGATAAACCTAAAACCTCTGTTGTTTCTAGTCAAGAAATTTTGTCTACCTTCAAGGTTTTTTGATATCATTGATCATATCAAGAAGAAAAAAATTCAGATTTTTGAAGCCAAAGTTTATCAGACTCACCCAGAGGCCTTTGCTCAAGTTGTCAAATTTATCAAATTAAATAATTTCCAGTCACCCATAACCTCTAAACGCATTTTTCCCTACTCTTAGCTCTCCTTCCCCACAAAATTTGATAGGCTTCCACACCTCCCACCACTGAGAAGATTGATCCCTTTTATGTCACACTACTTAATAGCAGAACATAAACTCAGTAATTATGTCATTAACTCTGGAGCATCAGACAATGTGATGCCTGCAAAATTTGCACATGCCCTTGGCCTCACCCTGACTTGGACCTTTGGTTCATATTATTCAATGGAGACTAATGAGGCACCCCGAGTCAGGAGGATAAAAGATGCTCAAGTAGCATTTTACTGCATTCCCGGAGAAAAGAAGTCAAGGCCACAATTTTGGTTGTAGACATACCTCCTTCTTATGGTATGTTGTTAAGTAGAAATTTCTACAGGTAGGTTGGAGGAGAGATATAGATGGAATGGTCCCATGTTCTTATCCCAGTCAATGGATAGATGAAGAAGTTTTTTCCAGAGAGGTAGGCTGAATATATTGTCCAAAAGATGGATGACCCTAAGGCCCAAATTCTATATGAAGATATTGGTCATGGAAATTATATGGTGATGTCTGAATACCGAGGCTAAAAATTCCAAGGTGGTTTAGGATGATCCCAATGGCGTTTAGATTCTTGGAGGTTGACATAATTTTTTCCATAGTCTGGTTCTGGAGCAGGAATTGTATTGGTCTCACCTGATGGTAAGCTCCACCCTTTCTCCTATAAGCTCCAATTTTCTAACACCAACAATACTGCTGAGTATGAGGAACTTCTTCTCAGCCTAGCAAAAAAAGGGAGATGGGAATAAAGAACCTTCATATGTGTAAGGTGATGCAAAGCTTATCATCAAACAAGTTTGGGGAGCATTTTCAAGTGAAGAATCAGAGGCTGAAGCATTATAAAAATATAGTATGGGATTCTATTGAATTATTGGATGCCTTTTCAATTAATGTTGTGCCAAGAGATAATAACACTAGAGCAGATGCTATAGCATTTTCTTGGTCCTTTCTCATTCCTCACCTTGATTTTATCAAGATAAATTCACAGTAGAAATGATATTCAGACCTAGTGTTCCTGACAATGCAGAGAATTGATAGGTATTCAATTATGATCAACATTTTATTTCCTTTCTTGAATTGAAAGGATAATTTTAACCAATTGTACTTTGAGGGAAGTGAAGCTGGCTATCGTGAATCCACTACATCTTCCATGCCTGAAGAAGGGATTGAAGAGGAATCTGATCAGGATGGTTGTATCAAGCTTAAGGGAAATAAAATACCTAAGGGTCTTGTGAGTTTGAAGGATTTTTTTGATAAAAATGATAGATATATCAAATAAAAATTATCACAAGAGTTGGTTAACAATTTGAGTTTGAAAAGGTTAATATAGGAAGTGATGAGGAGCCCGAATTTGTCAATATTGGTAAATGTTGTTCTGGAGAAGAGAGAAAGAAGATGGTTGAACTTTTGAAGAAATACATAGATGTTTTGGCTTATTCCTATGATGACTTGAAAAATTTTAAGCCAAGGGAGATGTAACATTACATTCCCTTGAAGCCAGGAATTCAACCGTTTTGCTAGAAATAAAGGAAATACAATCCAAAGATCGTGGGAACCAATTTATCAAGAGATTAAGAAATTGCTCAATGCCAGGATAATTTTCCCTATTCATTATTCAACCTGGGTTTCCAACATTGTGCCAGTAAGAAAGAAGAATGGAGAGATTTGGATTTGTGTTGATTTCAGAAATTTGAATTAGGATTCTCTTAAGGATAACTACTTGCTTCCCATAATGGATCAGATTATGTAGGCTATCACCAGTTCAAAGATTTTATCCATGTTTGATGGGTTTTTGAGCTACAACCAGATTGAGGTGGATGTACAGGACCAACATAAAACTGCTTTCGAAACTCCTCGGGGTACATTTTCCTACAGAAGAATGTCATTCGGTTTGATTAACGCAGGTGCAACATTCAAAAGGGAAATGGATTTGGCCCTTTGGTGACTCTGAAAAATAAATGCATAGTGATCTATTTGGATGATCTAACTATTTTCTCAAAGAAAAGAGAAGATCACTTTCAGCACCTGAAATCTATACTTCAAAGGTGTAGGGACCATGGAATTTCATTGAATCCAAAAACGTCTGTCTTTGGTGTAACAAAGGAAAATTTTCTCGGGAATATTATATCTAAGGATGGAATAAAGATTGATCCAGAACGTGTCCAAGCTATCCAAAAGATACCCCTTCCAATAAGTAAGAAAGGTTGTTCATTCTTTCTTTGGAAAGATTAATTTTCCTTAGAAGATTTATTCCCAATTTTGTAGAATTGACTAGGAACATAGCCCATATGATGAAAGAGAAGAAATCTTTTGTTGGACTTCTGAAGGGAAGAATGCCATTGAAAACATCAAGAGAGCTATTGCCAAGACACCTATTCTTTCTTGTCCTGATTTTGATAAAGATTTTATAATCTATTGTTATGCCTCTGAGCACACCCTAGCAACAATCTAGTACAAAAGAAATTTCATGGATGTGAATTGCCTATAACATTCATGAGTTATGTATTGAAGGCCCATGAGCTGAAGTAATCTCAACTGGAGAAACATGCCTTTGCTGTGGTAAAAGATGTAAAAAAAATTGTTTCTATATTTTGAATTCACACTCCACTGTGTTCATACCAGATACAACAGTGAAGTCTATCCTCACATAATAGGAGTTTGGATCAAAATGAGGCAATTGGGTAGAAAAATTCTGAATAGTATGACCTTGATATCAATCCCACCAAACTTTTTAGAGGTAAGGGTATTGTGTGAATTTCTTGCTAGTGGTCCGAGGAGTGAATTGATTGAAAATGAGTTTGATGATGTTCCAACTGTACTCTTTCTAAGTTAAACTGATGAGTGGTATGTTGATATTTCTCATTTCCTCACTTATAGAGAATGTACAACACATCTGAGTACCAAGGAGAAAATGAGCCATTAAATTAGAGCTTCTCAATATGTACTTTGGGATAATTCCTTATTCAAGAGGGGAATTGATGGTCATTTTCTCAGGTGTGTTGATAAGGAGCAACAGAAGAGATTACCGAGGGATTTCCATGATCAGGCCTATGGAGGTCACTTTTCTTCCTCAGTGACAGCTCATAAAATTCTTCGTGCAGGGTATTATTGGCTAACTCTTTTCAAATAGACAACAAAGTGGGTTTCAAAGTGTGAAGCATGTCAAACTTTTGTGGGCAGACCCAAGTTGGCCACCTTACCTCTTAAACCAATGGTTATTGAAGAGGATTTCCAACAATGGGGGCTATATTTTATAGGAATTTAACCCAAGCTCAAGTGCATGACACACACATGTTCTAATACCACTGATTATTTCACAAAGTGGGTTGAAGAAATTCCAGTTAAGAGGACCACTTCTAAGGTAGTCTATGATTTCATTAAAGAAAATATATTGGTCAGGTTCGAAAATTCCAAACAAGATTGTTACAGACAATTCCCCCAAATTTTCTTCCCATGAGCTCATTGATTTATGTTATGGGTATGGAATTTCTCTTACACATTCATCATGATTACTATCCATAAGGGAATGAGCAAGATGAATCAACCAACAAGAACTTGGTAACAATTATCAGGAAGCTCGTAGATGAATCACAAAGGAATTGGCATAAGAAGTTGTATGATGCTCTTTGGGCAGATAGGATCACACCAAAGAGATCCATCAGATTGTCTCCATTCTAGTTGGTGTATGGGATGGAAGCTCAATTTCTAGTAACAATGGAAATTCCTGCACCACACCTTGCAAAAGCTATTGAAGATGAAGAGTTCTCAAGTGCCATGGAGAAAATAGTTTTGTACATATAGAAGTTGGATGAAGAGAGATTACAGGTTGTTGACAAAATTACTACACACCAGTAAAAATTCAAGCAACTATTTGATAAGAAAGCTAAGCCCAGGGACTTCCAAGTTGGAGATATTGTCCTACTCTGGGACAAAAGGCGTGAACCATGAGGAAGTCATGGTAAGTTTGACTCTCTCTGGCTTGGTCCTTTCAAGATTCAACATTTTTCTGGTGAAAATTCTTACTATCTAAGCTATATGGATGGAACTTCCCTTCCATTTCCATATAATGGTCAATATAAAGTTATTCCAGTCTTGAGTGAACAACAATCCTTTGTATATAGTTATGTAAATAGTCTTGTACAATATTTGCTTTTGGTCTATGTTGTTGTGTTTTGTGTTCTGTGTTCTTCTGTTTGGTCTTGTTCTATATAAATTTTCCCAATGGATAAAGCACTAATTTTGTAACCAGATATTCTGGGGTTCTTTTCCCTGTCTTGTTTTCACTTCACTGTGTCAAGTCAGTATAATCCCCAGAAAGAGCCAGCTATTGTCACTTACCCAAAAAATGTGCAATTTTTGAAATTTTTGGTCAAGTGACTCCTTTTCCAATTTTTTTGCCTTTGTGAAGTCCTAAAGGAATGAAAAAATTTTAAAACATGTAGTCATTTTTGAGGTTTTTGGGGCAATTCCAGTGTATTGTGGTAATTTCTAGTTTTGGAGGAACATGAGGAACAAGTTCCTCTAGGTCTTTTGTTCCCCACATCCTTGTTTTACCCGCATTGTCTTAAGTCGTTTCTCTTTGTGTTCCTCATGAATCTTTCATTTATGTTTTGTGGAACTTGTTCCTTCTGGGGTCCTTTTTGTATTCCACGCACTCCCGACTTGTTGCCCAAAATAATTTTAATCCTTTAATGTGTGGGTAGTTTTTGGATATCTGAGGAACCCATGATTCCCGGATTTTGTTCCATCAGAACCTTTGTTCCCTAGAAATATCCAGAGTTTCTCCACATTTTCTTGGTCCTTCGTATGTACATGTGAGGTACTTCAAATATTTAGAATTAGGAACACATTGACCCTTTTCCATCCTATGGGCCTCTATTCCCTTGCACTCACATTCCATTTGCAATCCTTTGATTGACTTATGCCTAATTTATGTTGTCTGTGGGTGGTTCCTTAGATATTTTGGGTACATTTTGGATGTGCCATTGTTCCTCTCGGCCTCCTTTTCCCCACAACCCACATATTTTGCACTTATTGATGGAGTTTTCATCTCATACAGGGTGTTTCATGATTTTTTGGTACACAAGCCCCTTGTTCCTCATGCCTCCATGTTTCTCCTGAAACCCAGTCATATCCATAGTATAAAGGGAAAATGATTAAAAAATTTCTTTTAGGCTTATTTTTCCTCATTCCATATACCCTCAAATTGGTCATTTTATCAAACTATTGTAAAAAAAAATTCTATAAAAGGGGTAAAACAATTAATTTTCACCATTCTAAGTTGTGAATTTTACAATGCACTACTGTCGTTTTCTTCTCCATGTTCCCTCAAGGATGTTTTTGAGCCATATCTTGCTCATTTTCACATCCATTTTTAAAATTTCAAATTTTACATTGATTTCCTTAAGAAAAAAAAATTCTTCCTGTAATAAGGTGAGTCATTTCATAGCTCCCTATTGTTTCTTGACTTGGTGTCAAATTGTGTTTTATGCCTCCTTTCAATTGGTCTTTCCTAGAAAGCCATTGTTGAATCCCCTTTTTGAAGTTTCCCCCCTCATCTTTCACCATGAAGTTCCAATATGGGGGTACGAACACAATTCTTCCTTAAAACCTTTGTACCAAATATAGGGGATAATGATGTAGGCACATTTGAATCTTGATGATTTTTGGGCTCAAATTTCTGAAGTTACCCCACTGCCATGGCCCAATGTATTAAGAATAGTGGAATTGCTTATGCTATGCTGGCTTTCCTCTTTCTATCTAATGTACTGATACTGTCCTAGCATGTGCTTCTTATTTTGATCCTGAAACTAAAGAAATTAAAGATCCTCAAGGCTAGGTTATTTCCAAAATTGATGTCAGTCATATAATTGCAGCCCTAAGGATCCCTGTATTTGAAAATTCTAACACCCTAACCAAGGTCCAAGCCTAAAATATGTTTGAGAAAGATAAAGACAGATATAAGGAAATGATTGCTAAATCATGGCTCAAGGCCCAAAAGAGAGGTGATTCAAATTTTCTTAAGGTCTTATATAGGTCATATTTTAAGGAAGAATTGTCATACATGATCACTCTTCTTGCAATATTAATGGGTCTACCTTCAACAAATGAGTTCCAGTTTTAGATGTGTGTATACATCAACATCATTTGTGAAGGAAAGCAAAATATGAACTGGGGAGAGATTATTTGTGAAAATATCAGTGAGAAACTGGTTAATGTTCAACAAAGTCAAAACCTTTTATATGACTTCCTACCTCATGTACACAATGACAGCTTATATGGTTTGGGTAGGGTTATCTCCTCAAATGATAAGAAGAATGAACCAATCTATGAGTTTTACCCACAACTCACCTTTGAGAATAGAAAATTTCATTTAAAAGGGTAAATGATGTGTTCACAATGTTCATAGTTAGGAATCTTGAAGGGAACACAAGTGAAAGAGTGTCTACAGAAGATAAACAGTTGATTTCAACATATGACAACCTCTTCATACAATTCAGAAGGTTTTCCTACATTAGATTGGTTGGTTTTGAAGGTACACCTAATAAGTTACCCATGTATTGTAATGATAAGTTGGTCTTGGTAGAAGTTTGTAGACAGCTGGATATGCTACATAGGACATGTAGAGATAAGAAGATCACTAGCATCCAATTTTCCTATTTCCTTAGGGAATTATACATGCAAGTCTGCCTTGGATGCCCAAAATGTTGAAAGAACCGTTGTTGATTTCAAATTTCACTCATACCATAAAAAATCATCTTTTGATATCAAGGGATTCATTTCTAAACATTTGAGAATGTCCTATTATCATCTCCCCACCATTGAAGATTATTGGGTATATTTTACTCATGAACATGAAGTTAGGAAGAGGTATTTTGGAAGACTTTCTCTCCAACAAATCAAGAATTTCAAAGTGTACCGTAGATTCAGATTCTTGAGGATCTTGGAGGATGATAATGAGAGATTTTTATTCTATAGAGTATCTCAAGACTATTCAACATATGCCTCTCCCAACTATTGACTGGTCCCAAAAGGAAAGGGATGATCCTTCAGATATGAATAATCCATGTAATTGTGAGAACAAGGACAATGGTTCAACAAAAGGATGAAGAAGTACAATCAAGAAATGAAGCAATCCTCTTCTCAGGAAACCTCCACTTCACATAAAGAATTCTCCACTCCTCAGTAGGTTCCAACTCAACTTACTCCATCTTCCTCACCTTTGGATGCAGCAACCAAAGTATATACCAAGAAGGAAAAATTCAAGGAGATAGAAAAAATTGAAGAAATTCCTGAGAAATAATTTGAGCAAGAGAAGACTATTGAAACAGATGAAGAAGAGTCTCGGTGCTTGAACAAATATCTCAACATTTGGAAGAAGAAGAGAAGGTTACTGAAGAACAAAAATGAATCTGAAAAAGAAAATGAAGAAATGAGGGGAATGATGAAGAAGAAAAGTGAAGAATAAGAAGTGGAGGAAAGATGATGTGAAAATTATAGAGCCTAACATATAGGAAAGTGAGTACCTCAAGAGCTAAGATTCCAGTCAAAAGATCATCCTCTTATGTTATTGAAGTACCAACTATTGAAAGTTCCTACTACTCAGTCTCTTAGTCCTCCCATGCTCTTGCATTAGCCCCACCTCCTGCTCCACCTTCAAGTGACTCCTTCACATGGGTTCAACCCATGATTGATAGTAAGAAAGAGGAAGGCTTCTTCTCATATTTTTGATCCTGGTTTTGATGTTGTAGCTGCCTTACTTGGTACAAAACCCCTACTCCTCCTCCAAAGAAGGCCAAGAACAACCTCTCGTTTGGTTTCAAATTCAAAAGGACAACAATTTTTTGAAATTTCCAAACCAAAGGGAGACAAGGATGAGAAAGATATCACTGTGGCAGACCTGGAGCTCAACAAGAATTTCACTTGGTGAATCTACTCCTGAAGGGAGAGGTGCAAAACTCTGAAGGAAACTATTTTCAAAGTGATTGAAAGGGTGGAGAAAGGAAAGCATACACATGAGTAACTGGAAGAACAAGTTCAAGTTATTTCAAAATTTATCAAATCCTTTCTTTCCAAGTGATAAAACTCCTTTGGACCCCACTCCACTCTCTTCAATGCCTCCTCTAACTGTTCTTTTTGAGGAGGATGTTAAAGTCCATCAAAGAAATCCACAAGCATGACCTCATATGGTAGGGCCACTGAATCCTTAGTAGAGGGAATGTTAATCTTTGGTCTGAATTTCATTGATGAGGCATACAAATGTATGACAACATATATGTTAGCTCAGGATCAATTCAATACAGTCATCAAGAAGTGGAGAAGGAACTCAGGATATGGTTGTAGTGTATTCAAGATTTTAGGATCATGAGAACCACTGATGAGAAGATTCTCATTTCTCATAATATTTTTGATTGATTCCAAGAACAACCTATCCAAGAAATGGGTTTACAGTATTGAATGGAAGATCAAAGTTTTGAAGAGGCAACTAGCAAGAACTTAAGAACATGGTGCAGAAAGGAGAGGATTTCTAAATCAGAAATATTTGTTAATCTACAAGCTCTTAGATGTCAATTTTACAAAGATAATTATTAGAAAAGGCACTATGTGGATGAAATCAAAGGTAAATTCAGTGCACTGATCAAAGAGGATTTATTCAAGGCTGAAAAGAATCAACAAGGATAAGATGGAGGATTTCTAAATTGAGCTACAATGTTGTTGTGGAAGCCACCAAGGGCTTGTTGCAAAATGGAGGATTGTAAAGAAATGGAGTACTCTCTTGGTAGCTGGTTAATGCCATGGAAACACCACCATTCCTAAAGGTCATGGAGATTTCTGATGCCCTGGTGAAATTTAGACTTCATGTTCTCAAAGTGAAAATCCAGTTGTGCCACTCACCAATGTTCCTTCTTCTAGTTCTTAGTTTTTTTTCTAATTGTTATATTTTGAAAGTTAGCTTTATCATTTTGAAAATAAAAAATTGTAAATAAAGCTAACTTATGTAATTGATTAATTAAGTGTTGAACACTTAATTAGATAGATAATTAGTTATAAAGTTGGTTACAACCACCCCTCAGCCTATATAAGGCTTCTTTCTCATTGTAAAGGGGTTGGATTTTGGTGACTTTTGAATGTAATGATAATTTTTTTCGAGATCAAATACAGAAGAATATTTCTCTACCCTCTTATCTGTGTTCTTTCTATTTTCCTATTTCTTGAAATTGTGAATGTGAGTTATAGTATATTTGAATCTCGAAAATTGTGTGTTCAATCCATTGATTATAGTGTGAGGAACTTTGTGTTTTTTGCATTTATATTTTATGGATTTTCAGATATATTAAATCATATATTCTTGAAGTATCATATATGCAACAATAAGATATATTACTGAAATTTCTATATCTGATGTATTTGACATGCCATTCTTCACTTCTTTTGATTACAATAGTGAGTAATCTTGCATAACCAAGGAGAATACTTGTATTCTTGACCGGTGGATTAGCATTGAACTTTGTGTCCTTGTTTCACCAGTCTTACTCATATAAGCTATTTTTTCCCACTCTAAAACCATTCTCCCCTTTCATCTTTTGTATTGAGAATATCAGAACATGGAGGCATTCTTTACACCAAAATCCTCATTCAGAATGTTAGTTTGTATATTTGTAAATAATTAGATTCCTAGTTTTTGATGAATAAGGGAACCTCCCCACAAAGAGGAGGGACTGTTGTCCCTTGAACTGGTGCTTGTGTACAAAGAAAAAATTTCCAACGAACACATCCAAATGTAGCTAGAATCAAGCCACGTGTCAACATCCTAAAAATTTCAGATAACTCTCTGTTGGCAAAATAATTTGTTGCAAGAAAAACTTAGTGAGTTTTTACCAATGCTATGAGACTAATTCCCTCCTCTTGGTAATGGGGAGGATCCTATTTTTTGAATGCAGTAAAATAATTTAGTGTGTGGCCATGAAGATAGGGATCACACATGAATATTCTACCATACTTATGGAAAATAGCTTACACTTAGTGCAAGGGAGGAATTTCCTAAGTGGAAGGAGGTAGATGGGGAGTAAGAGTATAGAGAAGGAGAGTTAACTTACTGAATAGGAACTAGCATATTTTCACAACATTAACCGGAATTAATCCACACTCAATTAGAGGAATCTAACCTTTCTAACAATGATAATAATAACAAATCGTAGCCACATAATTCTATTTATTCATGAATCAAAGACACCATTACCTTTCTTGGTTTTACAAGATCATCATGTTTACAAAGTTGAGCATGTAAGGAAATAGAAGAAATACATAAAAGAGGAAAATGGAAGAATGTAATCTCTTTCTTATATTAAGTAGTGAAAATCTATATACTAGAAACTCACAATTGATAACCCCTTTGGAATGGAGAAGCCATTCCAATTTATATCCTTACACAAATTCTTTTCATCTAATCCCACATGAATGTTCACTTCCCCCTTATCACTTGTTACCTTTCGTATTCCTAGGAAACAAAATTGATCCTTTTCTCATTAATTGAAAATAACTCATTACAATGTTAGACTATAGGTCACTTAAGTACATAGGACAAAATAGTGAAAAATACATCCATAATGAAGAATTAGAACATGGAGAGAGAAGGAAGGAAGAAGAAAGAGGAGGAGATACAATCACTCCGATGAAGATGAAGCCTTTGCCAATGAAGAACTGATTGTTGTAGAACCTTGCGAGAGCAATCTTGGAAATATTTTTGGAACACGAAAATGTTTTCTTCCTTTCCTGAGCCACAAACCGATTGTAAATCCTTGTAAATATGAGCGATTATTTTTCCACTGCTATGATGAAAATCTCTTAGTGGTGATAACCATGTTAACACTGTTAGGAATCTGTAGACATTACGAGATGCACTTGGGAGAGAAAACTAAAAGGATTGAATTTTCATCTACTTGCACTATCCTGGTGTTAGCATATGGATTTGCACACATGCAAATGACATGCAACAGTGTGGGAATGAAGTCCCTCCTCAATGAAGTTGAGGTTTTCTTTATTGAAAACCAGAACTGTATTTACATTTGTACATTCAAAATTGTATGTGGGGGTGTTTTGGAACATCAATAGAAAGAAAAGTGAATGAGGGAGATAGAATGGAATGAAGGAAAGGAATGGATGGAAGGAACATGCAATAGTTAAGTAAAAGTAGAGCCTAATATTGCATGGAGAAGAACGATAAATAACTAACACAAATAAAATAGGAGTTTGCATCAGTTAAACGAGAATGAGTAAAAATGAACACATGTGAGCAAGTAGATAATAAGAGCTTGATCACTATGAACTAGAACAACATATTAGTAGCGTTGACAATAAGATCGAAGACAATATTTGCATGCAAGATTCAAACAGTAACATCTAATGAACATAAGAACATCAAATGTTATAAGAGACAATGAATGGGACACAAAGTTCATATTTCATTAACTTCAAAATGTCTTCTCAAAAGAACACAGTCAGTTTCTTTCTTTGAAGTAAAACTTGCATACAAAAGTATTTTCTTCTCCTCTCTCAAAGTCACCCTTTAAAAATGAGCTCCTTGACTTCCTTTTATAACCCTAAAAGTTGGTTACAAAGTAGTTAGGGTTTTACATGCACATTAAATAGGGCATCTTAAGTGACTTTGACTTTCTCAACCAACTTTATTAAAAAGTGACTAAAAAATAGAAACCACTTAAGTTAAAAAGTCATTTAAGGAAAAATACATAAATAAAAGAAATGGGTACGTGTGGACCCCATTTAAATGACTTGGACATACACAGAAATCCTAGTTAGCAATGCGCCACCTAGATCAAAGCACCTATGATCAGTGCCTTATCCATTGGGCCAAGAGTCCGCTTATTCCGGTTCATACGAGAATGAACTCATTGACCATGCTCCACAATCCTCCGGATAACGAGAGAGCTGAGCTTGAAACTTGAGTAGTTCATCCACCTCTTTGTTTGAGCAACATCCTCGTGTGAGAATCAATTTTGTCTTCATTTGTATTCACATTCACAATTACACACAATTCTTCCACATGCTTCTGAATAGCTTTTCATGGTGAATCATTCATTTTGTCGCGAGACTGAAGTCATTACGCCACCTTGGCTTTTCAGAATCTAACTCTTGATATTTCGCTATTGAGAAGATCTACCAAGAGCCAAAATTGTAATTCACTTCCTGGAGTTATGTCTTTTGTCATTTGCCACCACCTCGAAGTGTTGCCATTCTGATCTGCTCATGATCGTCTAATTTGAGAATGCTCTAACTTTAAGATTGGCCAATGAAGTATTGCGTCCACTGCTAACTTAGAGCTGACATGAGACACGCTTGAATGACGTGACTTTTCTTGAAGATCCGCACAATTGTACTTATCATTGGTTTTGGTTTGTCGATGAATAGATCCGTACAACGATCAAGTGAAGACAATTGATGTTGACAAGTTTCTCCCGTTATCAATCTCTGCCAATAACACTGGACTTTTGACTTTGAAGAGACCTATGCCAATAGCTACGACTTATACCGCATAATAAGGAAGTCAGAGGTTGTTTCTTCTGCTTCAGAGCCGTTGAAGTTGAATCACCATACTCTGTGCAGGTGCCGTGGTGCATCCATGCAAGTGACGACCAATTCGGAACAAGCGTTGGAAAAATTGTGACTCGCCTTAGGTCAATATGCGATCGCAAAATTGACTTACGTCGACATGTCCCAAGTTGGTATCGACAATGTTCTCATATTTTGAGTGGAGTGTCGAAGTAGGTAGAATGTTCTATGGAACTTATACCGCAACATCGTTTTGTTTGAAGATGACATGATTGCGATAGAAGCGTGATTTCAGGTTATTACTTCCAGACTTCAAAACTGAACAAATCACCTCTGAA
The DNA here is from genome assembly GCA_019776745.2 of Taxus chinensis. Lineage (NCBI taxonomy): Eukaryota > Viridiplantae > Streptophyta > Pinopsida > Cupressales > Taxaceae > Taxus > Taxus chinensis. The sequence continues at coordinate 654,953,327 of CM034155.1, read as the reverse complement.
ACTGCCCTGGAAAAAATAGACAAATCTTGTTCTGAGAAGCTCTCACTGGATGAGGGAGTCTATTAAGGTACCACAAGTTTGCATGTCAAAGGGTTTTTTCCCAATAAAATTCTTTAGTCAAATGTTAAAGGTCAAAGTAGATTCTTATGAAACTGCTAGGAAAATGCAGGTGTAAAACTGCGAAAATCCCGTTTAGTTTTAGCTTAGGAAAAATACCAAATGTCACCCTGGGCATCTACAACTTGGTAAGGGAGCATATGAATGTGAGGAGAATTCAAAAAAACCAATCTTTTGCTCCTGACAATCCTTCGAGTTCAAAATATCGACCCTCAAAGTCAGTCTCCTTGACAGGCTGAAAACTACGTGCACACAGCGAAATCATGCAAATTGCATTTTATTTGACTTCATGAAAAATATCAAACAAAGTGATGTATATTTGAATTTTGGCGAAGTAGTACATGAATGTGGGAATAATTTCAACGAACCAAACCGTTTCTCTTGACGATCATTTGGGCTCGAGATATAGATTCTCAAAGTAGGCCTTTCACCAAGTTGAAACTGCACGCACATGACGAAATCGAGTAAACTGTGTTTTTCTTGAGTTCGTAAAAAATATCAAATGAGGTGTTGTTCGTTTAAAATTTGGAAAACGAGTACACGAAGATGGGAAGAATTCAATGAAACAAACCGTTCTTCTCGAAAATCACTCAGCTTCGAGATATTGAGCTCCGAAATCGATTACTTCATCAGACACAACCTGCGGCACATTCTTTCCACATCTTATTGTCTTCTTCATTAAATTCATTTTCCTTTGTGCCGATATACATCGGTAATGCGTTTGAATGCGTGATATTTTTGATTGAATGCCTGGAATGTGATTTGACTCCTGCAACGTGGATTCAAGCTATGCATTGAAATCTTTTTATTAACAGCTGCTTGGAAATTAGTTTCAAACTAGGCGTGGAAATTCGTATTTGCCTGAGCGTATGTGTTGTGTGGAACTTCTGATTTTTTTATTAGCAAATGTGTGATTGTCTATGAATGCATGGTGGACTGTTATTTTCTTTTCCCTGACCAATGTGTGGCCTTGTCTTCTTTTGCTGAGTTCTTCCTTGTCTTCTTTTGTGGAAATTTACTTTCTTTTAATGAATGCGTGGACCTTTCAATGAAAAAAAAAAAAAAATACATTTTGGTGTTATCTTTCCTCCAAATGAATGCGTGAAAGTGTTTGGAGAATCCTCTTTGTGGGAATTAGTTTAAAACTCCAGATTTGTGACTGTATGGGCATAAGACTGCGTGAAAATTGTTGTTATTGGCCAATGCGTGGAGATTTGCTTTCTTGGGCTTTTTCTTCCTCCCTTTGGAAGCGTGGAGAATGATTTCTATTTCTTTCTCTTGACAACTGTGTATAAAATGTTCCTTTTTGTATGCGTGGAGATTGTTATTGTTTTTGGGTATTCTTTTTATTTATTCCAATGCATGTGTGAAAGATCTCCTCTACCCAATGCGTGGGCTCCTTAACAAAACAGAACAAATGCTTTTTTCTTTGGACTGTTCTTTCCTTGACTTTTTTTTGTGTGTAAATTTACCTTCTTCAAAAGCTTTTTAAACTTCCTTTGGCGTGGGTGGCTACTTTGGCTGCGTGGATCTATTGAATTCTTCAAAATGCGTGGAAAATTTGTATTGTTGACTATTTTTTATTTATTCCAAAGCATGCGTTGAAGAATTCCCTCTGCCCAATGTGTGGGATTCCCTTCTTGTCCCCACATGGTCTCCTCCAAGGCGTGCGCTGCTGAATTCTCCACCTTTTACTCCTGCGTGGAAACTCGTCTTTTCTGGTTTGCGTTTTGGATTGTATGCCTGATGTTAATCTTTTGTTGTGGCTTTGAACCAATTCTTCTTTCCTCTCCCACGCATGGACAAGATTCCTTTTATTTTTTTAAAACCTGGTTAGATCTTGGTTACCTTATCTCTTGCGTGGCTCATTCTTCCTTGACCAATGCGTGGAGACTCTAATTTTAGCAAATATATTTCAATGCGTGATAAAATTCCCCAAATGCATTAACAAATAGTTTTAATAATAGCACGAACAAATTAATTAAATGGAGTAAGAAAAAAAACTTCTTCTAACTAGTTTCACATGGAAATGGTTACGAGAGAATTAAATAGGCTTCCCCGTAACCGTTTCCCCTTCTTGTTGAAACCAATTTCCTCTTTCTCTGGGTAATGACATTAATTGCCAGGGGAAAATGGGAGAAAAGATAACCATTTGCTAGTGGAAATGGCAAGGCAGGTTGGAAATCCCCACCCTATTTCCCCCTATGGGAGATCGGGAGATTTTTTGTCTGTTTGCCAACCAGTTGGATTGAAAATCAATAGAAGAAATCCCACAAGTGGGAAAACAAGAAGTATATGCCATGTGTTATCATCTAATGTTGACTTCGCAAAATTAATAACGTAAAATTTTAATTTTTTTCAAAAAGTATTCTTTCACTTGATTTCTCATCCCCCATCACGATTGTATTGTTGTTTTGATCGTTCTAGTCTTAGTTTCGTCCATTTCGAGCGAGAACTCTACCCACCAGGTCACAAATTGCATTAATAATTAATTAATTAATATTTAATTAATTTATCACCCTTTATTTGATAAAATCAATTTTATTGAGTTTTGAATTTTTAATTAAATAATTATTAAAAATCAATGAACAATTTTTTATTTATTGTTGGGGGAAAGTAAGCTTCCGCTTCCAATTGTCGAGGATGCCAAATTGGCTTCTCGTACCAAGATTTCCCCTTTCCTGGAAAATACTTCTTATTTTCCTACATATGGGATTTCTTCTGCTGATTGCCAACCCAGTCGGATGGCAAATTGACAAAAAATCTCCCAATCTCCCACATGGGGAAATAAATGGGAATTGTCAGCCTGCTTTGTGTTGCAACTGGCAAACGAACAGTTTTTTTCTTATCTTTCCCTGGCAATTAATGCCTACTACGAAAAAGAAATGGAAATTTGGTTATTCAAACGGAAATAAGAAATGTTTACAGAAGCTTCTTTAATTCTCATAACCATTTCTCCGTCAAACTCGTTGGAAAAAGTTATGCGAAGAAGCTTTGAAACTTTTAATATTTCTAACTTCTTCTTATTTCCTCTATAGAAGTGTTTCCCAAAAATATTTTTATCGCATCCCTAAAAAAATACCAGTTTATTGTGAACGCCATTGTGAAGGAGGAATACACATTGCAAAAGAAAATCAGTTCATGCTCAGCCAAGTGATAATCCCACGCAAGAGGAAGAAGAAAGAACAGTCCAAGCATTGTTCACACAGGGACAATACAAACACATTTCCACGCCTTGGAGGAAAAAAAGCAAGTTTCAATGCCTAGGTAAACAAAGTAAGAGAATGCACACAGGTTTGGAAAAACAATCTTTCAATGTAGGTTTAGAAAACAATCTTCCACACAGGTTGAGGAACACAACTCCTCCACGCAGGCCAAAGTAAGAGAATCCACGCATGGATAAAAAGACAAAAAGAGCAAGCAGTCCAAATTTTCCATGCAAATAAGGATAGAAGTTCAAGTAAAGACAAAAAAATAGTCACCAAAGACAACAACCCACACATTGGGTAGATGTGATCTTCCAAACGTAGCCAAGGAGGAGAAATATAAATCATTCTCCATGCAAACCAGAAAGCAAGGAGAACAGTAATTAGAAATATTTATTTTGGTTTTGTAACAAGTAGTTTCCACGAAGAAGGGAGGAAGAAAATTAAAAAAAAAACATTTGTTTTGTTGAGCTCTCCACGCTGCCAAACAAGCAAAAAATAGTCCAAAAAAAGGAGATTTATTTTGTTTTGTTGAGCATCACTTCCGCGCATTCATTTCAAGGAGGAAAGATAAAAAGAAAAAGGGCATTTGTTTTGTCTTATTAGGAGCCCACACATTGGGCAGAAGAGGAAGCATAGTTCAAAACACAGGTCCAAAGGCAACAAAATTCACACAAAGGGGAATAGAAAAATCAGTTTGTGGTTATTTCCCACGCATTTTCAAAAATAAGACAAATCAGCAATTTTAACAAGATCCACATAGCTATTGGAAGAAGATCCACGCGTAGGAGGAGATAAACCGGCTAAAACGAAGTTTTCAATGCATGCATAAGAGCTCAAAACCATACCATACACTGCCCAAGGAGATGAAGTTCCAGGTGGATGGAAATTTGTTTTTGTATGCATGCAGTAGTTTGGAATAGATAAAAAAGAAAACAACCCAAGAAATACAAATCATTTCCACACATTTGCATAACAAAAGATCTTCTACGCATTCACAAAATCTGGAGTCTTCCAACACATTTTCCGAGTAGCAATATCCACACTTAGGCAAATATGAATCTCCACACCTGGTTTGAAAAAAAAATTCCAACGCAGAGAGAAAAAAGAATTAAAAAATAATTTCAAATCGATCACGTGCGAAGTCATTAAAAATCGGGAGAATTTAATTTAAAAAAAAAACATTTTCAACGCATTGGTGAGAAGTATTCATGCTATTCAAAAATATCACGCATTCAAATGCATTACCGATGTATATCGGCATAAATAAAAAACAATTTAATGAAGAAGACGATAAGATGCGGAAAGAACGTGCCGCAGGTTGTGTCTGATGAAGTAATCGATTTCGGAACTCAATATCTCAAAGCTGAGTGATTTTCGAGGAGAACGGTTTGTTAAATTGAATTCTTCCCATCTTCGTATACTCGTTTTCAAAATTTTAAATGAACAACACCTCATTTGATATTTTTCACGAACCCAAGAAAAACACAGTTTACTCGATTTTGTTGTGCACACCGTTTGTGAAAGGTCTACTTTGAGAATCCATATCTTGAGCTCAAATGAGATTCAAGAGAAACAGTTTGGTTTTTGAATTATTCCTACATTAATATAATTTTTTGCCAAAATTCAAATGTACAACACTTCATTTGATATTTTTCACAGAGTCAGATAAAATGTAGTTTGCATGATTTTTTTGCGCACGCAGTTTTCAGCTTGTCAAGGAGACTGACTTTTAGGGTTGATATTTTGAACTTGGATAATTTTCAGGAGAAAAGGATTGGTTTTTTGAATTTTTATCATGTTAATATGCTCCCTTACCAAGTTTTAGATTCCCAATGTGACGTTTGGTATTTTTCCTAGGCTAAAAGCAAAAATGATATTTTTGCAGTTTTACACTTGCATTTTTCTAGCAGTTTCATAAGAGTTAACTTTGACCATTAATATTTCACTAAAGAATTTGATTTGGAAAAAAATATTTCAAAATTTTTTTTTTTTGGTACCTTAATTGACTCCCTCATTCAGTGAGAGATTCTTAGAACAAGATTTACTATTTTTTCCCATGACAGTTTCAGAGGAGATTTGTGCAGTTTTTGTAAGAAGGGAGTAATAGCTTGAAATCACGCTTCTGTCACAATCATGTCATCGTCAGACAAAACGATGTTGCGGTATGGATTCCAAGGTATTCTAATCACCTCGATGCTGCTCCATTCAGAGTATGATAACATCGATGCTACCAACTTCGGACGCGTCGACTTAGGTTGATTCTGCAATCACATATCAACTGAAGGCGAGTCACAATTTTCTTGATGCTTGTTCTGAATTGGTCATCACTTGCATGGATGCACCATGACACCTGCACAATGTGGTGATTCAACTCCAATGGCTCCAAAGCATAAGCAACCTCTTACTTCCTCATTATACAGTATAGGTCATAGCCATTGACATAGGTCTCTTTAGAGTCAAAAGCCATTGATATCGACATAGATTGATAATGGGAGAAAATTGTCTACATCAATTGTCTTCTCTTAATTGTTGTACAGATATATTAATTGACAAATCAAAATCAATGACAAGTGCAATTGTGTGGATCATCAAGCAAGGCCACATCATTCAAGTGTGTCCTTGTCGGCTCTTAGTTAGCAACGGACATGATACTTCATCAACTAGTCTTAAATTTGGAGCATTCTCGAATTGGAAGATCGTGTGCAGATTAGAATGGCAACACTTCAGGATGGTGACAAAGACAAAAGACATAACTCTAGGAAGTGAATTGAAATTTTGGCTCTTGAAAGATTTTCTCAATGGCGAGAGATTAGGAGTTGGATTCTGACAAGTCAAGGTGGCGTAACGACTACAGTCTCCCGAAAAATAAATAATTCACCATGAAAGGCTACTCAGAGCATGTGGTGAATTGTGTGTAATTGTGAATGCGAATACGAATGAAGACAAACTTGTTCACACCAAGATGTTGCTTAAACGGAGGGGTGGATGCATTGTTAAGTTTCAAGCTCAACTCTCTTGTCATTTGGAGGATTGTGGAGCACGATCAATGAGTTCATTCATGTATGATCAGGATAGGCAGACTCTTGGCCCAATGGATAAAAACTGATCATAAGTGTTTTGATCTAGGTGGCTTATTGTTGACTAGGATGTCTATGTGTGTGTCCAAGTCATTTAAGTGGGGTCCACATCTACCCATTTCTTTCATTTATGTATTTTTCCTTAAATGGATTTTTAACTTAAGTTGTTTCTATTTTTAGTTGTTTTTAATAAATTTGGTTGAAAAATTCAAAGTCACTTAAGTGCCCTATTTAATGTGCATTTAAAATCCTAACTACTTTGTAACCAAATTTTGGGCTATAAAAGGATGTTAGGGGCTCATTTGTAAGGTTGACTTTAAGAGATGAGAAGAAAATTGTAGTGCCCACTTCCCTTTGACACTTTTTGATACTATTGATCATATTATGGACACTACTATGTTTTGTTTTAGTATGATGGTTAGATGTTAGATCATGGATTAGTATTGATCTAGATTCAACTATTATGATTGATGATTACTAGAGACATTTTCTATATGTGGTTGATGATATACTGTTGTGACATGGCCATATTATAGATGTTGATTTGGACTTATGATATTGGATATTTGAGTAGATCTGGTATGGTAGATTTTGATGATGATATAGTTGATTTATTTTCTTAAAAATGATAATGTTGAATTAATGATATTGTTATGATTTGTGTGTTTAGATGATTTTGAGATATTGTTTATATCATTTTGGATGTCTGATGCGGCCACGAGGCTGAAGGAGGTATTTGCATTTTGCAGGTTAAAAATCACAATAATGTCGGGGGACTGAAGACTAACCATATTGAAATTCCGAGTGAATTCACAAGGTCACCATGACAACTGTATTATTTGTGTGTTGTGTTTTGCTAGGAATTCCCATGGGGGGATTTCCATTATATGTGACCATGGGATATGTGTTTTATTTATGTGTTCCTTTTTATTATTGTTGTATGTATTTTTATTTGTAATGTGTTCTTTTTTTTAATTAATTTAATTGTGATATTTAAATGTGATGGTCATATAGTTACATTTTATTTAAAATAAATTGGGATATGAAATGTAATTAATAAAGTTGTTGAGTTTAAATAATAATGTTGGAAGAATGTGTAAGTTAATTTGTAAGGATGTGTCAGAAATATGTAAGAGTATGTAACGCTGATTTTAGAAGGTTAAACACTCCATCTTTTATGAAATTCGAATTTGACCTTGGAGGCCAAATTTGGAGGCTTGTGGAATAAGTTAAACTTGTCCCACACCTCTTAAAATGATCCACCAACCATGCCTATGGTTTGGAGGTTAAATTTAGGCATTTTTAATGCTTTTTGAAATGACATATGTAAGTTTTAATTGCACCTCCCTCACATATTTCTAATGCAGTCCTTTTTGGGTATGGGTTGAATTGGATTCTATAAGTGCTTTTGTCATGTTTCTTTATTGTGATTTGTTTGTTGATGTTGATTTCCTCTTGGGGATGAAAGAAAAATGATGTGGCATCCCACTTGGATCCACATCATCCTCTCTCTTTCCTTTCCTATAAAAGTAAAGCTTCTTGCTCATTTTGGGGGTTGTTGAAACTTGTTTCTTCCTCTTTGGGGTCAAATTTTTTTTATTACTATGGGAGTCTTTCTTGTGGAGGGAGTTTGAAAATTCATTTGCATGCTTGGTGTTGCTGTTTTTGGGACTACTCTTTGGTCATTGAAGAGCTTGCTGCTTTGGACTGTATTTTTTTAGCATTGAAGGGACTTGCTATTTTGGAAACAAACTCCATTATGGAGAGGTAGGATCTTGCCCTTTTTAAATTTTGTTTTCTCTTTCCTTGCATGAGAAAAATGGTAAATGTGTTGTGTATTGTTGGTTGGTTGGGTAGAATGCTTAGGAAATGGTGTTGGAGGAGAAGGCTATGGGGATTTCATATGGGGGGTATAACGGATTGTCAATGGTACTATTTTATTAAGGAGGGAGTTTTGGTTTTGGGATCCACCTTGGAAAAGAAACTGCTTGCATTTCTTACTATGGGAGGGCATAAGGGATAAACTTGGGGGGCATAAGGAGGGGTTGAGAGATATAAGGTTTATGGGGTTGATATGTATATTGGCGGTATGCATTTTGGTGGATGCCCAATTCCAAATTGGGAGGCATAAGGAGTTCCCCATAGTTCTTGATCTTGTTAGATTTTTTGATCAAGCCTATGTTCTGTATGAATGATTCAAATGCAGTTGTGAACTACTGTCCTTGTTTGGAATGTGTATCTTATTAATCTGTGCATGTGAAAAGAATGCTGCTTGTTATTGTAGAAGCCATTGTTGCCATGAGTTATCTCTCATTCTCTATTTCAATATGGTTGGGGCTCAGGGGCCAATGAGGAAGGATGAATTCACCCTTCTCATTGGATGTCTTGGTTGGGTGGAGAGTGTTGCCTTTCCCCCTTTTTTGTTGTGATCAAAGTTGAAAAGATGGAGAAACTAGCATGTTGCTATTTGGAGCAGGAACATATACAATTTTGACAGTCCCAATCTTTTGACCAAATTTATTGTAACCTTTCCCACCTTGAGCGGATGAGTTTGTTTAATGTTCGTAATGAGAAACCATTCATATTGATGATGGAAGTTTAGAATTGAATTGAGAAATGTAAAGAGATGTATTCTAGTCTTTGTTTGTAAAGAAATGAAAAGAATGTATATGTATGGTTGATTGTATTTCAAAGTTAAAAGAAACAGATAAGCTGTATAGATGTTCTCTGTTTGAATTCAATAAAGAAATTGCCACCGCATTCTTATTCACACTGTTATAATTGAAATGAGAATATTAAATGGTGATTGAGGCTATGTTTTATGTGGCAATGAAGTAAATTGTATGAGAAAGCTAAACTATATCGTTCTCATTTGAATTGTGCATTAGAATTGAAATCTGAACTATAATTTAATTTAGAAATGAATGGCTGTCCTAATCAATTAAATGTATTTGACTAAGTTTAGGAATCATATGCACATCCAAATTACAAAAAATGATAATTTTTTAAAAAAGAAATAGCTCACTGTTCTAAAAATTAACTCTGGCAATGTACGTTTTAATAAAATGAGAAGTTCAAACCTATACTCAATAATAAGTTATGAAACTTGAAATTTATACTTAGGAAGATTTAAGGAATCCCAAATTCAATAAAACAGTCAAGAATGAATCTCTAAAACTCAAGGAATTTCAAATCGGAGCTTGCACGGTCGTTTTCCCCGTCAATTGTCAGAAAAATGCAAACTTGTATAAATAAAAAAATTGAATTCACTTAAACACTCTAAACCCTCCCTAGACTGATCTTCCATGTCTGTTTGACATGTTGAGTGAAGGAGTTCTAATTTTATCAAAATTATAAGCTGAAAAATTGTTAGTTCACATATTACAATCCTACAGATATATTTCATAAAATTTACCCTTTAAAATTCATCAAATTTTAAAATTGGAAACTCTTGTGTGAAGAGGCCATCGAGAGCTTTCCAAAAAGTCCTTGTTTTCCCAAATCTGACATTCCTATCAAAAGTTATGGCCATTTGAAGTTTTATTTCAAAATGGCCATCCAAAAATTAATCAAACTGTTTAAAAATCAAAATTTAACCTTTGGAAAAATTTCACCAAAAATTCCATGGCCCCGTCACCCTTGCAACCAATCAGATGTTTCCACGTGGCACTTCGGAGGGTGGACTCATTTGAAAACTTAACTTTTTTGAAAATTTGACCTTGGGAAAATTTTCCCATTTTTCCCCGCAATCCTGTGGCCTCGCAGCTAATCACGTGCTGACACGTGGCTTGGTGGGTGCACGGAATAAATTTGGAAACTAAACCATTTTAGATCAAGGTCTTAAACCTCTCTGCCATTCCACCGGACTGCATCCAATCACGTGCTGACACGTGGCAATTTGGACCTCGGCGGGAGGGCGGAATTTCCTTCGCCATTGAGATTTTTACTTCTAAAAATCTCAATTTTTCTTTTTGCTCCGTCAGTCCGCGACCCCCACGACCAATAGGAGTTTGACACGTGGTAGGGTTTTTCTCCTTGGCGGAAGCACGCGATGAATTTCGCCCTTGGGCTTTTGGCCTGAAAAAATTATAATTTTCTAACTTCTCCGCCGCTCCGCTTTTCCCCACGCCAATCGGGAAGTGACACGTGTCTTCCTCGTCGGACCTGTGGGCGCGCAAATGAGTTTTGTGCTCTTGTGATCAAGGAGGGAAAATTCTCAATTTTCCTCCCTGCTCTGCCGACCCGCTCAAGGGAAAATTTTTCTCCCTAAGCCCGCGGTTTCTCACAAGGGAAAATTCCTCCCCTAAACTTCGCCGGCCCATAACTTGAGTTCTGCTTGGAGTTAGGAGGACTTCTTTATATCACCGGAAAGCTGAGAAAATTTCCTATTCATTGGGAATGGTTTAGAGAAATTTTGAAAGTGTTAAAAATGAGAAAAATATAGTTGAAGCTCTGAGCCTAATAGAGAGCTGGTATGTTGGTCATCAAAAAGGACTTCAAGGAGAACAACAGTCAGGGGACAAGAAGTCCCTCCTCTTTAGTGGGAGAGGTTCCCTTATTCAAAAGCAAAACTTATTTACATATGTACAGAGCATAGTTTTACTGCAGAACTTGGATATCATGAAAGCGTTTTGAAAAAATAGATCATCAATCACAAAAGTACAGAGGAATGAAGACGTGGAAATGAGCAGAAAAGCATTCTCCAGAATTATAGATGACAAAATAATTCCTTATGCGTGCCAGAATATAATGAATTGGAATAAGACCATTTGTACTTGAATTAATGAGATGCAATTTGAAAAGACACACAGTTCCATAAATAACATCTACAAGAATACAAAGCTTCTTGGCATAATGCAGACAAATGATCTAACAATATTCAACAGATAGCTGTGAATAAAAGAATCAGATGGACAAAGAAAGAAGATCCTTTTGTATTGATTTCTTTACTATTTCTTACACTTTCAAAAATAAGCCAAGTTCCCCCTCAAAATGGCGAAGAGAGACCATTATATAGTTTTACAAATCAGTTACCCTTGGTAACTACTTCTTTTAATTAATGTTTAGTTAAAGGGTTGCTTAACGCAAAACCCCAACTAATTACAATAAATCTGAGATGAGGAAAGAAAGAAGGGAGAAAAGTCAGGAGGAGAAGACAAGTGTTCATGATTGAGAAGGGCCCACTGATTTGAGGATCCGCTGTCTAAACCTTTTTAACGCCTCTGCTATGTCTTTGCCACGTGGAACTGATGTGTTGGCAGTGGACTGGGTCCAAAATCTGAGACACTTCTCCATCTCTTTGTCAAATTCAATGTGTGTATGGTAATCCTTACTTGCTTCTTCAATAGCAGACTGGAGAGAGCAGATTTCCTTCATCTTTTCCTTGGTGATAGAATCCTCTTTGAACAGATTTTCTTTGACAAAAGCTCTGAATTGAGCTTTAATTTCCTACAAGGAGAGAGGCACACCTGAGGTCTCATCATGGAGGTGGCAATGGATATCCTTAAAAGAAGATACCACCAAAGTCTTGAAGGCCTCACCCTTCTGCCAGCTATTTCTCAATTCTCCCAAAGCCTCCTCCAACACCTTGATTTTCCATTCCACACTGTATACCCATGATTTTGACAAATTATCTTTTGCATCATCAAAGACCTTGCTTGCCATTAAAATATTTTCATCAGCCTGCCCCATAAGGAGAAGGTCTACTATACAGCTGCTCCAGAGTTTGAGCTCTTTATCTATATTTCCAATGGTGGAGGAGAGTTTCTGTTGCAGATTATTTACCTTCTCATTGAGTTTGAAGGCTTCACCAATGAAATTCAACCCTGCAATGAGCATATCATCCACCATGGCCTCCATAGCCCTTCCATAGATGGAATATCTATGTATATCTTTGATACTCTGGACTTCATCTTGGCTGAGGGTCACAGGTGGTGGAAGAGTAGTCAGTGGGGTGGGGTCTAAAACGTTATCTTTGGACAACAGTGATTTGATGAAACTTGCAAGAACCTGAGCCTGCTCTTCCAGCTGCTCTATAGTTTGTTGCCCTTTTTCCACTCTCCCAATGACCCTGGTGACTATTTCTTGAAGATTGTGAATCTCACCTTCAGGGGTGGACTCTCCCATGGGGATCCTCGAGAGCTCTAGATCAGACACCTGCAAATCCTGTTCTGGCTTGTCAACCTTGGGCTTGGCTATCTCTAGGAATTGCTGTCCCTGAGCATTAGATACTATTCTTGAGGTGGTCCTGGCCTTCTTGGTAGGAGCAGGAGGGTAGTTCCCAATAAGTCCGCCACAACATCAAAGTTAGGTCCCGAGATTCGAGAGGAAGACTTCCTCTTCCTACTATCAACGAAAGGTTGCACCCATGCAAAAGAGGAGGAGGAAGAAGAAGGTTGGGAAAGAGGACCGAGAGAAAGAGAACTCATGGCACTCAAAGTGTGCACTGTTGTTGCCTCTAGTTGAGATATGAGTGGGGAACTCGAGGCTTCTGGTACAGAGGAGTCAATGGTGCTCAAAAGCTTAGTGCTTTAAACTTCCTTCTCTTTATCCATTGGGGCTTCTGGAACGCCTACGGAGATTGGCACTTCACTCTCTTCACTTTCACTGAGAACAATAATGTTCTCTGGTCCTGAGGGAAATTCTGAATGCTTCATCAGGGGATCTTCTTCAACAGGCTCCTTCTTGACCTCCTTGATTTTCTTCTGATATACTTGGGTGGATGAGGAAGGAGTGGAGGATGTAGGCCCTTTAGTTGATGAGGCAGGAGGAGTCTGTACAGGTGCTTCAAACTCGGTGTCTGTGCCTCCTTCCTTGGTGTTGAGGTGTCCTTGGAGGAGGACTCACCTGAATGCCTTCTAAGCTCGCGAACTCTCCTGTCAAACTAGATTTTGGTTCTTACTAGGACAGGGGCTAGGATTTCAGCCAGATCATCCTTCTCCTTTTTGAACCAATCCAAATCCTCCAAGGGAGTGTGTTTGATCAAGGTATCATATTCATAGGATAACAAGTCGGAGTTGTCATCCTGAAGCCCTTCAGGAATTTGATATAGGTTAAGCTCCTGAATCAGTTGAAGAGAAAACCTGCCATAATGTCTCCTCCTTGCCTCAAAATCATCAGCACAGTCAGCCCAATAGTCTTCTGTGTCTGGCCTATGATGGTAATTGATTCTGAGATTATGTTCAATAAATTTCTTCAAGTCAAAACAAGTTCTAGGCCTGAAGAAATGGACAGTGATGGGAGCTAGGGCTCTCTCTATGTTTTGTGCATCCAGAGCCGTCTTGCAGGTGTAGTTTCCCAAGGATATGGGGAAGTGCAGACCAGTGATTTTCTTATCCCTGCAGGTTCTATGTAACTTTTCCAATTGCCTGCATATCTCGATCAAGGCCATTTTATCATTACAGAACATAGGGAGCTTGAGAGGGGTGCTCTCATAGCCTGCTAGCCTGATATAGGAGAATTTTCTGAACTGGATGAAGTAGGCACTACTTCGCTATTAGGCTCATGGCTTCATCAGAGAACCTCCTTGAAGTGTCACTCTCAGAAGTCTTACAATGTACATGGTGAAAGCATCATTCACCCTCCTGAAGTTGTGATTACTAGTGTCCAGGGTGAATTGAGGGTAGTAAGCATATATAGGATCACCTTTATGAGCATCAATATATGTGAAGCCAAACCATTGCCTTGATGCTGCTAGGGTATACATCAGATAAGAAGTCATGTAAAACTTCTTGGTTTGCTATACATTGGACAGCTGTTCTGCCAAGTTCATGCTGATGATTTCTACCCAGTTGATGTTTTGAGTACCCTCCTCACACACCATGTTGATAAGTGGGCACATCCAGAAATGGAACTCGTTGGTAGAGGGTAAGCCCATGACCTGAGCTAATAAGATTATAAAATCTGACAGCTCCTCATTGAAATCGACACAAAACAGAGCTTTGGATAGACGGGACGCCCCCTTTTTAGGGTTTTTAAGCCAAGACTTCGCCACCCTTGCCTTGTATTTTTCACTGTCCTGGTCGAAGAGTGCCTGTGCCTGGTTCTGAGAGATGACTATAGAATTATCCATTTCAGGAATCCTTAGGGCAGTGCCAATGGCGGCAGCATCGAGCTTGGCGATGAGCTCCCCATGCACATTTGTTAGTTCACTCGAGTCAGGATTGAAGTGAGCACCGCAGGCGAGTACCGTGTCTGCACATTGCACTGAAATCGGGAAACTAGTGGCATACGCCAAGCCACTATCGTTAATCATTTGCACCATAGGAGAGGGATTCGGGTCTATCAACCTAGTCCAGAAATCTCCAAAGTCTAGGTGACGAACTTCACTGTCCCCGATATCAGGAATGACAGACTCGAGCGGCAAAACCTGCTCCTGACCTTGGAACTTAATCTTCATGTTGATAGCAATTGGAAAAAACAAAGTCACAGCCTGAACTCTTGATGAAATTGCAGGGGGAATGGGTACGCGCACAGAAATTTTGATTGCGAGGGTATGAGAAATTGATAACGAGAAAGCAGTGTGCAAAAATGCGTAGGGGGTAGCTTATTAAATAGCCGTTTAGGAGAGAGAAAGGTAATAAATGTGCATTAAATACACATCTACCAACTTAAAAAGCAAGATATTCGGGAAGAGCGGGAAAAATTAGCCCGGATGGCCTTTGGTTCATTTGGGACACGTGGGACGCGAAAGAGCGACTCAGCCGATGCGGGTGACGCGGGGACAAAATGCACAAATGTTTTCAGGACATGAGGGATGAAAGTACGTGAAGTGTGCAATGCGGCCGATGCGGGCGAAAGGTGAACAACGAGCCTGAGTCGAACTTGAGACATTTGGAACAAAAAGTTCTCGACGGGCCTGCGAGAAAACAGATTTTTGGGTAAAGCGGCCGATCGGCGAACAGGGAGCCGAATGAACTTGGGACACATGGGACAAAAATGTCTGACAGACCCGCAAATCACACAGAATGACTCAAAAACGTAGATTTTTCCAACTTCTTGACTTTTCCCTTTACCAGAACAACAAAAAAGGCGTTAACTCAAAAATTTTCAACTTTGAACTTCTCAAAAGAGGGGAAATTTTGAGAGGACAACAGCTGGCTCCTTCTGGGGATGACTTGGCTAAAGTCCAAAGGAATGAGACAAGGCAAGAATTCTCAAAAAATCTAGGGGAAGCAGATCAGTGCCTTATCCATTGGGCCACAGAGTCAAAAGCAAACCAATACAGAAGACAACACCCCAAACGAACAACACACCAAAACAAGAAAAAGGAAGGGGAAACACACACACACACTATACATAATATACAAAGGACTTCCTAATCACCTATGACTTAAACAATTTCAGGTACTGCCCACTATAAGGAAGTGGGAGGGAAGAACCATCCATATAATCAAGGTAAAAAGAATTCTCACCAGCAAAGTGCCTGATCTTGAAAGGTCCGAGCCAAAGAGAATCAAACTTGCCATGGCTGCCACGAGGTTCATGCCTTTTATCCCACAACAAAACAATGTCACCAACTTTGAAATCCCTGGACCTGGCCTTTTTATCAAACAAGGCCTTTACTTTCTGTTGGTGAGCAGATATTCTATCAGCGACCTTCAACCTGTCCTCATTCAATTTATGAAGGTACATGATCCTTTTATCCAAAGAATCATTGAAACTGGTGTCTTCAATGGCCTTCATTAAATGCAAGGCTGGTAGTTCCACTGTTACTGGTAATTGAGCTTCCACTCCATATACTACCTGAAAAGGAGACATCCCAATGGCTCTTTTAGGTGTGATCCTATCTGCCCAAAGAGCATCATAGAGTTTCTTGTGCCAGTTCCTCTGAGATTCGTTAACTAATTTCCTTATTATAGCCACCAGATTTTTGTTTGTCGATTCTGCTTGTCCATTCCCCTGAGGATAATAATCCGAGGAGTGAGCCAGGGAGATGCCATATCCATAACAAAAATCCATCATCTCAGTTGAAGAAAAATTTGAAGCATTATCTGTCACGATCTTGTTTGGCACACCAAACCTCACCAAGATGTTTTCTTTGATAAAACTGCATACTACTTCTGAAGTAGTACTCTTCACTGGAATGGCTTCTACCCACTTAGTAAAATAATCTGTGGTAGTTAATACGTGGGTGTGACCAGCACTAGAAGAGGGATTAAGTGTTCCAATGAAATCTAAACCCCATTGTTGAAAAGGCTCTTCGATCACAACTGGTTTAAGGGGCAAAGAAGCCAACTTGGGTCTACCCACGAAGGTTTGACAAGCTTCACATTTATCAATCCACTTTGATGCGTCTTTGAACAAGGTAGGCCAATAATATCCTACACGAAGAATCTTATGAGCAGTGACAGTTGATGAGTAATGCCCTCCACATGCTTGATTATGGAAATCCGAAAGTAGCTTCCTCTGTTGTTCCTTGTCCACACATTTTAGAAATCTTCCATCCAACCCACGCTTAAACAAGGCATTTTCCCACAACACATATTGGGCTGATCTTAACTTAACAGCTCTCCTCTCTTTGGCAGTCAAATGAGAGGGACATTCTCCATATGTGAGAAAGTGTGTGATATCAGCATACCATTCATCAATTGAGCCAAGAAACAGAACGGTAGGAAGATCAACTTTATCCTCGGGTAACTCATGTCTAGCTCCCTCAGCGATGAGTTCACACAAGCCTTTTCCACGGACGAGCTTGGTTGGTCTGATGTCAATATCATATTCTTGAACCTTGGCCACCCAATTCCCTCTCTTGGATCCAAACTCTTGTTGTGTGAGAATGGACTTGATGGTCATGTCAGGTACAAATACTATGGAGTGAGAGTTAAGAATGTAAAAACAAAACTGCTTGACAGCTTTAACCACTGCGAAAGCATGTTTCTCCATTATGGTGTATTTTAACTCATGATTTTTTAGAATGTAGCTCATAAATGCAATTGGGAGTTCGTGATCATTAGAATCTTCTTGAGTCAAAACAGTAGCCAGGGTGTTATCTGTGGCATAGCAATAGATAATAAAATCTTTGCTGAAATCTGGACATGCTAAGACGGGAGTTTTAGCAATAGCCTTTTTAATACCTTCAAAGGCTTCTTTCCCTTCAGGAGACCAGCCAAACGTCTATTTTCCCTTCATCATTTGAGAGATATTCAAGGTTAGCTCTACGAAATCAGGGATGAATCTTCTCAGAAATTTAATCTTACCAAAGAAAGAATGCACTCCCTTCTTGCTGGTTGGAAGGGGAATCTGCTGAATAGCTTGAACTCGCTCAGGATCAATTTTTATACCATCTTTAGAGACAACATGCCCTAACAATTTTCCCTCTGTGACACAAAAGATAGATTTCTTAGGATTTAAAGAGATCCCATGTTCTCTACATTTCAAAAGAACTGTTTCTAGATGCTGAAAATGATCTGCCCTTGCTTTGGAAAATACGGTCAAGTCATCAAGGTATACGACAATACACTTCCCTTTTAAACTTCCAAAGGCCAAGTCCATAGCTCTCTGGAAAGTGGCACCAACATTAATGAGCCCAAAAGGCATCCTTTTGTAGGCAAAGGTACCCCAAGGGGTAGTGAAGGCCGTCTTGTGTTGATCTGCGGTATTAACTTCTACCTGATTATATCCTGAGAAGCCATCAAGCATAGACAACATTTCAGATCCCGTCACAGCTTGTAAGACTTGATCCATCATGGGAAAAGGATAGTTGTCCTTTAAAGAAGCTTGATTCATATTTCTGAAGTCAACACAGATACGAATCTCACCATTTTTCTTTCTAACAGGCACAATGTTGGCAATCCATGTTGAATGGTGGATAGGAAAAATGATTTTGGCTTTTAATAACTTTTGTATTTCCTGAAAGATGGTGTCAGCTATCTTAGGATTGTATTGCCTTTGTTTCTATCTGAAAGGCTTAATCCCAGGTTTGAGAGGGATGAAATGCTGCATCTCCTTTGGTTGAAAAGCTTTTAAATCCTCATAGGAATAAGCAAGAACATCTTTATACTTCCTTAAAAGATTAATTACTTTCTTCTTTTCTTCTGGCGTGCAACATTTTCCAATGTTCACGAGTTTAGGGTCAATAGAACTCCCAATATTAGTTTTATCATACTCAGCTGATTGTTGTGATCCAGTAGAAGCTTTAACTTCACATACCTGTCATGCTTGTCAAACAATTCTTCTAAACTCACCAGTCCCTTTGGAATCTTGTTCCCTTTGAGTTTGATACATCCATCTTGATCTATCTCTTCTTCATTGACATCTTCTTTATTGGAAGGCACACTTTCACGAGGCAAATTGTCACTTCCTTCAAAGTACAACTGTTCAAAGTTATCCCTGAGTTCTAAGAAAGAAAGAAAATGCTGATCATCATTGAAAACTTGCCAGTTACTTGCATTATCAGGTACACTGGGCCTATGGATCATCTCGATGGTAAACCTATCTTGAGAGAAGTCAGGATGAGGTATCAACAATGACCTTGAGACTGCTAGTGAATCAGCCCTGGTGTTCTCCTCCCTAGGCACTGCTTCGATAGAGAAGGCGTCAAGAAATTCGATAGAGTCCCAAACCTGATTCCTATAATGTTTCAACCTTCTATTCTTTACCTGGAAAAGGTTTCTAACTTGCTTGACAATCAGCTCCGCGTCTCCGCGAGCTAGAAGATTCTTCACACCCTTTTCTTTTGCCACATGAAGCCCAAGAATGAGAGCTTCATACTCTACTGTATTATTAGTATTTTCAAATTGTAACTTGAATGAGAAAGGACAAACCTTTCCCTCGGGAGACACCAATACTACGCCAGCTCCAGAACCAGCTGAGGAACAACTTCCATCAAACTCTAATATCCAAACACCATTAGGATCCTCAAGTGATCTTTTGGGAAGTTGGATCTCCTCTGGAGACATAATCATATAGTTGCCATGCCCCATATCCTCATAAAGTATTTGCGCTTTGGGATCATCTGTTTTTTGTACAATATACTCAGACTGCTTCTCAGGCAACAACTTCTTCATTTGCCCATTAACAGGTATGAGGGCATGTGACCAATCCATTTGAATTTCTCCTCCCACATCCTTACAGAAGTTCCTACTTAGTAGCATCCCATATGAAGGAGGAATGTCTGCTACTAGGATAGTAGCCAAAACCTTCTTCTCAGGCAAAGTAGCAAAAGCTACTTGTGCATCTTTAATTCTTCCGACTAGGGGCACTTCCTTACTCTCCATAGAATAACAAGACCCATAAGTGCGTGTGAGAGTTAGGCCTAAGGCATGGGCTACTTTGGCAGGCATTACATTGTCTGATGCCCTGAGTCTATGACGCAGTTGCTGAGTCTATGGCCTGCTATAAGGAGGGTCACATAGAATGGTTTGATCTTGTCATTGGGTGAGGTGACAGTGGCTACCAGATTGGGTTGTGGTGCAGAAGATGGAGTGGGTAAAAGGCCTTTAGAGGTAGTTTTGGAATGAGAATTGACAAAGTGAACCATTTTAGCAAAAGCCTTGGGATGGGTTTGATAATACTCAGCCTCTGAGATTTGAACCTTGGTCTTTTTCAGGTGATCAATGATATCGAAAGACCCAGAAGTGGATGGGCTATCATCGCTTGGGACCTTAGGCTTATCAGTTTTAGGAGTTGAAGAAGAAGTAACTTTAGTAGTAGAATTGACAGGACTCACCTTTGGTGTGGACGTAATGGGGATAGGAGATCCTCTTTTTGCAATTACAGGGATAGTCGTCGGATGCTCCTTGGATCTTTTGGTAGGCTGCATCACTTTCTCCTTTTTGTTTGTCTGCTCTCGAGTCATGACAGCATATGATTCACTATTCATGTCTGCTACTACTTCATCATAATCATCTCCTTCATCAACACCTTCAGTAGTGAAGAAATTAACTCGAGATCCCTCAAGTTCCTCTGCTTCTTCATCGACCTCTTCAACAAATTCTTCACAATCTTCACTAACCTCTTCATCCTCCGGCTCTTCAACTTCACAGGTTGTGTTAACAGGGACTTTAATAGGTGGTCCTTCAAGTGCTAGCCTTGTCTGAGAAGAAGGAAAATGATTTCTGGGCTGAAAATTCCTCCTTGGAACATCTGCATAGGGGGCATGCTGGGCCAATTGTTTCTTAATGGCGATGAGATCATTTGCAAGTTTTTGTACTAATGGATCAGTATTAGGCCCAAGAGTGGAAGAGGAGGAAGAAGAAGACCTAGATTTAGAAGGGTCTCTTCTCAACTTCCCTGACATGATTAAATCATCTTCAACACTAACAGCAAAGAGTTTGATCCTCGGCCAATGTTGCAAGATTAGCTCTTCTCAATGCATAACTAACTTCAGGCAATTGGGCATTCAGGAAGAAGCATTTTTGGATTTGATCTATAGGTTGAGTGTCAAGTGGGATTTTGTTAATCAATTTGTTGAATCGAGCCACAAATTCTCTCATGGGTTCTTGTGATTCCTTCTTTATTTGAGAAATTTGGGCCAGCAAAGCATGCACGTCTTCCGCCGGTTTGAAACGATTCTCAAACCTTGCTCTCATTGTGTTCTAGCTAGTGATAGCCCCGGCTAGAAGGTGATAGAACCAATCTATTGCATTATCTTGTAAGGTCTCAACAAAAATCCTTACTGAGACATCTTCATGTTCAACTCCCAGAACTCCACATGCAACTATGAAGGCCAATATGTTCATCAGGATGTACCTTGCCATCACCTCTGAACTTGGGAAAGTTCTTCCAGTTACCTCTGGGTAACTCATGCAAAGGCTGAGGAAGGGTGA